>JARWLC010000001.1:60776991-61286991 GCA_033318265.1 Phyllotis vaccarum | reverse complement strand
CGAGCCGGACTCACTAAGTTAAGAGGACTGGAAGCCTCTAGGCTGGCTAACATCTCCTGAGCCATTCTAGCAGGAGAGGCCTTCCTAGATACAGCTACGGTGCCAACAGCGGTGCAGTTCTTGGGAATTAAGAATCACTAAGGGGATCGGATGCTTAGTGGCAGCTGTTAAAAATAAGGAGCGAGAAAGGGGCCTTGAAGAAGCGGGGTCATGGGGAGCCTTGAGAAAGCTGATGTCAAGGGAGCAGCATAGGAAGGTAGACAGACTAAAAGCTGTGGGAGAAAGGACCTGCGAGTCTACAGGAGCAAATACACAGAGGGAAAATGCAGCTCCAGGGTCAAACATGGCATCTAATCAGCCCATCACTCCAGGATCCTGAGGTCAGGCTCTCACCTGCAGCTCCTTTCTTTCTGAAACCTCCAGCTTTTTCTTTTTCTGGGTTCCCTGATGTAACAGTGAAACAAGTATTCATATTAAAATGACAAAGCTGGGAACCCAGGGAATGGGAAGGGCTTGAGATAGCCAAGCTTCACAGATATAGGAAGGGCGGGGCTTTGGGGGAAACAGTAAAGCTGGTGTTGACAGGCTTCATCTGGTTCCCAGGAAGCTGAACTGGGGCCCACAGAAGTCATTATTGCACTTTCGTGCCCCCTTGCAGCACACACAGCTAATTACAGCAAACTCCTTTTAAGCACAGCGTGGAAGAAAGTCTCTGTCTATTCTAGAGAGGACAGTACCCAAATCCAGGCAAGGAGTTGGGTGGGAGGGAACTCAGGCAAACTGTAGCTTTATCTTGGCAGATGTGTCTCCTGGAGGTCAGAATTGTCCTTTGTGATTAAACATTCTTGAATCTGCATTAGATAAATCCTTTTATATCAGAAACTAAGGTATCAGGGTGCTTGTACATGTGTACACCAATAAAGAGTTTGCACCTTCAAAATAAAACTCAACATTGCGGATCCATGGAATCAAATTGAAGACCTCCGACATTAACCCACATACCTATGAACACCTAATTTTTGACAAAGAGGCCAAAAATATTCAATGGCAAAAAAATTGTATCATCAACAAATGGTGCTGGAATAACTGGATGGTAGTATGTAGAAGAATGCAAATAGATCCATACCTATCACCCTGCATAAAACTCAAATACAAATGGATCAAAGACTTCAACATAAACACAGCTACACTGAACTTGATAGAAAGAAAGTGAGAAATACCCTTCAATGCATTCGCACAGGTGACCACTTCCTAAATATAACAGCAGTAGCACAGACACTAAGAACAACAAACATTAAGTGGGACCTCTTGAAACTGAGAAGCTTCTATAATGCAAAAGACACAGTCAATAAAACAAAATGACAGCCCACAGAATAGGAAAAAATCTTTACCAACCCTACATTGGACAGAGGACTTATCTCTAAAATATAGAGAAAACTCAAGAAACTAGAGCCCAGAAACTTAAATAACCCAATTAAAAATGGGAATCAGAGCTAAAAAGGGATTTTTCAACAGAAGAATTACAAATGGCTAAAAGGCACTTAAAAATTGTTCAACATCTTTAGCCATCAGAGAAATGCAAATCAAACCAACTCAGAAATACCACCTTACACCTATCAGAATGGCTAAGATCAAAAACACAGATGACAGCCTATGCTGGAGAGGATGTGGAGCTAGGGGAACACTCCTCCATTGTTGGTGGGAATGTAAACTTGTACAGGCACTCTGGAATACAGTATAGCGGTTCCTCAGAAAACTGGGAATCAATCTCCCCAAGGATCCAGCAATACCACTATTGGGCATATACCCAAAGGATGCACACTCATACCTCAAAGGCATTTGATGTGGGAATGCCTTTCTGCATGCTGTGAATATCAATCTTTAAATAAAGGAGCTGTTTTGGGCCATGACAGGCACCATAGAAGAAGTAGGAGGAGAAATCAGAGCATAGGTAGGAGAAGCAGGGGCGGAGTCAGAGGCAGATCGAGCAAGCCGCCCAAGGAGCAACATGTAAGGAACACAGGTGAGCCACGGGCCACATGGCAGACAGATTAATAGAAATGGGTTGATTTAAGATGTAAGAGCTATGTGCCTAAGCCATAGGCCAAACAGCATAAAGTTAATATAAGTGTCTGAGTCATTTCTAGGGGCCTGAGCAGCAGCGGCTGGGTGGCTAAGGGGTCTGGCATGGCAGGGTCTGGGCCTCTGGCCGACTGGGACCAAGAAACCCCACTACTACAGGCATTAGTTCAATTATGTTCATAGCAGCATTATTCGTAATAGCAAGAATCTGGAAACAACCTAGACCTAGATGCCCTTTAATTGAAGAATGGATTAAAAAACAATGGTGCATCTACACAATGGAGTACTACTCAGCAGAAAAAGGCAAATAGATGGGTTTGGAGAATATCCTCCTGAGCATGGCACCACAAGCCCAGAAAGATAGGCATTGGATATACTCACTCATGAGTGGATTTTAGACAAAAAGGACAGAATACCCAAGTGGCAAACCATACCCCCTGAACAGCGATTTGTAGTAGCAGGTTGGGCATTCCCACATCAGCGATTCCAGAGATTCCCCTAGGAAGAGAAAATAGAAAAGATCACCTTAGCAAATTGGGGTCATAATGGGTTGCAACCAAGAAGAGGTGGGAACAAATCATGAGAAGATGGTTGAGTGAGAGGAGCAACAAAGAGGGAGAAAAATAGAGATGGATATCCTGATAGAGGAAGCTAATGTGGGGTTGGAAAGAGACTGGGTGCTAGGGAAACCTCCAAGAACTCACAGAATGTTCCTGGCTATGTCTCCAACCAATAGTAGAGGGGGGTGCCTAAACAGGACTTTCCCTAAAATCAAATGAATGACAACTCTAAGTATCATCACAGAACCTACATCCAATAATGAATAGAGGTGGAGGCAGAGATCCACGGCTGAGCACTGGACCGAATTCTCCAGTCCAGCTGAGAGCAGGGGAGTCTGTATGAGCAAGGGGATAGGGAAAATTCCCACAGTGATAGCTAGCTGGAACACTGGGGACTTCATTGAATTAAGAATAGACACTGGGGAACCATCAGGAAAAGGAGCTAGGTCCTCCAAGGGTAGGCAAGCATCATGGACAGTATGTGACCCGCGAGGAGTGGGATCAGACTGTGTTCCTGTGCATGGGCTGGTACCTTGGAGCCCATTCCCTGCAGAGAAACATCTAACCCCGTCTTGATATTGGGATGAGGAAATCGGACTTGCCTGGAGTGGATTTGCCGTGCTGAGCTGACCCACCTTAGGACTTCTTACCCTTTTGGGGGAAGGAATGGGGAATGGGGAGGGGGAGGCTGAAGGCTGACTGGGAGAGATCAGGAGGAGGGAAGGGAGGGGGAGCCAGGGGATACATAGATAAAAAATCCTTTTTTATAAATAAAAAACAGTTTAAAAAAAACCAAAAAAACCTCAACATTGTTACAATCTCATTTGCAGTGTAGCTTCGACACCCCTTCTTCTTTGTGAGGTGTATGGAAGGAAATACCCAAAAAGAAGATCTCGTCCATTATGACTTGGGACAGAAAAAGGCTCATCTTGTCTTGTTTTGAAGGGAGTCAGTTCAACACAGTCACCAAGATGGATGACTAGATAGTGGAAAGTTTCATGTTTATTGAAAGAGCGATGCATTCCATAGACAAACAGAGAAGAAATAGCATGGGGGGATGGGGCTCTGAGGCAAGTTCAGATCCCAGCACCAGAGACAGACAGCAGCGTGGCAGGGTGTCTGAAGGAAAGGGTCCCGGTTAATATGGCAGAAGGGGAGGGGTCTCATTGTTTTCTGAGGATGGGGGGGGGGGGTTTGAAGTAGAGCTTGATGCCAGGCTCTCTGATTTCCAGGAAGGAGGTAGGAAGAGGGTGGGAACATGATATGTGGTGTGATACCCCCTTAGATGGAATCACTTTTCCAGGTGAGAAACCCTGCACCTGGAAGTCTGTTAGAGATGGCGGCCCAGAAAGTGTCTCGTTAGTGTGTCTTTGAGAGGAGGCAGCAACAGATACTGAGATCTGAGCAGAGGCTGGATTCTAACATTACATTCTCACATACCATAAGTCATGAGTATGCCACGTCAGAAACACTCATTAAAAACACTCATTAAAAACCTTTAAAATCTACAGCTCAGACCCCACTATATTGCTCCCCATTTTGGGACAGCCCACTCCAATCTGTCTTTGGGGTGCTCCACTGAGCTTTGTTGATTAAACTGTCACTTTGCTGGAGAAACATCTGCTCAAACTGTCTATGTTTCTTGATTAATTTTATCTAACATCTGGCACATCTCAACAAGGGCATGAGTCTGAGATACTGTTTTCCCACTTCTAGGGGAAACATTCCTCACTGCACCCTTTCACCTGTCTCTCATTCTTACAAAAAAGAGCACCCACTGGGTGTCCCTTCAAGTCATAAGGTAGAATGGAAACAGCCATCAGTGTACACTGGCCTGAGTTTTGATCTTGGGTTTGTCAAAAGCTGTCTTTAAATGTCTGGGGCTCGAGACTGCTCTAGGAATGAATGGTGGCAAATGTAAGCATGGGTCCCTACAGACTCAGCATTGAGAGAAACACATGCCTCTTCCTCATTCTCGCTGGCCACCTTCTATCTTGCCCTGTCTGCTTCCTGTCTTGTAGAGTTGTCCTCATACTTTTAAAAAGTGAAAGTCACCGATCCAAACTATAAACAGACTCTGAGCCAAAGTTTGGCCCATGAAGCTACTGTGATAGTTAATCTGGATTGTCAACCTGACAGGATTTAGAATCACCATGTAACCAAACCTTTGGGCACAAATGTAGGGGATTTTGCAGACTAGGTTAACTGAGGTAGAAAGATCTACCCTAAACTTGAATGGCATCATTCCATTTGTTGTTGCCCTAGATTTCATAAAAGAGAGACAGAGACAGAAAACAGGCTGGCAAGATGGCTCAGTGGTTTGAGGTACTTGCTACCTGTTATGTTATGATATAACCAGTGCGGTTACCCAGTGTGGCTGGTGGCTGGTGATGAATAGAGGCCTCATGTCCCATGTGACTGTGGTAGAAGGCGGCATGGTGAGAGACACTTAGACTAGGTCCATATAGAAAGACTTTATTATTATAAAGAGAGGGAAAAGAGATAGATGGAGGTGGGAGAAGAGAGAGAGGGAGGGAGAATAAGGGAGAAGAAGAGAGAGGGGGTTGAGGAGCGCACCCTTTACAGGGTGGGAGAAATGAAAGACAGAAACGAAGAGGGTTGAAGGTGGGATCCTTCTTAAATGGAGCTTGACCTCAGCACTTGGGGTGGGGCCACAGCAATTGCGACCAGCCAGGTGTGGCTTCAGGGGCTGAGACAGAATCCTAACATCCCTCACTTTTTGATTTTATTTATAAAAAAAAAGGTGAGCTATTGATGGCAAATGCAGGCAAATGAGGATGTAGAATTTTCTGTTTATTATATTGCTTCCTGCGGGTTTGGGATGAATGGGGGACAGGATCACAGCAGAAGGTGTCAGTGAAGAGTCATCCAGATAGCTGTCATCTTGGAGATCTCTGGCATCTGTCTCTTGGAGGAGCTGAGAAGGCAGGTTGAACAAAGTCTCAGGAACTTGACAGGTAAAAATGCTGTGTTCCAGGAGTCCTGTTGTCTGGCAGGAAGGTTGAGCCTTTCAGGAACCTGAAAAGATCTAAAGAATAGCTAGAACAGGTTTACCTATATCCGAGAAACAGATGGAACAGATTTTCATTTTGGTGTGTCATAGCAAGCTATGGCTCGGGGTTAGAAGATATGAACATTTTTCCAGGGCCTGGTCTCAGTCCAATGAAACACATCTTTATATCTATAACCGAAGAAATTTACTGAGTAGAAATGGCTGAGTAAGGTAAGGAAGACGAGGAAGGTTTTTATACTCTCTCTAATGTCAAATGCTGGTGCAAGGTGAATGTATGAACTGTGTCTATTAGTTCTAAGAGGATGAGAATGTGACATTTATATAGAGATCTGAGAAGGAAGCTGAAGAAAAGCCTTGTTGTCAAATGACAGAAGTCTGAGAAGGATAGATTATACCTGAGTTAGCAAGCAAATGTTACAGAGATCTTACCTGCTGGCTACCTGAGCATCTATGCCACCATGGTCATTGGGGGCAGAGGTCTCAGAACAAGTCTGTCTTAGGTTGTCCTCGGCTGTCAGGAGATCTGACCATTGATAGGAACTGATGAGAAAAGACAGCCTATCTTGTCTAGGCAAGAATGAGGCCATTGATTCCTCAGGATCCCTCTGAAGGGGGTCTTGGCTGCAGGTGCAGTGAGAGGCAGCTTTCATACAATGGCTAGTATTGCCTGCCATCTTGGAGCGAGTTCCAGATGTAGACTCTTCTTTGCCCATTGACCCACTGATCTTCTCGGAGGCATAAGATGCTTTCAAGCCTATCTACTCCCCAAAGCTTTTTAGTTGAAGATTTTAAAGGCCACATTCTGCAGATCTCTGAGCATTTGGGAACTGTCTGTCTAGTAGATATGAGTGGCTGACTATCAAACTTGCATTCTCTAACAGTCTAAGTTTATTAATTGGTAAATCTGGGCCTAAGGAGTTTTCTTTGACCTAGCCTTTCAACTTGTCTCAGGAATGTGTTCTTTTCTATAGCTGCTTTAAGCTGAAATGGGTCATCGTAGTAATCAGGGCTTAAAAAAAAGTGAAAGGCTAGTTAAGGCAGGGGAATTTAGGCAAGGACTATACTCACTGTCCAGAGCAGGTTGCAGAAGTGGCTTAGGTAGGTCTGTCAGCTGAATGGTTACTGAAGAAAAATCAGACAAAAATAATTTAAAGATCTTGACCAGCCATGGCAGAGCATTGGAGGAGAATGCGTCATATCACATGACCTTTGCCAGGAACAAAGATGACATCTGATCATTTGGCCAGCAGGTCTGCCTCCCCCCACTCCCCCCCCCCCACACACACTCTGTAAACAGACATAGAATCATAAGCATTTAAAATTAGTAGAAAAGTTGCCAAAAGCAGGGGACCCAGGAAGGTCTGCACTAAGCCCCAAGTCTCTCAGTGCGGAAGAGCACAGGGCCCTCGATGTTGCTCACGGAAAACGGGCTCCCCCTGTGGCACAGAGACAGCAGCATGTGTGGCATCATGGAGTGGTTGGGCTTCTGGACAAGTGAGGGTGTAAATGAGCAGGAAGCCTCTGCTTAAAAAACACTGTCCAGTCCTAGAACTGGGGGTGGGGGTGGGAGGATGGACAGGTGGGTCCTAATGATACCTTAAAATGGCCCAAAATGCTTTAAACCCCCGGGCGTCCCCCGGGGAAAAGCATGGGCTTTTTGGAATGTCCCAGCTGTCACATCTGCTTGCCAGCGAAAGCGGACAGGGGTCATGAAAGGGCGTTTCCCCGGAAGGACTGTAAGCCTAAGAGAGGGTCCAGGATCCCGCCCCCCACCCCAAAAAAACACCCAAGCCCTCAATTATGGTCTGAAATGAACGTGGGATGGTAATGGAAGCCCTCAGAGGGGTGGCTTACCAGTTTGAGGCTTCTCTCGGGGTGTCCTAGGGAAGCCTGAGGGCTGTCCCGGTGTGGCTGGGGGATGGTGATGTGGCATTGGGGCCTCATGCCCAATGTGGGCTCAGGGAAAGGAGATGGCACAGTGGGGAACACTTAGACTGAGCCACGTGGGAAGACTTTATTATTATGACGGGATGGAGAAGAGACGGATGGGAGAAGTGAGAAGAGACAAGAGGGGGTTGAGGAGGGTGCCCTCTAGCAGGGTGGGGGAAGTCAAAAAGAGAGGAGGGAATCCTTAAATGGAGCTTGACTCAGAACTCAGGGCGGGGCCAGGCTAACTGCCATTGGTCAGGACAGAATCCTAACACTGCCAAGCCTGACAGCTTGGGTTCAGTTCTTGGTACCCACTCAATAGAAGTAGAACTGACCCCCACACGTTATTGTAATGGCCATTTGGTTTTCAACTCCACCACATCTGGAATTAACTAAAATCCAAGTTGCTAGGCACACCTGGGTGGAACATTTTCTTAATAAAATCATTTGAAATAGGAAGACCTGCTTTTAATCCAGATCTTTTGAAGTGGAGAATAAACCTTTAATCTAGGCAACACGGTCTGCTGGCAGCCTATATAAAGGACATTCAAGAGGGAAGTTTGTTGTCTTTGCCTGCTTGCTTTCACTCTCACTGGTGAGTCCATACCTACACTGTCACTAGAGTCTACATCTTTTGGATTCTGGCATACACTGAAGACCAGCTGAGACCCAGCCTTGTGGACTGAACCACTACTAGATTCTTAGACCTTCTGTTGATAGACAGCCATCTTTGGATTAGCTGGACCACAAACTCAAGCTGGTCTTCTAATAAAGGCCTATTATTCCATCAGTTCCATTTCTCCAGAGAACCCCAATGAATACAGTTGTCCCCTGATCCCTGTATGTGTACTGTGCCACATACACACAGGAAGTAGATAAATGTAGAGCAAGTAAAATGTCTTAGTGAGTAAAGATGCTGCCTAACCCTGCAAGCCCAAGGCCTGAGGTCTATCCCTGGAGTCCATGTGTAATGAACCCACTGGCACCTTGATATAAGGCAAGTCACCTGGGAAGATAGTATCAGTAGGAATTATCAATATTGGATTGCCCTCGGACTTGCCTGTGGGATATTGTCTTGGTTAAATTACCAGACTTGAGAAGACCTAGCCCACCATGGGTGGCACTATTCTCTAGGCGGGGAGTCCTGTAATGTCTACAGTTGGAGAAATCTAGCTGAGCAAAAACAAGCAAGTGAGCATGCATCTTTTCTCTTTGATCTTTTGATTGTAGATGTGACATCCGGGCGGGCTGTCTCACTCTCCTGATACTGTGACTTACATGGCATGATGGGTTGTAACCTGAAACTATAAGTCAAATAAGCCCTTTCTCCCTAAGTTTCCATTGTCAGAGTATTTTATTACAGGAACAGAAAGTAAACGAGAACACCACATGTGGGTGGAAGCAGAGAGTCAAACATACAAAGTTGTTTTCTGACTTCTATGCAGCATTATAGCACAGGTAACACCCCCCCACACACACACACATTATAAACATGCACAACACACACACCCTGCAGTAATGCTAATACAGAAAATAAATTTTTAAATAAAACCGAACAAAAAGAATAAAACCAGCCAAACCTGACTGTTCACTGCTCTCTGAGTATATATAATGTGACCAGCTGCCTCATGCTCTAGCCACCACACCTTCCCTCCCACGTTTGGAACCAAAATAAATTCTTTTTCCCTTAAGTTGTTTTATGAGGGTATTTCATCACAGCAGTGAGGAAAGTATTCCGTAAGCATTGTTGCTGTAATGAACCCAGCCATGTAGTTCTTAAGGCCTTTGGAACCATAGGAGGAACATAGAATAGTGTGGAGTTATAGGCTAGAAATGCTCTAGAATTCATTAAACAGACCTAAGCAGTCTATTCTGTCTGGAGTTTGGAAGACCACAAAGCTGAGAAAACACAGAGAAAGACTATCTAGGAGGCTCCAGAGAGAAGCAGGAACTTCTAGGCAGGCTAGAGGCTTTTTACGGCATTCTTGTAAAAAGTAAAATAAAATAAAATCTGGTTACATTCTGATCATGCCCCAAGGACTGGAATGCAGCTCCATATCAGAGTATTAGGCTGCTGCTCTAATCTAGGTCTATGCTAAGAGAGGCAAAAAGTAGATCAGAAAATGCACAATTTGGTAAGTAAAAGAGTTTAGGCTTAACATTGCAGGCAAGGCAGCCTTGAAAGCAGTTGTGTGTTAAAGAGATGAATACCCTACAGAGGAACTTGGAAATGTGTACTAGGTCAGCAGGGAGAGTGCCCTAAGCTCCATTTAGGGGCTGGAAAGAGGTTCAGTAGTTAAGACCATTGGCTGCCCTTCCAGAGAACCCAGGTCTAATTCTCAGCACCAACCTGACAGTTTATAACATCTGTAACATTATTTCTAAGGGATCCAATGGCTTACTTATTTTGGCCTCTGTGGGTACCAGGTATGCATGTGGTACACAGACATATATGCAGGCAAAATACCCATACACATAAAAAATAAAAATAAAATA
The DNA here is from genome assembly GCA_033318265.1 of Phyllotis vaccarum. NCBI lineage: Eukaryota > Metazoa > Chordata > Mammalia > Rodentia > Cricetidae > Phyllotis > Phyllotis vaccarum. The sequence continues at coordinate 61,276,890 of JARWLC010000001.1, read as the reverse complement.
CACTTAATGGCCCCATCTTGTAAACATGGAACTTATTTAAAAAGAGAGAGCCTAAACTGAGGACATCACTGTTAAAGGTCCAGATCCTTCAAAGTAGCTACCTAGGGAAGTAGGGTCAGCATTCAGAAGAGGATGCAACTGTTCCCAAGGAGTTGATGGTAGAACTTGGAAATATTATCTATGTAGTGTTGGTTTTGTAAGATTCAAAGATGCAGGATCAAGGAGTATCTTAGTTACTTTTCTATTGCTGGGATAAGACACCAGGATAAAGGCAGCCTATAGAAGAGAGAGATTTTTGGAGGCTTACAGTTTCAGAGGGCTAGAATGCCTTGAGCATGATGGTGGAGAATATGAAAACTGGCTGGCATGATACTGGAGCAATAGTAAGAGCTTACGTTTTGATCTACAAGCACAAGACAGAAAGAGAGAGAGAATGGTGTGAGCTTTCTGAAATCTCAAAGCCCACACCTCCTCCAAGAAGGCCACACCTCCTAGTCCTTCCCAAACAGTCCCACCAACTTGGGACCAAGTGTATGTAACATATGAGCCTATGTGAGGTATTCCCAATTAAACCACCAAAAGGGGAGTCATGGGGTCTTGAACTATGGTTCCAGAGAGCTATAGAAGGGAGGAAATGTGTTGTATGGTCAGAGTCTTTGCAAGGGGACCCTAAGAGGCCACTGCCTAAAGCTAGAAAAGAGAAGTCTAGGATGTGGTCAAAATGCCAGGATGTTGGAGATGTAAGACCACGAACCAGGGTCACCTCAAAAGAGAAAGAATACACTGGAGGTGGGAAATCTGGAAAGAAGGGGCTACCCAAGCACTTTGAAACCCAGATTCCACCATGAGATCCAGATGGATTTAATGTTTCCCTGATGGGTTTTGCTCTTACTTTTGGCACAGTCATCCTTGTGCCCTTATTGCTCTCTTTTGGAATGACAGTGTTTACCTTGTGCCGTTGTACATTTGAAGTATGTAACTTGACCATCATTTTGTAAGAAGCTCATAGTTAAAATATTGTCTTGTGTCTCAGATGTCATCTTGACTTTTAAAACAATGTTGGAACTGTTAAAGATTGTGTGATCTTTTGAAGTTGTACCAAATGCATTCTGTGTTATGGGAGACAGACACGAGCCATGGGGACCAGGGTAAAAGGTTATGGTTAAAATGTGTTGTTTTAGTGTTGAGCAGACAAGGGATGGAGTTGTCACACTTAATCCTGATTGTCAACTTGATGGGATTTACAATTGCCATGAAAACAAACCTCTGGGCATGTCTGTGAGAGGTTTTCTAGAGGAGAAGACCTGCCCACTGCAGGTTTTGTCATTCCAGGGCTGGAGTTGGTACGACAGTTTGTGAAGAGAGAGTAGGCTGAGCACTGGTGTTTATCTGTATCCCGACTACAGGAAGAGCTTAGCCATCCCTCCAACTCTCACCACCATGGTCTCCCTGCCACACTAGACTGCACCTTTAAATGAACCCCTTCTTCCTTAGGCTGCCTTGGTCAGGGTGTTTGTTACAGCAGAGAGGTAACTAATGAAGCCACCAAGAGTTAATTCAAGGAAAAGGCTGAGATGTCCGCAGTGCAGTGGACTGTGCAATATGGGCATAGGGATCTACTTTCTTCACACCTGTACTCAGTCATCTGGACATCAACAAATATTTTCTGAGCCACCGTTATATGTAAAAACACTGGAAGGACAATAAATACTGAGAATACACGTGGCAAAAAAAACTATGATACACAGTGACTAGATCACAACATATTTCAATTTCACTGAAGAGCTACAAATGTATGCTGGATATTTAAAGAATGTGATAAGCACTGGACAAGTGTGGTAAGTGCTCCTAGCTGGTCTCTGCCTGGTTTTCACCTAAAAACATCTCCTGCGTAGAGCCAGAGCATCCTACTCCTTGACAGGGCTCACAAAATACCAATGAGCAAGTGACTCAATAACTTCCTCAGATGCTCCAAGATTTAGAAAGTGTCTGTAAATCTTGCTCCATTCAAAGAACTATTACCATGATGCTACTGAGTTATCCCAAAGCCATCAATTTAAGACAAATTTAAACACAAATTCTTTCTGAGAAATTAATTCAGCCTACTTTCTCTCCTTGGACTCTTCCCCTGCCTCTTGCGAGTTATAATCTGTGTCTACAATGTTGAAAAGGGATCTGTGTTCATATTTCTGGAGGTGCTCCTCTATAACTATTTCTTTTCTTTTTTATTAAAGATTTTAAAAATGTATTATATGTACAGTGTTCTGCCTGTGTACATACCTTCATGCCAGAAGAGGGCACCAGATCTCATTACAGATGGTTGGGAGCCACTAGGTGGTTGCTGGGAATTGAACTCAGGACCTCTGGAAAAGCAGTCAGTGTTCCTAATCTCTGAGCCATCTCTCCAGCCCTAAATTCTTATTTTCTAGCCATCTCAGAAAAGTTGCTTTTTCCACTGGTCTTCTCTCAAACAAAACAAAGAATCAGACCAGAAAACGGAGCATCCTCCATGCTATTAGGCAATTCAGAAATTCTGACACCCCACAACCACCATCAATTATTTTCTAGGCATATGAGACAATGCTGTGGGACATTGCTCTTGTATGGTGTCAATATTTGTCACTGTAAATATTGCTTTAATAAAACTCTGATTGGTCAAGTAGCTAGACAGGTAGTGGAGGCAGGAAAACCAGACTGGGAGAATTCTGGGAAGTGGAAGAGCAGAGAGATGACAATGAGACACAGAGGAAGCAGGCTGAGAATGCTAAACTGAGCAAAAAGGTATCAACCCACATGGCTAAGCAAAAATAGAAATATAGATTAATTTAAAGTAGAAGAGTTAGTAAGTAGTAAGCCTGAGCCGTAGACCAAACAGTTTATAATTAATATAAACCTTCGTGCGATTATTTACGACTGTGAGTCTGGACCTCGGGGCTAGGTAGGACCTAGAAACTTCTTACCATAGGACAAACAGGCATAATTATTTCTAACTTAAAGATCTACTCTAGAAAACTACAAATAACAGCATCAGCAATTCTCTAAGGATGAGATGAAAAAAAATTTTCGATGAAATTTGAATGTGAAGGGAAATTCACTCTTCCTACGGCATGCAAATGTTGCACTAAGACTCATTCTAGGAAACAGGAGAGGGGACAACTGGTCCACAGGACTTGGGCAAGCAGTGACAATCTGAAGCCCGTGGAGATCTAGAGCTCAAAATGAAGTCACACGCTTTGAAAAACCAGATGCCTGCCACAAAGTCCCTTCTAAGCCTTTGTCAGGAAAGCTGGATAGAACCTGTTTAAATCAGCTAAAATGTTAATAAAAATAAAATGTCATTAGTTGGGAATGATGTTCACACTTGTAATCCCACCACTTAGGAGGCTGAAGTAGGAGGAGCATGAGGTTGAGCCCATAACAGATGAGACCGATTATTCATAGTGAAACCTTTTCTCTGCAAGTAAGAAGCCAATCAAAAGTAGTTTACCTCAGTGTCACTAAAATGCCAGCACTGGAGGGGATGCTCTCATCAAAAAAAAAAAAAAAAAAAAAAGATTAAGTTAGGGCTAGAGAGATGACTCAGTGGTTAAAGCCACTTATGAAAGTTGAAGATTGGATTTCAATCCCAGGATCCAATCCAGGTGTTGTACTCCGACCTCCACACAGGCTGTGGTGCATGCACAACACACAACACACACACACACACACACACACACACACACACACACACACACACAGTAATAATGAATAGAGTAAAGCTTAAATTAAAAAGGCCAGGTGTAGTGATCTTTAATCCCAGCACTTGGGAGGAAAAGACAAGTGAATCTCTTTGAGTTTGAGTCCCACATGATCTACAAAGTAAATTCCAGGACAGTTGAGGCTTCATAGTCTAGAAAAAAAAGAGTGTATGTGTGTGTGGGGGGGGTAATTTTAAAACTTATAAAATTAAACTTTAAAGGCAGAGTCTCATACATTCTAGGCTATCCTTAAATTCACTATGTTTCTGAAGATGACCTCAAACACCTGAAGCTCCTTCTGAGTGCTGGGATTGCAGCATGCACCACCGTGATCAGGAGGTGGAAGTCAGGGCTTTGTGTGTGCTATGCAAGCACTCCTCCAGGGGACCTCTCACCCCTGCCTAAGGTGAAGCCAAAGCAAATCAGGACGAGGCAGGTCCTCACCATCCCCCAACTGGATGTTTAGTAAAACAGCCTAGTGCACAAAGGGAAGGGCAGTGAGAAGGGAGAACGGAATAATCAGGATTATTGGGGAAAGAAAAGAGCTGGTAAGTAGGCTCTGTGTAATGGTGCCCATCACCCTCGCCTCACAACCTGAATTCGAGTCCTACAACCAACCCATGTAAAGGTGGAAGAAGACCGATTCCACAAAGTCTCTGACCCCTGCATGCGCACTGTGACACATCTATGCCCGCATACCTCGCTCTTGCTCTTTCTAGGTCTCTGTGGGTCTCTGCCTCTGTGTCTCTGTCTTTCTGTCTGGCTCTCTCTCTCTCTCTCTCTCTCTCTCTCTCTCTCTCTCTCTCTCTCTCTCTCTCTCTCTCTCTCTCACACACACACACACACACACACACACACACACACACACGATATTAAAAACTAGACAAAGAAGGATAACAAAGGTCTGGGGAGATGGCTCAGTGGATAAAGCACTGGCCACATGTGTACCATGACATGAGTTCAAATTCCCAGCATCCATGTGTGCGGGTTGAGTGAGAAATGTGCCCTCATAAGCTCTAGAGTTTGAACACCTGGTCTCTAGGTGGTGGTGCTGTGTGAGGAGGTTTGGAAAGAGCAACTTCGCTGGAGGAAGTATGTCACTGGGGGTGGCTACCAATTAAGGTAGAAGGTGAGAGCCTGCTGTCTAAGGTTGACCTCTTACCTCTATACGAGTGTCATCACACACACATACACACACACACACACACACACACACACACACACACACACACACATAAACCCACAAGCACATCTATGCACATAGAAAATTTTAAATGTTGAGAATGACTAGATTATTGGCTTTAGGACCCACACTCTATGTCAAGTCATTGTGATGTGTACTTTATTAAAGCCTGTTATTTCTCGTGATTAAATGACGATAGGAATCAAATCAAACCACTTTTTTTAGTTTCATACTGTGATTCAGACGCATGTATCCTTGTGCCAAGGGTAGTGGTATATTCTGGAAACACCAGACTGGGGAAGCTGAGGTAGGAGGATTATAGAATCATGGCCAGCTTGGGCTAATTGGGAGTAGGGGTACGGGAGGGGGAGAGAAAATCCAAAAGAACATACTTGTGTGAATTTCCTAAGAGGTTAAATATGTTCCCCACAAAAATCTCTCTCCCCAGCAGTAGCTTTTAGACCATACCCTTTTCTCTGGGCAAAAAGCTACTCTGTTCTGGGGATGATGGGTCCTTACCTAGATTCAGCAGGCTTTTGGTGACTGTGACGCCTGGGGCAATTCCACAGGGCAGATGCCAATCTGTAAACTGTCCTGAGCTCCCGGAGAACAGCCCTGAGCACATCCTGTTCTTTTGACACAGAGAGAGAAGCAAAAGTAATCAGGCACCCAGGCTCCTTTCTCACAGTTAGGGATGTTTTCCCTCTAAAATCCTAGGCCATCTTTTTCATAGCCATCAAGAAGCCATACTGGAGCCAGGTATGGTGACACATACCTGTGATCCTAGCATTTGGAAGGCATGGGCAGGAGAATCTATCTCTGCAAACTGAGGGCCAAGCTTAACAAACATAACAAACCCAAGCTAAACAGAACACAAAGTCATGTATGAATGAGATACTTTTTTTTTTCCAGACAAGTTATTTTAAGTTTTCCTCAAGTCCTTTTGTTTACTTGGAATCTTAGAATTCTTTCATCTTGTATTCCATGGTGTAGCCTTGAATAATAACACTTGGTGTGTGTGTGTGTGTGTGTGTGTGTGTGTGTGTGTGTGTGTGTGTGTGTGTGGTCCCCTAGGAGCTCAAGGGGTGTCTATACAGACTTCATCATGGCCCAAGGACAAGTACACTGAAAGCGGGGCTCTGTGGAACTGAGCCAAACATTGTCATGTTTTAAACCACTCATCACAGAGATAAGCTGAATGACACAAGGAGCATCAAATGGCATCTTAAAGTTGTAAAATAAGTTCCGGGCACTCTAGAGAATCATCTGTAGAAAGCAGTCTTGCCTCCAAACTACAGGAACTGCCTATGGTAGCCATGGAGAGCAGTGGTCCTCAACCTTCCTAACACTGCGACCCTTTAATTCCCCTCTGATGTGCTGGCTCCCAGCCACAAAATTATTTTGTTGCTACTTCATAACCGCAATTTTGCTACTGTTGTGAATTGTAGTATAAATATCTGATATGCAGGCTATGTGATGTGAGAGCCCTGGGAAAGGGTTGTTCAATCCCCCAAGTTAAGAACTGTTGACAAATGACAGGTCTTTCTCCCTCTGTAGAAAATGCTATGCCCTTTTGCTCAGTCCTCAGTGAACTAATTAGTGTAATGACTTGTTAAGTGTTAAAACTTAAGGTTGAGTGTTATCTCTGTCTCCTAAACTGGGTCTCCTTCTTATCTCCTTTGGCCAAAAAGCAAGGCGGATGCTGCCAAGAAAGGGTGTCTGCTTCCCTCCCTGACCCTTGCCCTGTTGCTTGCTAGTATCTGGTCACGTCAGTCCCAGTGGTAGCTTGGAGGTGTCTGGTCACGTCCCAGCCAGTCATGCCCCACCCCCAGCTTCCTTAAAGAAATATACAGTTTGAGAATACCTACTTTGACCTTAAAATCCTCTTATGCAAAACAACTAGTAAAGGAAAAGAAATCTCCGAGTTCCCAGAGGCCTGTCCTACAAAGCAGTTTACAATGATTATCACTGATAGACAGACTTTGTTTACAGATACCAATGCCCATGAATGCAAAGTGCTCCTTTTGAGAACAGACTTAAGTTGTGCTGTGGCACCGTAAGCTCCACCAGAGAATACCACAAAGAGAACATGATTTGGAGAACAAGGTCCTAAATCATGCACCCAAGCCTTACAACTCTGTCTTTAATGCACAAAAAAACCACATCCTGGTTGTCACACTTCAGTTAGCAAGAAGCAGAACTGCGGAAGCCAGAAAACAAGGTTATTATGTTTAAGGACTTTCCTAGAACAATAGACTGGGTCTTTGATGGACTAGGTCTTTCTTATTTTGGCAGGTGTTGGCAGCTTATGTGCTGGATTTTAAAATCATATGGTGTCTCTAACATGGCCTCAGTTGTGCTAAGGTCTGGGTGGGGCAGGAGTAGCTGTTACAACTCTTATAATGTAACAGTGTTTGTTTCAGGCTGAAATTTGCCCCCTGTGACTCAATTCCTCCAATGGCATTTGGCTCCATTTTGAGTGTAACTAAGGAGAGTTGAGGGTGTAGGAGTGTGTGTGCAGACACACTACCTGTCCAGTATCACACTGATAAATAACTTCTTCCTAACAGTAGATAGGTGACCCCTAGGAACTTACCACAGTAAATTGGGGCCCTAATGACCCTTACTCAGCACATCAAAATGAGAAAGGGCGCACTAGCCTCGCTGGACCCCATACAGATGAGGACAGATGGTGACAGCCTCAACCAACCTGTCACCTAACACCCGCCTCCACCCCCTGCGTGTATGTCAAGGATCCAACATACAGAAAATAGATGATTCCCATTTATTCCAACACTTCAGATCAGCAAGGTCCCCACTGCTGATTCATACTACTCAAATTGTCTTGTATCTGTCCATCCATCTATCAATCTATTTCTCTATCTAGATCCAGACAATGCCTTACCTCTCCAGCTCAACTCAAGCCCAAAGCCCAGCTCAGTCCAGACATCCTGTAGCAATTCTCCATCCTGGCTTTTTAATATCCAGCTACAGCAAGACTCCTTTCGTCTCTACTAAGCCTCCCTTGCCTCTACTGAGACTCTGCAAACTCCCTGAACTCTGTTAGTTGCCTCTTTGTTGTTATTTGGGGGTTTTGAGACAGGGATTTTCTGTGCTTAGCCCTGGCTGTCCTGGAATTCACTCTGTAGACCAGATTGGCCTCGAACTCATAGAGATCGACTTGCTTCTGCCTACTGAGTGCTGGAATCAAAGGCCACCACCAGCCAGCTCCTGTTGTAGCCTCTTTTTAACCCCTGTGCAGCCCTTCTGTAATGTGTGATCAGAGAGTTAGTATTAGTAATGAAGGCTGAACAAAGGGAACTTTTTTCACGGCTTGTCAAATTGCAGCCTATGAAACTGACACAGCTTCTGAATTTCTTATTCAAAATTCTGACACTGTGGAAAGTATACAAACTGTCTAGGTTTCTGGTATTTGAGCTCAGAAACAGTGCCTCCCCATTTCCTACGAGGTACCCTCGGGTTCCCTCTGCATAGAGCTCTGGAGAGGCTGTTTCTACAGAACTCTCTGGCTGGCTCTCCTTGGCCCCTTCCAGATTGTTTTTCCCAAGTTCCCAATTTCTCCTGTCCTGAATCCTAACTACTGCATACACATGCCACCACCCCCCCCAGTTTTCCCAGGGTCCCTTCTGAACAACTACAACACATAGCTCTGTGGGTGAACCCCTCCTTCTAAGAGATCCCTTCCTAGAGTATGCTAGAGTGACTAGAGAATCTTTGCTGTCTCCTTCGACTCAGCTGCTGTTTACGTTTTGTGAATTAAATGTTGACATTTACAATGGAAGGAGATTTTTGGTATTTTTCCCCCAGCATATGCTGAACATGATAAAATATTTAGCACATCTTACTCTGGACTCGTAATTATGCTCCATTCTTCCAGCCCATTTATGACTAAATTAGAATATTTAGTCGTGTTTAGCGACAACTCCCACACTTTGTAAGCATCAGGGGAAAAAAATAGAATTTATTTAATTGGCTTTCACTTGGAAGGGAAATAACCCCACTTGCAGCATTGCTGTGTAGAAAAGATATTCTATTGCCCAACACAAACACAAAAATTACAGATGCTCATACTTTGGTGAATGAACATATACCTTCCATAAGTAAAGCTGCAAAGGCCACCTCAGGTCTCAGCCACATCCCTTTCACTCACTTAGCTCTGCATGTTCACGACTTGTCCCCTCCTCTATCCCTCACATATTCTTTTCAGAAGCCAAAGCTCCAGGCAAAAGGTTGCAAGCTACCATTGGCTTCCAGGGCCACAAAGACAGACTAAGTGCTGTCCTTCACTCAGCAGGTCCTTAAGGGACACCTGCTTTATGCCAGGCCTGCTGTGTGCACTAGAGTCTAAGATGAATTAAATGTATTCCTTTCACCAAAGCACTCATGATCTAATAAGGTCAGAGACAAAAAAGACACAGCCACCATTAATACTTCTAAGGAAGGGGCACTTGTGGCAACACACCCAGCCAGGAAGAGGGGAAAGGTAGACAGAAAGGCTAAGAAACATTGGCAAGAGCCTGCAAAGACAGGACAGGAGCATCAGTCAGGGATGTTTCCACGGCAGGAGACTGGAGAGAGGGAAGAGGTGAGTGAGTGTGGCAGTTCCTGACGTGACTCCACACTTTGGATGCAGAAACTAAATGGAGAGATGTTAAGAAGCTGATTCAAGATCCCAAAGCAGAGCTGGGATTTGGACCTATGCCTTCAGGACCATGCAGCCTAAATATCTACCAATGATGCTGTAATACTAACACATTGAAAAATAATCGTTTTGTGAACATTCCAAGAAACAAATATTCTAGGCCTACCATTGCTGCTGTCACCAGTACAACCATGTAGGTGTTCTCCATGTGTCATAGTAGCTAGATAATTGGAGAATCCATGAAACCTAGTTTGTGTCTTCCTATAATGCCCTCCCTATGTTTTTCTTTTGAGATAAGATTTCATGTATTCCAGGCTGGCCTCGGACTCAGGATAAATCTCACACTAACTGTGAACTTCTATTTTTCCTGCCTCTCCTTTCTGTGTGCTGAGATTACAGGTGTTACAGACATGTGCCATCATGTCTGGCTTGTGTGTCACTGGGAAGCAAACTGAGGGCTTTGTGCACTAGGTAAGTACTGTACCAAATGAGCTTTATCTCCAGCCTAGGCCCTTTATTAATTTGGAGATTAAAATCTCTATCTTTTATCTACTTTCAATAGAAATGACTAGCAGCCTGTTTAGTGACCCACACACTAAACAGTAGATTCCCCAATTCTACTGGTCCTCAAGAAAATGAAACAGAAAGTCTTAAGTTCTGTCAAGTGCAAAATAAAAACCTATACAGGCCGTCTGGGGAATGTGGGGGCTATGATCTGGGCACTAAGCATCAGGGATCCCTTCCTATAATTCTGGGGGCAGGAGAGCTCCTGTGTTAAGCAATGACATATTAAATATTTGTGTGTGTGGGGGGGGGTCACTTGATGAGGCTGCAACTCTTCAGTTGTTCATACACATACGGTTCACTCAGCCTAAGAGTTTGCAGTGGTCACCAAGGGAGCCCCAAGGAGAACCATTGTTGGGGAGAGTTAGAAGGGAAGGATGTGGGGAATAATCCCCACAGAAGGAACTGAAACCTCCAAGGCTTTTGCTAAGTGGGATTGAGAAAGTGGATGAAGGAAGGGAGAAAACAGACGAGCCAGCAGCGTGGGGACAGACCTGTGGGGTGGGAGCAGCTGTGGAACAATCCTTTTCTACACCGTGAATGCGTTACTCTCATTGGTTAATAAGAATCTGACAGGCCAGTAGTGGGGCAGGAAGTTAGGCAGGAAAGCCGAACCTTAGAGTAATGGGAAGAAAGGGGGTGGAGTCAGAGAGATGCCATCCAGCCGCTGGAGGAACAAGACACGCAGAGAAGTAAAACCATGAGCCATGTGCAAAACATAGATTAATAGAAATGAGTTAATTTAAATGTAAGAGCTAATTAGTATTAAGCCTGATCTATCTTTCGAGTATTTACAGTTAATACAAGCCTCTGTGTGATTATTTGGAACCAGGCAGGCGGGACAGGAAATGGACATTTACAGGCACTGAAGGAAAGCAAAATGACTGTTTAGAAATGCCAGGGGTGAGCTATGCTATAGGAATCCCCCTATGAGAGCCGACTTTCCCACCCCCTTCCTGTTAAGAGCTGGCCTTGGCCACCTCTGTGCTCTGATCTACCGGCTCTCTTCTGTCTACTTGCAGAGTGTGACAGTCAGGCTCTTGACTACCACACTGGCTCCTGTTAGTCAGGGTATTTCCTGACCTCCCCTTTGCCTGTCAGTCACAACTCTTTTGTGATACAAGCCAGTTCTTACCCAAATAGGTCCCTTCAGATGCCAGCATCTGGGTGTGAGGAGACACCAGCTCCCTTGTCTCTTAGGCCTTAAGGCTGGGTGGTAGCTTAACAGTTGCTAATCATTGTGATGCCTTTCTTAATTACTTTTTTATTGCTATTGAAAAACACCATGACCAAGGCAAAGTATAAAAGAAAGAATTTAATTGGGTGTATGGTTTCAGGGTAGAGTCTGTGGTAACAGAGTGAAAGGATGATAACAGGTGGCTGGGACAGCAGTCAAGAGCTCACATCTTGAGCCAAAAATTGGAGACAGAGAGAGAACACTGGAAAAGCCATGAGTCTTTGGAAACCCCAAAGCCCAATCCTGATGACACATCTTCTCCAGCAAGGCCACAGTTCCCAATCCTCCCCAACTGAGGATCTAGTATTCAAGCATATGAGGCTGTGGGGCCATTTCCATTCAAACATCACGGTGTCTTGTCTATCCTAGTTACAATCTTAGTCCCTTAAAAGCCTCAGTAACTAAATTCCTATTCCCGCCTAGTTTAAATGCTGGTATGAGTTTGGAAGCTATTCTAAACAAAGTATTGTGACCCTCCCTTCTGCTATTAGACTATTAGACAACAGGACACCTCCCCACCCCCCACTCCTGCTAAGAAATCAAGTGTAGCGTTCTGTGCTCCACAGCATCACCTTGTCTCCTGGAAAGACTTCAGTTTTAACAGTTGGTCAAACCACATTGCAGGAGAAACTGGAGCCGAGACAATGATGTGTCAATGGTAGGAGGGACCATGCCCTAATGCTTACCTATCTTAGCTTTTATGCTCTATTTAAAATCAAGCCTCATACCACTGCCCAAACGGTAAGTGTACCACGCGGGTGCTGGTGGTCATCTAAAGGATTGCCAGGTTTGTTCCCTGACATGGACAGGAAACTGACCATTCAACAAATACAGGAGAGCAAACTACAGAGGCAAGAAAGTAACAGCTTTATCCTCAGGAGGGGAGGGATCCAAGGCTGCAAGGCTGCCATACTGACTCTGGATTGGGCATTTTATAGGTCCCTGAGTCCTCAGCTTCCCCTGTTGGTCCCTATAAGACACCTGTGCCTTCTCTCCATTGCTCCTCACAATATTTTCTGGGAGCAGGAGCCTCCATCATCCAGCTTTCACATTCTTGGTTTATGTCCCTCTATGTCCCTCTAACTCTTCAGATGGTTACTGGATTTCTTGGGCATGCCTGCTGCAGATCAGTGAGTGCTTGGTTTGAGATAGATTTGTCTCTTGGTGGCCTTCTTGACTACAGGTGTCTCCAGCCTGTTCTCCCGCAGTAGCAAAGGTGGCCCCATTTATTCTATCTTTGTTTTCTTTCTTTAGCATCTTGGGTACCCGACAGGGGAGAGAAATACTTCCCTGAAATTCTCCCTTCTGAGATTTCAGCACTACTCATCAGTTCTCATGGAGCTGGATGTGGGCTGTTTCTACAGCCTGAAGTAGCAGAGAAAGGCCAGAAGACAGGAGCAACTGACTGTCTGCTTAGACTCCATGCTCCTCCCCACAGCTTTGGGAACACCCTTGTCCCCAGGCTGGTCTCACCCTAGTCCATGGATCAACCTGCCATTGTTTCGCTTCCTTCCCAGATTTAGTCTCACCTCACTAAGTACAGTGCTGTCTTATTCCTAATGCCACAGCTACTATGGCCAAAATTAACATCTGCCAGAATAGCACCCATCCCCACAGTTCCTAAAGACCACTTTTGCTCTCCAAGTTGTTCCTATCCTTGGTGGTCTTGCTTTGGGGACACCTGGACCACATGGATGATGTCTAATCTACTTGAGTGTACATGGTTTAAGTGTTTTCTCCAGGAGCCCCTAATGGAGGATTCAATATGCATGCCAAAGCTTTCCCTGAACCACATGCTCCAGAGGCTCCTGTGTCTTAGTCATGGTCTGTTTCAACATGTATTTTAAAGGCTGTGCATGCAGCCTCATTTGGTCGTCAGGACTCCACCCTTGCTCTTCCTCCAGGCTCTCTGTACTTTTATCAGCTGCTGAGAATCTGGGGACAAAACTCCTGGAATGAAGTCAGACAAGAAAACCTTACAGCTCATCTCTTCATGGCTCTTCTGGAATTCCCCCAAGGGGGGCTAGGATTCTGGACTAATAGGCAGCTAAGCCAAGGAATAGTTTGGACTCCATTGTGGAGGAGGGCTTGTATTAGCCTCCAGCTTGATGGATTTGGTAGTCAAATAAGGTAATAATTCCCCACAGTACTGCATAAGTGTCCTAAAATTCTAGGTGTTTCTAGAAAAAAATTCAGTGACAGAAAATGTCCACTGTGTATATTCCTTTCCAGCTGCATCCTATACAGGCCAGCAGAGGGGCAATCATGATGAACCAATGGAGAATGAGTGGGTGGATGAGTTTTTAAATTTTTTATTTATTTTACTCTCATACAATATATCCCAACCAACCCCACCTTACCTTCCTGTGACCCCTCCCAGTCCTCCACCCACTTCCCCAGATCCATTCCCCTACCCTCCTCTGTCTCCCCACTGAAAAGAGCAGGGCCTCTAGGGACATCAATCAAGGGACAAATCCTCACATCAAGGCTGGGCGAGGCAACCTAGTAGAATGGAAAGGGTCCCAAGAGCAGGTCTAAGAGTCAGAGACTCCCCCTCCCCCCATCCCACTGTCAGGAGACCTAGCACAGACCCATATAGGCTCTAAATGTATACTTTTTAACAATTATTTATGTGTATTATTGTTTTGCCCAAATGTATGTCTGTGTACCATGTGTGTACATTGGAGTCCAGAAAAAGGCATCAGATCTCCTGGAACTGAATTGATAAATGGTGTGGGCTGCTATCTGGGTACTGGGACCCTGAGTCCTCTGCAAGAGCAGCTGACACTCTTAACCCCTTGGACATCTTTCCAGCCCATGAGTCATGTTGTGAGAATCCCCCAAAGCATCACGATTCTCTCATAGACAATTTTAATTCACTTTTCCCTTATTGCTAAAGACATTGAACACTTTCCTAAGTATTATTGGCCAGTTTTATTCCTTACTCAAGAACTTTTCATTAGCCACTTAATTGATTGGTGTGGGCTTTGTATTTAATGTTTGAAGATATTCATATATTTTAGATATTAATATCATGTCTGGTGTGTGGACAGCAAAGATTTTTTCCAGTTTTATAGGCTACAATTAATTTATAAAAATTGACTGGTATCTCATTGTTTGCTCTTAACATCTTTACCTCCATCCCCAGAGAAATGAAGAAATACAATCCTCAGTTGGTTGAGTCCCTGATCTGGATTTTTACCAATCCCATCTCTAATGTTTCATCTGAGAAGAGCATTTAATTCTAGAAATGTGGAGATATTTGATTTTTCTAGAAAGAATACTTTGTAAGAGTTATTGTACACTTTTCCTAGGAGAGTCTAGACACCTCTTGTTGCAAAGTTTGGTCCAGAGAGGATCATGGTCTAGATGCATTCTTTCAGAGGTTGTACAGGACAATATTCCATCACCTACTTGCGGTAATATATTGTATATCTAATAAAAAAAATAGTCTGGAATAACAGAGGACAGAGCCACCCACAGAGCCAAACCAGGAAGGTCAGGGAGTGATGACCCATGACTTTAATCCCATCACTTGGGAGTTAGAGATCTGTCTGGATCTCTGTGAGTTCAAGGCCAAAGAGAGCCGGGTGGTGGTGGAACATACTGTTAATCTTAGCTCTAGGAAAGTTGAACCAGGAAATGAGATAGCTGGGCAGAGACAGAGGAAGGAGAAAGGAGTTCAGCTTCCCCTGGCACTTCCCTTTTCAGCTGAGGATGGAGAGGTGTGTGGAGTCAGGTGGTAAGTGGAAACAGGTCTGAGGAGTTGGTGGGTGAGAAGTGGCCATGACTTGTTTCTCTATCTCTCTGATATTTCAGCTTTTCCCCAATATCTAGCTCTGGGTTTTTACTATATACCAAAAAGAACTCATGCAATATCTACTCACTCACTAGCTGGAATGCTCCCTTCACATCAGTGCACTTGGGAAAGACAGGATGAGAGCTGCTTGTCACTGGACAGGAGCGGGATGGTGCATCCTCCAGCATGCTCCAGGGATTCCAGCAGCGGATGTCAGTCCTGTGGTCCTCCACTTGTATAGTCATTTGATTACTGTTTTCAGAATAAAGATGCTGGAGCCAGCTTGACTGGGACCAGGATTCTGGTTGTACCAACTGATTGTATCAATGACCAGCTAGGTATTTAACATTTCTGAGTCTCGCCATGCTCATTTGGAAGTCGGTACCTTCAATGGTTCCTTCATCCAGCAGCTCTTATGAGGGTTCAATGAAACTGAGTGTGTTTGTGAAGTGCTTGGACAGACCCTGTGGAAGGGAACTGTAGTGTAAGAACCAGAGCCCATTGCTGCTGTAGGATGGGGCAGTTATGGGGTAGAAACACGGAAGAGAAAAGAGGACTGAATTTTTGTTACTGTTCTGGCCTGTAGTCAGCTGTTAGCAGAGGTAACTAGAGAAGCAGGGTGTGTAGTAGACTAAAGAATAGCTGGGTGTCACAGTGCATGCTACTCAGGAGGCAGAAACAGGCGTTTCTGTTGAAGGGCAGCCTGATCTACATGATGAGTTCTACACAAGTTGCATAACAAGACTCTGTCTCAAGGAAAGAAAAAAAGGAAGGAAGGAAGGAACTGAGGAAAGAAGAAGACTGGGAAAAAGCAAGCAAGCCAAGCAACTGGCAGTTACTGGGGGATAGATAGGATGGGCATGAGATAGCTACATGATAGAACCCAGATACTTTAGTTCTGGGAACTATTGTGGCGTAACCAAACTGCAGGAGCTTTACAAACTGCATGGCCAAGGCTAACCATAAGCCCAATGTATTTGCCATCATTAATAATGTTGCGTTTTGAAGTTAACTTGAGTGGGTTGTAGATGATGGCATTCTACTGTGGACCTGGATGGGGAAGCACAAGATTCTAACCTTCGAAAGGTAATGCTTGTGACTGAACTTGGCTTTCACGAGGTGTACTAAGGACACAGCTCGGTTGGTAGGGTGCTTGCTGAGCTGGCCATGACGGAGCAGGTCTGCAGGCCCAGCACTGGAAAGTGAAAGCAAGATGACCGCAAGCTCAGGGTTGTCTTCAGGTACACAGGAGTTTGAGGTCAGCCTTGGGCTGCATGGGATCCTCTTTCAAAAGAATGAACAAAGAAGAGGGAGAGATGGCACAGAGGTTAAGAGCACTGGCTGCTCTTCCATCCTGAGTTCAATTCCCAGCACCCATGTGGTGGCTCACAACCACCTAGAATATTTATAAATAAGAAAGAAAGAAGATGGCCCAGGGACTTCTTTACTCATCAACACCCTGAAATTTCAGCAAGGATACCAATCTCTTGTTCGGTTTCTCCATCAAAGCTAAGAGTGATTGTAGTATATGCTTAGAGCTGTTAATCAGATTGCTGTACTGCACAATGTCTGGTATATAATAGGTGATTAGATTTTAGTTGTATTGAACATTACAGAACAGGTCAGAATCCTATGCATCCAACTGATGATTGTCTCTGTCTAGATTCTTCTGTCCCCATAAACAAAGAAATTGTAGAAAACCATATTCCACACAAACATATGTAGGAAAAAAAGAGGTATCTGTCTGTCTTTAGAGTGATAAACAGCTGTGCAGAACCATGCTCCAGTAATTCCCTATACATTTTAAATGATATTTGGTGATCAAATAAACAAAGACCATTTGAAGACCTATGCTAACATTAAGATGGATTTTTCTGGCCTCTTTTTTGTGTCTGAAACAACCTTGGGTGTTTCTTCTGTTCCATGACACTTAGGCTTTTGCTTTTATTATCTACACATTATAAATTGGGGGAATTTCATCTGATAGGATGTGTGCTTCAAAGAGGCAATGTTTTGTTTTCTAGACATCCTGATTTGTCATTCATAAAACCAGCAGGCAAGACAGCCTTTAGGAGACAGATGCTATGGAATGAATTATTGATCAAACACCATGAACAAGTTAGAAGACAAAATATGTTTACCTAATCCTTTTAAAAATATTTCCCATCTCCAACACCAGAGATCTGTCAACAGTAGAGAAAAGTGTATATACAGGGGACAATGATAGGTCCAATGGGAATCACCAAGGGCCTTGTATTCCTTACAGTGATTCCTGACCTTTCTAACACTAAGTGTCTCAGTGTTTCTATTGCAGTTAATAGACACCATGACTATGGCAACTCTTATAAAAGAAAATATTTAATTGAGGATAACTTACAGTTCCAAAGGTTTAGTCCATAATCAGCTATTGTGAAATATTCCTTTACACTGTGTGAAAATGTGTCACTGTGATTGGTTTAATAAAGATCTGAGTGGCCAATAGCTAGTTGGGAAGAGGTTAGGCAGGGCTTCTGGGGACAGACAGGTCTCAGGAGAAGAAGAAAGGCAGAGTCACCAGCCAGACACAGAATAACCAGGATGGGCATAATGGAGATGAAGTAACAGGTGTGTAAAAGAATATAGATTAAAAAATATGGGTTAATCTAAGTTATAGGAACTTTTTAGAAACAATCCTAAGACAAGGCTGAGCTTTCATAATTAATAATAAGTCTCTGTGTCATTTTTTGTGAGCTGGTGGCCTAAAAAAAAAAAGTCTCATCTGTAATCTTCATGATGGGACATAGTGGTGTAGAGGCAGACATGGTGCTGGAGAAGGAGCTGTGAGTTATACAACTTGATGCACTGACAGTAGGAAAGAGACTGTTTCCTGGGTGTGGCTTGAGCATATATGAGACCTCAATGCCCACCTCTACAGTGATATACTTCCTCCAACAAGGCCATACTTAGTCCAACAAGGTCATACTTCCAAATAGTGCCACTCCCAATGGATCAAACAATCAAACACATGAGTCTGTGGTAGCCATACCAATCCAAACCCCCACACTGACATCTCATTTTATGATTTCTCTTTCCAATGGCCCTGTATTTGGAAAAGCTGAACACACTAAATTGAGTTTATGAATATTAATTTATTTCCCCATTTTTTTATTAACCAAAATCATTTATAACTACCAATCATGGTATCTTTACAGGAGAGAAGACATTCTCCAGGTCTTTTTACCCCTCCCTTTGGCTATCAGACCTTTGAAATAATAGTTCCCAAGGAATGAAATTCCCCCAGGAATCTCATCCTTTGAGAATGTTGTGTAGCAGTTTCTTCTGAGAGTAAAACCTTCCATCTCTGAAGGAAACTTATTAAGTCATAGAATGTGAAAGAAGGAAGTGAAATAAGGGGAAATTTTAAGATAGGATATTTATAGGAAGGGACAAAAAGGGATGTTCTAAGGAGAGGTGAAACTCTCCAACCTGAAGAGAAGCTCATTAAGACAGGAAGTAATAATTCAAAACAGCTCCAGAAAGTCCCTGAAACTGACCAGACTCACAAGGCCCCACCCTCCTCAAGAGGATACAAGAGATAAAGATTACTTCAGTTACTCTCAGATAAGCTAAAGTGCTTATAAGATTCTCAGACAAGCTGAGCTGCCTAGAAGAGGTTCAGACTGAGTATCCTGGAAAAAATAGATGCCAACAGAGCTTGGAAGACTAGAGCAACTGAACTACCTGCACAGAACATTCTCCAACCTGTTGAGCTGCCTGCAAGCCATGCAATATGCCCCAGGTTTCCAGATTTTGTGAGCTGTCACCCATGTAGAGGTGGGCTTTGGTGAGGGCAGCTGTTTGAATCGTTTCTGCCTCTGTAAGCATCTTAGTGCTTTATTGCTGTGAAGAGACACCATGACCAAGACAACTCTTATAAAGGAAAGCATTTAACTGGGGGCATGGTCACAGTTTCAGAGGCTTAGTCTATTATCACCATGGCAGGGAGCATAGAAACATAGGCAGGCATGGTGCTGGAGCAGTGAGTTTTACATCCTGATCCTTAGGCAGCAGACAGACAGAAACATTGGGTGTGGGCATTTAAAACCTCAAAGCCCATTCCTGGCAATGCACTTCTTCCAACAAGACTATTCCTCCTAATCATTCCAAATAGCTCATTAACTAAACATGCAGATATATGAGCTTCTGGAGTCATTCTCAATCTACCACAGTCATCTTATGAAACTCACTGCTTCACTGAGTTGCTGTCTGTTCTCTGTTAGGGGTAAGCACACATCTGTTTAAGCCTACTCAAGAAAATGTCAGACGATGCTCTAGGAAAAGATTCAGTGAGACCTGGTCCAGCCAGAGGAGGAATTTGTCTTCCAGGAGGACATTTCACACAGCTGACAACTTGTCACAGCACCTGCCAGAAAAGTGGTAGGTGGGCTGGTCCACACCTTGACTGCTTATTCCAGTCTGTTACCCTCTATTTCTCTAGAATTTATGTATGAGTGCTCCACATGTATCTCTGCACACCAGAAGAGAGCATCAGATCCTATTATAGAGGATGTGAGCCACCATGTAGTTGCTGGGAATTGAACTCAGATCTCTGGAAGAGCAGCCACTGCTCTTAACTGCTGAGCCATCTCTCCAGCCCCTCGTGCCCTCTTTCAACCCAGATCTTTAAGAGGACTCTGAGGGCAGAACACCTATCATGAGTTCCCCTGTAACCTCCAACTCCTGAAAGTTATTCTCTGACCTCCACAGGTGGGTGCTCACCTCCACAAATAATATGAATATAGGTCAGTGCCTCAAAGGTAACCTTGGGTTTGGGAAAACTTCACAAGACCTCTTTATCTGTTCCTCCTCCTAACATGACTGTTGAATACATCTCCTTTCTCTGCTGTTGACTGTTGATTACATCTTTAATTGGCCAACTGAGGACAAGTGGTGCAGCCAGCTTGTTAGGGCTGTCAGGACCCAGGCTTCAAGTCTACATAGTCTGGTTACAGTATGTGACAGTCAGAGTTACTCCCCTGATATATTAGAATTCCTGCTAAAACATATTTGAGTTCAAAAGTGGGCTTTTGTTGTTGTTGTTCTGTTTTAATGAAATCATCTTTAGTTAGCAAAGACACAGTTGTGTCCATTGGTGGGGAGATCGGGGTCCTGTGTGGGATTCAATGGCAGTGATGGCTAAAGTACATGTGAGAATCTGGGTTCAGTACACACAGCATCAAAAATGAATGACTGGCATTTCTGACATTCAGCGCCATTTAAAATTTGTTTTCAACCCCTTGTTGTCTCTCTCTCCATACCTCCCTCCCTCCACATGTGTTGTGTATTGGGGTGTTTTGCTTGCATGTATGTCTGTGTACTACATGTGTGCAAGTATATATGAAGGTCAAGAGAAAGCATTGGATCTTATGAACCTGAAGGTACAGACAGTTTTGAGCCACTGTATATGTGATGGGAACTACACCCAGGT
This sequence comes from Phyllotis vaccarum, assembly GCA_033318265.1. Lineage (NCBI taxonomy): Eukaryota > Metazoa > Chordata > Mammalia > Rodentia > Cricetidae > Phyllotis > Phyllotis vaccarum. Next base: position 61,256,240 of record JARWLC010000001.1, on the reverse strand, counting down.
CCTCTGTAATAGCAGCCAGTACTCTTAACCACTGAGCCATCACTTCAGACCCAAAGACATTTGTCTTGAGACTTAGAACCTAAGAGTAAAGATTTCATAGCAAGAGGGGATAAAAATGACAGGTGAAAGCCAGGTGTGGTGGCATACACCTTTAATCTCAGCACTCAGGAGGCAGAAGCAGGTGGATCTCTGTGAGTTTGAGGCCAGCCTGGTCTACAGAGTGAGTTCCAGGGCAGCCAGTGCTACACTGGGACATCTTGTCATAAATGAATAAATAGGCACTAGGGCTGCTGGCTGCTATCTGGGTGGATTATTCTCATCAGGTAAACCCAATGCAATTACAATGTTCTTAAATGTGGCTCTGGGAGGCAGAAGATGTGATGCAATGAAATAAAGATCTGCTTCGACCACTCCTGCCTGAGAAGACAAAGGCCACTATATGGCAGCAGTGGGAACAGCTTCCGGCTGGAAAAGAATAGTTAATAATCTCCAGCTTCATTAAAGGAGCACAACCCTCCCAACATCTTGATTTGTAACCTAGTGAGGTCTATTTCATATTTCTGCCCTTGAGGACTGCAACACAATAAATGGATATTGTTGTGATCCATCCAGTCTGTGACAGTGTGTGACAGGAGCTTCTCGGGTGTGTGCTTTGGCCTGAGTGAGGTATCCCTTGGTCCATGGGTGCTATGCTCAAATGTTCCTCCAGGAAAACTCACCTTTAATGTGATCTCCACTGTAAGGTATGAAGAGGAAGGAACTTTCTGGGAATGGTAGCATATACCTTTAATGCCAGCCCTTCAGAGCCAGAGGCAGGTGCATCTCCTGTAAGTTCAAGGACTGAATGACCTATCTAAGGTCAATCATGGTGGCACAGTGAGACCCTATCTGAGAGATGGGGCAAAATGATAATTTCTCTATCACACTTAGAGGTGTAGGGTGATGAGGATTAATGAGGTCATCAGAGTGATGTGTATCATTTAATCCTATAAAACACAAGCACACACATGATTCAACTTGCCATGTAAAGCCTTGTGTCAGATAAGGACATTGATGGCAAGAAGATTATTACATGTGGTCCTTTGTTAAGATAGACTCATGAGCCAGAACAAGCTAATTGCCTCTGTCTGTTTTCAAATCCTTGGTCATTCTGTAGCATGCTTTTCTTTTCTGTGTTATGTCTGAATACTTGTTTATGTGTACCCTCACTAGGGTGAGGACAACTTCTAACCTTGCCTGCCTTTTACAAGGCAGAGCCACCCTGTGTACCACCCTCACTCCTCACTCCTATCTGTCCGGGAGGTTTCTCTCCCTTAGATCCCTGTACTATGGTAACTGTTTCTTTCTCCCAGGAACATTCACTGTCTTCTGGATTAAAGATGATTATGAGTCTGCTGAATCTCCTACACTGTGTGTGTGTGTGTGTGTGTGTGTGTGTGTGTGTGTGTGTGTGTGTGTGTGTGTCTGTCTGTCTGTCTGTCTGTCTGTCTGTCTGTCTGTCTGTCTCTGTCTATGACGCTGGACACTAGACTCAGAGACTAGACATGCTGGGCAAGTGCTCTACCACTGAGCCATGTCCCGAGACCTCTGTCACATTTTAAAGCCCTGACAAGGATCATTATTTTTGGTTGATCTCTAAATCTACAGGGCTGAAGCAATGCATTTGTCCTATAAATTTATCAAAAACTCTCTTATATGTGTGTGTATATATACACGTAGATATGCATATGTAGATATACGTAACACAGATATGCAAATAATACTCTAGACTAACCATATGCCTTTAAAGGAAGGGATAAGAGAAAGAACACGGGTTGGTTGGTATCGCATCATTCTCTGGGAACAGCCTGAGCACTGGAGCCATGGCTGAAATGACTGTGGAACACAGGCAGCTCTTGGATCTGAACAAGAACAGAGGAATATAAACCATGTAAGGGAGAACTTGCTATTCTCATTTTCAGTTTATTTGGAGTCTAGCCACCAAACATGGATGCAAAATGCTCTTTTTTATTTCTATGCTGATGTTAGACTGACATCTTTCTAGAAACGGAGTGAACCAAGTCATAGCATCCAAATGTCTGCGTGTATACCTGGTTTGCATGCAAATGTCTCTGTGTGTACTTAGCTTGTATATTTCTATATAAGGCCCTACTTTTACAAAAAGTAATGGAATGTTTTGTCTTCAGGGTGAGGGGTGATCTTTGTAGTGCTGTCCTTTCCGGGCTGTGGAGCTAGAATATGTTCACTAATGCAGCTTGCTAAGACGGTTACTCCCTATGTCTTAGAGCTTTGCTCTTTCTAGAGTCAACATTTGACCTTAAAGTAAACAACCATAAAGAGTCTTTCTGACCCACCACACCTTTTGTTTGGCCTTGTCTTTTTAGAATTGAGAAAAGACGAGCCAGAGATACATTTAAAATTGACTATTTTAATTGAATGAACTAGCTACAATGTGCTCAGACATTACACTAAATGTTTTCCAGCTATTATACCATTTACAAGGCTGTAGGAACTATAAGTGTAAAGAGTTCTTTGTTAGTTTTTACACTGTGTGTGTCTTTGTCTGAGTATATACCCAGGAGTGCAGGTTTCTGAGGAGAGCACAGGCTACCTGGAGCTGGAGCTGGAGCTAAAGGCAGGTGTGATGTTCCTGATGTGCATGTGGGGACTAAGCTTAAGTCTTCTGCAAGAAAAGTACTTGCTCTTAAGGGCTGAGCCATCTCTGTAGCCCTGGTACTGTCATTTTAAAGTATATGTGTCTGTGCTGGGCAATTTTATGCTAGCCTGACACATGCTAGAATCATCTGAGAGGAGGGAGCCTCCATTGAGAAAATGTCTCCATAAAATCAGACTGTAGGCAAGCTTGTAGGGCATTATATTAACTAGTGATTGATGGGGGAGGGCCCAGCCCATTGTGGGTGGTGCCAATCCCTAGGCTGGTGATCCTGAGTTCTTTAGGAAAGTAGGCTGAGCTTTGCAGTCACAGCTCTATACCTCATTCTTCTTCCCAAGCGCTAGAATTACAGGCATGCAACACTGTACTCAGCTCTTCAGATATTTCCAGTATTGACTATGTAGCAACCACAGCTCTGAGGACTGTCTTTTGCTTGTTGGCATTATGTTTAACTGGAGCCTTTTGCAAACTAACAAGTATTGCACTCCTAACTACACCCCCAAACCCCAAAGCTTTGCAGAACTGACTCAAATTCTACCTTCCTAGAAGACTAGTCCCATCAGTCTCCTGATTTGTAAGTGGAGGCCTTGAATCCAACAATATTTTTTAAGAATACTTTTTATTATTATGTTTTTGTGTGTATGTAGGTGTGTGTGCCACTGTAATGGCTTTAAAGAAAACACCATCCAAATAAAGTGGCACTATTACCTACTACCTTGTTGGAGGATGTGTGTCACTGTGGGGGCAGGCTTTGAGGTCTCTTTTCTCAAGGTTCACTTAGTGTGACAGGCTGACAGTTGATTTCCTGCTGCCTCTGGTTAAGCACCACAACTGACTACACGTCACCATGCTCCCTGTCATGATCATAATAGACCGAACCTCTGAAACTGTAAACTGCTGCCTCAACTAGATATTTTCTTTTTAAGAGTTGCTGTGGTCATGGTGCTTTCTCACAGCAATAATAAACCCTAACTAAGACAGACACAATGCCTGTGTGATGTGAAATGACGATTGCCAGGAATCAGTTGTCTAATTCCAACACATGGGACTCGTGTCAAGGGTTTCCCCTAGAAAGCCATCTCCTAGTTTCCCCTGTATTCATGTTGTACTTACTTCATTCAACATGTGGAAACAGCTTTATTGTTATTTATAATGCAAATGACATTGTGTGAAATAAATAAAGAATTTTAGTTAATATTTTAATGAGACTTAAATTTAATACTTTGGCAGACTATGGAGGTTTAATATATTACATAGTCATCTCCTATGCAGGTTTAGTCCCCTGGTAATTTCTGTGAGAAAGTTTGAAACCCCCATATTAAGTAATTATTTAGTAGCAGGGTGTGGTAGCTCCCTTTTGGAGGGGCAGTTCAGAGACATCTCCAACTACATATTGAGCTTGAGGCTTGCCTGAATACATGAGCCTCTGTCTCAAAAACAACCTAAACCCAACCCAAACTAAAAGAAATCAAAAGAAAAAGGAAGCCACTTCTTAGTAAGCTATTACACTCATTCCCCTACTAGCAAATTCCTTTCATGCTTAAATATATAACGTATATTTATTATCTAGACTTCATATCTGTATCTCTGAGAATTTAATGTTTTCCTTGATACAAAATAATTTATTTTTAAAATTGAGTTAACAAATCTGCATTAGCCGGTAAACTAATAGAAGACTAGCACATAGGATATCCTTCTGACTCCCATAGACATACTAATACCTTCAGTTGACTATACAGATAATTACTGGCTGGTTAGAAAAGACGCATTCCCACAATAAACATGATGTCACATGCAAAGGAATTTTTTCCTCACTGTCAACATCCATAGTGAGGACTGGTTTTTATAGTCTTTATTATGATCAGCCCTTCTGATCCTCAAAACCAAAGGTACTCACCCTCTATCGATATGATGGTTTCTGTGGGGCCTATATGCTGCCAATTCGGTGTTGAACTTACTTCAGCCATTTCTATGTTAACACTGAGGCTCATGGATTGTCTCAAAGCTCTGGAGTTTATGGAGAGCTCCATTTCATACGATCAGGGTCAGGACTTTCTTCTGAACTTGGCTCTTGTTGGTAGAGGTCAAGCTAATTGGAATGAGGTATCTGGCCTCATTGTCATACTTCCGGAGTAGCCAACCTGCCTCACAATTCAAGGAACTGGATAACTCTGGTTAATGGAGGGAAAATATAAATCACCATTTTTCTGCCCATAATGAAATCATTGTTTTATGCATGAGTCACCAGCGGCTAAAAACACTGGAACATGTACTGGGTCCCAGAGTATCATCTCACAGGACCCTTCTAGGCTGTATGTTCCAAATTACAATTCTAAGAAGAGTGTCCAGGTAGCCTGAATGTGATAAGTATTGCCGCCTAATGCTGAGAGAATGCCCTTGCCATCCGATGTGAGCTGTGTTGCCTCAACAAGGAAGAATTCTACCAAAAAGGTATCATGTGACTCTATGCCAGCCTCTCTAATCTAATTTGGCTTTAGAAAACACAGGGTAGAGTGAAAGTAAAAAGACAGAATAAAAAAAAAATCACTGGACAAACTTTAAAAGTGTGATCTCCTGTGAGACATAATCTCAACACATCAATGCTTTGAAAAAAGACATCACGTTGGGTTTCTTTCTAAAGCAAAAGATTTCAACAGACAAGATACCAGATAATCATGTGATTCTGTAATGGAGCCTACTTTGTAACTATTTTAGAGGGGGATATTGAGTATCAGATACAACAATGCTGTTGGACATAACACCAAACTGGTGATTATGTAGGAAAATGTCATTTAATTATGTGTATTTATAAACATAAATTTATATAACATTGTGTATTTATATAACATAAAGCAATGTACTATCTATTAACAATGTCTGTGGTAATTTGAATGTAATTAGGCTCTGTAATCTCATAAGGAGTGGCACTATTAGAAGGTGTGGGTTTGTTGGAGTAGATATGGTCTTGTTGAAGAAGGTGTTCACTGTGGGGAGGGGCCTTGAGGTTTTCTATGCTCAGGATAACTACCCAGTGTCTCAGTTGACTTCCTGTTGCCTGCAAAATGTAGCACTCTTAGCTCCAGAACCATATCTGCCATCCTGCTGCCATCTTCCCACCATGATGATAATGAACTAAGACTGTGAAACTGTAAGTGAGCCCCCTCAATTAAATATGTCCCTTTATAAGAGTTGCCATGGTACCACATGGTGTCTTTTCACAGCAATAAAAACCCTAAGACAGAAGTTGGTTCCAGGGACTGGGATATTATTGTGATAGGCCTGACCATTTTTGTTTGGAGAAATGTGGACTTTGATACTTTGGGTTATGAAAACAGTAGAATGCGTTACACGTTCCTGAATGGGCCATACTAGTAGGGGAAGGAAGAGAGAGGTGCTGAGAGTTATTTGAATTGACAGGGTTTCAGAGAAAAATTTTAGGATGTTGCCTAAAGATAATTTTTGTGATGTTTTGGTGAAGAAAGTGGCTGCTCTTTGCTCTTGTCTGAAGAGTCTGTCTGAGGCTAAAGTGAAGAATTTTGGATTAATTATATTGGCAGAGGAAATCTCAAAAGAGCCTAGCATAGACTCTGTTGTGTAGTTATTAATATTAACTCTGATGAAGATTTATAATGAAAAGGAGAAAGCTGACCAAAAAAAAATATTTGAGAGGAAAAAGACACCAGAAAGTAGAATGGAGCTAAATCCTGTGTTCAAGGAGATAAAAAACAGGTTAAGAAATGAAATAAGAAGAGTAGGGACCTCAGGGCGAGGACCTACCCAGATAGGGTTCCTCCCTGTACAAACCTCGAGTTGGGTGTGGTGGGGCACACCTTTAATCCTAGTGCTAGTGGGTCTGAGTTTGAGATTAGCCTGGCCTAGAGATTCACTTTCAGCTAAACTTAGGCAGTGAAGGGCAGAAAGCTTGTGAAGATGTAATTGAATGAGGGGTCCATGTTCCAGCCCCAGTAAGCAGCAGAAATTGTCAGCTTTGGCTATGTGGTAAGAAACAGGTTATGGAATTTGTCTCAGTGCTTTTGGAAAGCTGCTGAGGCCAGACATATGTCAGGGGTACACCCAAATGGAAGCCTGGTAGAGAGGCCGTTGTGTGAAGCTGTGAAGTTGTGAAGGTGAAGCCTGGATTGCCTTACCCAAGATATCAGAGATGCCAGAGCTGTGGGATTTCTGAGAAAAGCTGATATCAGGGAGTGAAACTACCCAAGAGAAAGAACTGTGTAGCAGTCAACAATACTGAATGGAGTTGGAGATCTAAAGAGCATTTCAACATGAGACACAAAGGTGCAGAGTTTGGAGTTTGTCCAGCTGGCTTTCAGTCTTGTTTTGGTCCAGTAATTTACTCACTATGCTCTCTCTTCCCTATGTTTTGAAATGGTAACATATAATGGCACAGGATATATATATATATATATATATATATATATATATATATATATATATATATATATATATATTCTGTATCCATATATATATATATATATATATATATATATATATATGTACACACACACATATATGTTTGGAGTGTGTGATCTGTTCTTTTTATTTTGATTTTACAGGAAATTTCAGTTAAGAGATTGCATGAATCTCAGAAGAAACTTTGAACTTCTATACATTGTTGAAGCTATTATAGACTATGGGGACTTTTGAAGTTGGACTAAATAAATTTTGTATTATGATGTTATAAGCTTATGGGGGCCAAGGAGTGGAATGTGGTAGTTTGAATGTAACTGACCCCCATAAATTCACAGGGAGTGGCATTATTAGGAGATGTGGCTTTATTGGAGAAAGTGTGTCACTGTGGGGGCAGGCTTTGAGGGTTCCTGTATTTAGGATTGTGGGGATTCAATAAAAGCTTCAGAAGTTTTGGAGATATCAGAGGGAATCTACCCACAGTCTATGTGAGGAGTTAATAAAAGCTCCAGAAGTTCCAGAGCTCTAACCACAGTCAGTCTAGGAGGATCAGAGAGTGGTGATTCACACCTTTAATCCTAGCACAGGGAGAATCCTGTGAGTGGTGACCTACGCCCTTAATCCCAACTGAGTGGAGGTCATTATAGAAGGAATTCCAGGCTCCCAAGCAGGCAGTGGTGGGGCCATGCCTTAATTTACCAAAGGGGTACTTAAGACCAGGATAGCAAGACAAGGAGAGGAAGCCAAGGGAAGCGAGGCTGAGGAAGCTGGAAGACAGCTGGGTAAGATCTGACTGTGGTGTTTATTCTCTCTAATATCTCCAACTTCCTCAGAGATCTAACCCTGAGTCTCATTTATTCGTGCAACACAGGATACTGTCCAATGTCTTCAGCTGACTTCCTGTTACTTAGAAGATCCAAGACTCTCAGCTCTAGCACCAGGTCTGCCTGTAAGCCACCATGTTCCTCATCATAATGGCAATGAACTAAACCTCTGAAACTGTGATCCCCAGTAAACATTTCCTTTCTAAGAGTTGCCATGGTCATGTCTTTTTCACAACAGTAGAAGCCTTCACTAAAACAATGTCTAAACCTGCATTATGCTATAGGAGTAAGAAACACATCATCATCACCCAGACTTGAGTGTTTTGTACTTTTTTATTTTAGGGGGAGAAACCTTAATAGCAGTGGTTGGGAGCATGGTCCTCTTCTGTGAACTGCCTAGATATGGGTTTCACTCTGGACACACTGAATTGAAACTTGGGTTCTGGAAAAGGCCTCGCAAACACACCAAATAATGTTTAAAACATTATCATCAAACAATGCAGATAGGGTTAGAATGTCTGATTGGAAGATTTGGAGGTATGACATGATTGCTGAGGTGACATACATGATGAAAATTTACTGTAAAGATGCCTCAGTAGCTAAGAGCACTTGCTGCTCTTGTAGAGGACCTAGGTTCGATTCCCAGCACCCACATGGTGGTTCACAACTACTCATAACTTCTCTTCCAGGGAGTCCAGTGCTCTTCTCTGACCTCTACAGGCACTAGGCACACATTTGGTGCCCATATATACAGAAGGCAAAATAATCATGCCAGTAAAATAGATAAATCTAAAACCAAAAACCACTACCACCACAACAAAACCAAACAAAACCACTTGCTAAAACTAGCCCATTCTATTTTGTCACAGGAGTAAGACATGAAGATAATATGCCAAGTTGAAGAAGTCCTATCATCCAAGGTACAGGCTGATGATGGTAGTATGGTGGAACCTGTCCTAGAACCCAGGCAAGGCAACCAAACTACATGAGCTTTCCAGAGAAGCTCTGGGGCTGGTCTTGATATTTTAAGATGCTCCTTGTCTTGGGACTGGAGTCTTGCTTCTAAAATTGGTATCCCATGTTTAAAGATGGTGCTGTCCCTGACAACTGCTCAACTTCAGAATACCCCTTGTTCTTGCTCCCTGATTACCATGCTCCATAGTGATGCATTTGGGGATATTCTTTGATCCTGATTCAAGCATCAAATGCACAGGTTGGAATTTTTCCACTGCAGAAAGATCTCCTCTGTCTCTGGAGTTATGGGATTAAAGGCATGGCACCACCACTGCCTGCCTGGGAACCTGGAACTCACTGTGTAAACCAAGCTGACCTCAAAGCAGACCTTCTGGGATTAAGGGCGTAGGTCACTACTCCTGGATATTCCCTGTGCTGGGATTAAAGGTATATATCACCACTCTCTGATCCTCCTGGATTGACTGTGAATAGATCTCTCTGATATTTCAGACTGGTTTTTATTAAATATGAAACATATCACCACACTGTACCATATATTAGATGCTGATTCAAAGCATATTGTAAACTCCAGCTTCACAGAGTGAGCTTCACCAAGCAAAGGCCTACAGATTGAAAAATAAACACACACAGGTCACTCTTGAACCAAGAATGCTGTTTATTGGAGTTTAGGGAAAGTCTTATATACTGGGGGTTGACCTTGAGTAACCCTTTGAGTAACTCATAAGCAACTTCTGACCTTAGCCTGGTTCTTTGTTCTCTGCTAACTTCTTCATCCCTAAATCACAACACCTGCTTGGGCACAGTTCCTGATAATGGAATGGATCAATTGGTTCCTATAAACACTGCAGGACAATAAACAGTGATAAGCCCTGGGGACTGAGGGTGATTTCTACAACATATGGTGCCTTCTGGAGAACACTGCCCCAGCTCTCTAGGATGGTACTACATGGGTGCTATCACTGTGTCTTCTAACAGCTATTCCTTCTTTCTATCAGGCCAGCTGCTTCAGGATGGTCAGAACAAGGTAAGACTAGTGGGTTCCATGGTTGCAAACCCACTGTCATACTTCTCTGGCTGTGAAGTGAGTTCCTTGGTCAGAAACTGCTGTGGGATGGTCTATCTGTACACTGTGAATATGTGTTGCTCTCATTGGTTGATAAATAAAGCTCTTTTGATTAATAGCCAAGCAAAATAAGGTTAGGTAGTACATTCAAACTAAAGACAGAGAAGAAACGGGTCAGATGCTGCAAGCCATCCAAGAAGCAAGATGTGAAAGAACCGATAAACCACAGACCATGTGACAATACATAGATTAATAGAAATGGGTTAATCTAAATGTAAGAGCTATCTAGTAATAAGCCTGAGCCATTGGCCAAACAGTAATAATTAATATAAGCCTCTGAGAGGTTATTTGGGAATAGGTGGGTGAGAGAAGATTCATGTGTGGGCGAGATTCATCTGTGTAAGAAGTACTATGTGAAATACTATGATGGTGCATAAGGCATTCTCCATGGTTAGTGGTTTTGGTAGAAGCATTACATGTAGGAAAGACAAAACCAAAGTTTACTCCAGTAAGAACAAAATGTCCTTTCCTTGGTGAAGTGGTCAAGTGTAGCCAGCCTGCCACCGGGTTGCTGTCTGGTCACTCCAGGGAATGGTGCCGTGGCAAGGGCCAGCCCCAGCAATGGCCAGATCCCAGAGAGTAGGTAAGTAGTCAGTGAAACTGAGTTGGGGGATCTCACAGCTCTGATGGACAACAGTCAGGTTGCTTCTTTATTTGTACAGATCTCATTAAACAAAGACAAAGTCATGATTTTCCAAGAGATTCGGATCATATCATTTTATGTGGCCATGTGTTTGACTTTGTTGCATGTCCAGGGTCACAGGTTCGGCTATAGTATAGATAGAGAGCAATTGTAGATAGAACAGATTCTGCTTTCATCATGAGCCTCATAAACCCACTTCAAAGAATCTACAGAATATTTTTGCCAAAGCAAGCATACTTAATATATGGATGGCAGCCTGCTCTCAGGCTGGCAGATTTTGCAGTTTCAAAGCACTAGACAAATAAAAATATCTAAGTCAGTGTAGATGAATCACCATGATTTGAGCAATGTATTAACCCTTAGTGGTCAACGTGCTACTCACAAGTAGCATGAGCCTGAGAACTTTCTCAGGCATAAAAGCCACTATTCAATCTCTGATATAAATTTATGATCTCTATATGATCTCCTTAAGAAAACACTTGTTCTTAGGTAAATGCTATCACTATAGCTTGGTGTGAGCCAGTCTTTTTATGAATGGCCAGTCCTGATATCTAAGCTTTTTTCTTACATCCTCACATCATCTACACTTGCTATTACGTAGGGGAAAGGTTATTTTAGCCAATCTAACTTTGTTACTGAGTTCTTTTCTTCTAAGAGCATACTCTGTACAACCCTGTATCTTGTAAACTACATTTTCAGGAAACTCTGAGCACAATGTAGGAGGAGGGCTGTGGTTTGTTGCCAATTCTCCTGGCCAGTTGGAGCCTGTCAGCTTCTCCTAAGATTATACTGTTGGTTATTCTGTTTCCGAGTTTGCTTAGGGGCCGATATACCAAGATCATCCTGGAGCCATAGCCTCATAAAGGAATCTCTAGTGTCTTTGTGTGTCTTTGTGCTTATCACAAAGTTCAGGGCATAAGGAAGAGTTCCGAGCAGGGCCAGAGAAGGTTATTACCCTGCAAGCAGAAGGGGTAGCATGTGAGACTGAGGCATAATTTTCTTGGGAAAAGATGAAATGAATCTTAGTTTAGAAAGTCCCCAAAGTATGCGACACATAGAGACCAAAACCGAAAGTGAGAGACAGCATGACCGTGTTGTCTGCATCAGGCTCCACTGTGCTGGAACTGTGTAAACTGAGGTGCTAGCTTCATGACTCTCGCCATTGCTAATGGATATGGCTGTGCCCATGGCTATATCTAGGGTTCAGTGTTGACCTCTGCTGTTGGAAGATCTGGTACTCAGTAGCAGCTGTAGCCAGTTCAGCCTTGGTGAGTAAAAATCCATGTTATCTAGACCATGAATAACCTCCACCTCTGCCACCATGGCCATTTTGTTTGTGGGCCCATTGGCAATGACAAGAGTGGCTAGGAAAAGAGGCTGACTGTCCACAGAATGGGTCATCCTATCTAATACATTGCTGAACTTCTTCTCAACTGAGGTAACCTTTTGATGAACATTTACATTTACATTTGCCCATTTGGAGAGATCTATTCACATACTTCTTTCCCAGATGTCTTTCTCACCAATTTTCCAATCATGCTCTTTCCAAGTCCCTGACCATTCAGCCAATCCATTGGCTACAGCCAATCACATGATACGGTGAATAATTGCACATCTGGCCATTCTCCCTCCAAGCAAAATGTATGACCATGTGTACTGCCCAAAGTTGTGCCTACTATGAAGATTTCCCTTTGCCTGTCTTTCAGGATTGTCCCAGAAAGGAGTTGTGATGCTTTAGTTGTCTACTTCTGGGCAATGTCTGCATGATATGCAGAGGCATCAGTAAACCAAGCCCTAGTCTTGCCTTCCACAGCCAGCTGATCACAGGAACCTCATGAGTCTATAGGTACATGCTTGCCAGCAGAAGGCTGTGTATTGGGAGAAGAAACTATAGGCATCTAGGCAATTTCATGTAACTTGTTTGTACCTTTAGGACATGATTAGGCCCAGTCACATATATACCACTTCCATTTGATGATTGTTGCTGTGCACTTCCTACTTATGACTTGGTGGGTTAGATAACACCCAGCTCAAGTTTCATGGTAGAATGATTTGAGCAATAAGAAAGAACATTGTAGAATGTCCACTTTCCACCAATGCCCAATAGCAGGCTATGAGCTGTCTTTCCTCTCAAAGGGAAAATAGTTGTCTGCAGATGATGGTGGAGCCTTGCTCCAAAATCCCAACTGCCTCTTCTGTGATTCACCTATAGGGGCCAGCCACAGGCTCCAAACAGAATCCTCATCTGCTGCTGACACCTCAAGTACCATTGGGTTGGCAGAATCATACGGTCCAAGTGGTAGAGCAACCTGCACAGTAGCCTGGACCTGTTGAAGAGCCTTCTGTTCCAACCTCCACACAAAGCTAGCAGATTTCCAAGTCACTTGGTATATGGGCCAGATGCAATAACCTATTCTTCATCTTAGAAGCATCTCTGCATGCCCCACACTACTTCACTGAGTTAGAGGGCCTTTGAATTTTGGTTGAATTTATTTCCCATCCTCTGGTGTGCACATGTGTTACCAACAAGGCCAAAGTAGTTGCTACTTCCTACTCACTTGGTCCAATCAGCATAATGTTGTCAATGTAGTGCATTAATGTTGTATTTATGTTAAAGAAACCATCAAGATCCCTTCTAACTAAGTTATGACACAGGGCTGGAGAGTTATATATTATATAGGCAAAACTGTAAAAGTATACTGCTGGTCTTGCTAAATGAAAGCAAATTGCTTCTTGTGGACAGGTATCAAGAGAGAGGCATTTTTCTAGATCAATAGCTGCATACTATATGCAGGAGATGTGCTAATCTGCTCAAGTAAGGACACCACATCTGGCACAGCAGCTGTAGTCAGAGTCACTATTTGATTGAGTTTTTAATAGTTACCTGCCATTCTTCAGGACCCATCTGTCTTAACAGACCACACAAGATTAATTTTCTCAGTCAAAGATGGAAGAGGCAGTTTTTCAGGGTGTGGGGTGGGAGTACATCTGCTGAGGGTGGAGAGAGACTATTTCCTTATGTTAGATAAACCCTTGAGAATATCAGGTTCTTAGCTTTAATAGGGTCCTCCCATACATTTCCATCCCAAGATATAGGTTCCCATTCTTTACCAATAAATGCCTTTACCATAACTGTTGACATCCTCTGAGGCTGGGGCTGAATTTTTGCTGTAATTGAGACACCTTTCTAATGAAGGCTTTAGTTTGATTTTACACAACTTGAGCCCTGTGGCTACTGGAGAGAAGATTCCTTTCCAGGGCACACTCAGAAACCTTTTGACTATTACACTCATCAGAAGCCAGGCAATTTCTCAGAGTTCATTGCTGTCGTTCACCTATTTGGAGACGCTAGCAGTTGGTTAACTATCACACAGTCCATTCTTTTCCTTTGTCAATTTACCCAGGGATATTAAAAGCAACCCACTGGCATCATCATCCCCCCCCCCCCAACCCCGGTCAAAAATTTTACACACAGGCCAAATCTGCTCCCTCTCACAACTGGTGAATCAGAATAATCAAATGCATTTGTCTCCTTAAGCTTGTAAAACATAGTTCACACCATGGGCTTTCAGTTTTCTCTGAGCTTCTAGGAGAGGGTTTGGTAAACTGAAGAGGCTTTGGTAATTGGAGGTATTGGCAAATTGGAAAACCTATGCCAGATACTTAGAATATTCATCCTTACACTCTAGAACCACTTTTGGTACCAAAATCTGTCTTAGGGTTCTCTACAAGAGCAGAACCAATAGAATAAATATATAGACATATTTGCATATATTTCACATCTATTATTTATCTATGTAGTATCTATGAGAAAAGGGGATTTATTAGGATGGCCTACAGCCTGTGATCCAGCTAGTCCAACAATGGCTGTCGGTACTCAGATGGCTAGGTTTTAGTTAATTCCAGACAGAGTCAAGTTAACAAGTAAGAATAGCCATCACACATGGATTTCAGGCTTGTGACTCTCCAAGCTGTAAGTGAATACATCTATATATGAAAACATACCCCTGACCAAATCCTTGTGCTTTACCCACTGCAAAACAACTGTCATTTAATGGCTATCACTGTTTAAATCCATAACCTAGGAAATTCAAACACCAGCTCTGGGCCTTGGCACTACATTAAGGACTTGGCTCACTGGACATGATGAGACAGATGAATGAAGACTGATGCTTCCCTATCTAGTTCAGCAGAGAAAGTAGAGGGAGGGAGGGAGGGAGTGAGGGAGGGAGTGAGGGAGGGAGGGAGGGAGGGAGGGAGGGAGGGAGGGAGGGAGGGAGGGAGAACAGAATACTCATGTATTGGCTTACTCCTGAAAATATAAAAACTCAACATGACTCAGACATGACTGTTTGGAAAAGAAACCCAGAATTAAGGGAACTGGACATTGTAGGACTGATGGGACAGAGCTGCCACTGTCACTTCTCCTGATTCTGTTGACATTCTGGAAACTTTTTTTGTCTGTTTTTACCATGTTTCTAGGCCCCTCAAAGCTTATCTCCTTGCTGTTTCAACTATACAGCATCAGCTGGTTACACCGGTGTACCATCTCCTTAGAAACTTGGGGTGTAGCCATACCCACACCTTTATAAAGCATTACCTCTGTATTCAACACTAGGCAGTGACTGCTTTCAGTCCCAGAACCTCAGATACTAGGATCTCTGAAGTAAAGACCCCTTTCTCCAAGAATTTGTTCTCTTTGGTGGGTGAGTCAATGACTAAGTACTGTGTCTTTCTTCTATAACCATCTGGTCTCAGTTTCATGTGATTTCATGAATGTTGCTCTTAGAGAATAACATTACCACCTTTAGAGATGGTGGGGACTAGGAACCTACAAACCAGTCCAATCTCTCAATACAAAATTCCCATTACTCAGATTTTACTGGAAGCTTGGTTGAGTATTTTATCTGAGAAGCCTAACCTATAAACACATTCAGTGATTTACAGATTAAGTCTTTCAGAATACTGTGGCCAGTTGGTTAACTATCACCACAAAAGGGCTTGCAAAGGGGTGGTCCCTTCCAATTACAGCTTTATTCTAAAATGGTAATTTACATTGCCATGAAACGTGGCTTGCCTTTCTCCAATTTCCCCACATCCACAAACCAGGACTAGTGAAGGGACCACCAAATCAAAGGTAAGCCTTCCACCTAACAAAGCTTTGTTGTTCACCAAACAATTTCTAGTGAGTGTCCCACCTCTGCTCTTCCTGATGCCTCAGCTGCTGTAACCTCAGTGGTAGAGTGCTTGCTTAGGGTACATGAAACCCTGGAGTTTGATTCCCGGTATCCCATAAACCAGACATAGTGTTTATCTGTAATCCCAGCATTTAGGAAAGAAAGGCAGGAGGGTATGTTCTTAGTTAAGGCTAGTCTGGGATGCCTGAGACCCCGCCCCCCCCCCCCCCCACAATTGATGTAAATAGTAACAAGTAATAGGTAAGACTAGTGAAGTCATTATTTGGACTCAGTTTTCCCATTTGCAAATAACATTTATGTCTTTGGTTCTTCTAGTTCTAAAATTCAACGATCCTTTGAGAAAACTCAAATTTTCTTAAACTCTTTTGAATAGTTTACTTAACAGCTGTCAAAATCACTCATTTAGTACACAGTCACTGCTCTAAGAGTTAATGGTTTACTGGTAAGGAGAGGGCACCACTAAACACAGACACACACATGCGCACACACATAACAGGCAAAACCACTTTTGGAAACGATTTATGTATTTCAATTTTATTTTTACAAAAAGGCAACAGTAGCGAGAGGGGGAGGTAGTAAGAATGCTTGCTTGGTCACTGGGGAAGAGACCTCAGGCAGCAGGAGGGGGACAGTCTGCACTTCCTTGCCTCTTTCTAATAGCAGTGAACAGTTAGCAAGGTCAGTGTGGGCAGAGTCAGCTATCACAGAGCCCCATCCAGACTTAAAAGGGTTTAAGTCAAGACTATTGAGGCCTTGACTCTTGGCAGGCTGGGGCATGTCTTTGTGGTCGCCTGGGTCTCTCTCTCCAGCGCATATAGGGGCCATAAGGAACATGCCTTTGGAAACCCCTATGCACCACAGGGGCCTGATGCTGGTAACAGGGTGGATAGAAGTTGGGCACGGGTGGCTGGGGATAAAAACTAAAGTCACCCTCAAAGGTATATCCTGTGTGGGTAGGTGGAGGGTCATCTGAATGAATATAGAATTCATCTGACTGGAAAACATGGTCTGAGGAAAAATAAGGATCTTGTGGATATAGTGGTATGGGAGGGGTCACCTGAGGCGGGGGTATGGGACATGCTAGCAGGGGTGGGGGCCTTAAGGGCAAGCCAGGGGGTGGGAGTAGCGGACGTGGCCTGGGAAAAGACCCAGGTGGAGACAGGGCAAAAGCCTGGGGACCTCTATTGGCCTGGGGCTGCCACCCCTCTACCTGGCCTGGACTTTCCCATGCCTCAAGATCAGGCTCCCATGGGTCTCGGTGGGGCAACTCTACACCCCAGGCATCGGCCATGTGGGCCAGCAGCATGTAGGAGAGTCTGCGGTGTGCATGCTCATTCCAGTGCACCCCATCTCCCTGTAGGTGCTTCTTGGCTTGACGGAAGTGGAAATTTAGGTCCAGCACATCAAAGTAGCGCTTTGTTGCTTCCGCATGGCTGTAAACATTGGCTTGCCTCACTCTTTTTTTCAGGGTGGCTACTGAGATCCGAGCCTGGCCCTTACACTTCTGCGGGAGGAAGGCCGCCTTGATCTTGTCACCCAAAGGCATAGCTGTATTCCACACGAGCAGGCATGACTTGGGCAGTACTTGGTCCATACGCCCAAACAGGTTCTCCAGGTTCTGCTTGTAGCTACTCAAGGAATTCTGCCCATACCTGGAGACATCCCAGAGGCAAGAGTTCATAATGATCACATCTGGGGCATGCGTGCCAGACTGCAGCTCCTCTAGGACGCTCTCCATGTACTCTGAATAGACGCGCGTGAGGAAGTAGAAGCGTACCAGATGATGGTCGGAGCAGAACTCGCGCACTTCGCGGTAATCGGTGCGGTTGTGTAGGGTATCCAGCAAGCCTCCCTTCATCAGCTGGTCCTTTTCAAAGCTCAGCTCCCCCTTGGTTCTGAGCTGCTTGTAGCTGAGCAGGCAATCCTTCTGCAGCAGGAGCACTAGGTCCTTGTACACTGCCCTATGTACAGAGTCCCCAAGGACGACCACATACTTGTTGTGTAGAAGCTGCTGAACTTCTGAGGCCAACAGGCGAACCATGATGCACTGCGATGTCACGACTCTTAGCTCCCTCGTTTGCTCAAGCTGCGCCTGGGAATAGCTAGAACAGAAGAGAGAGTGCTTGGGAGGGTCTCACTCTTAGGCAGAGCCGCAAACTTAAGGATGGGGGGGGTACAGTTTGGAGAGCTGCTTCCTGTAGGTGTGTGCCCCTGAAAAACCCACAGTACTGACTCCAGAAGGCTGAGAGGAGGAGGTGGTTAGGGGAGAGAGCAGGAGAAGCAGACCTTCCTTGATCTGGCTGAAGTTTGGACCTGAAATTTGATCCATCATTGGGCCTTATCTCCCATTTACTCTGTCTATCTCACTCTGTCCATCTATTTCCCTGATACTTCCAACAATTACCTTTCTTGAAGCTCAAGCCATCTTTAAAATGTTCAAACTGGGCTGGGGAAGATGGTTGAGTGAGTAAAGACATTACCGGAGTATATATGCTTTAATCCTCAGCAGACAGACTCCAGGTTTATCCCGCAGCTAGCCTAGCCAAAACTTCAGTAAGAGAACCCCTCTCAAAAAATAAGGTAGGCAGCTGCGCCTGGTGATCGCTGCCTTTTAACCCAGTATCTGGCTGGCTCTAGTGAGTTCCAGATCCACCAAAGGTAGGGAAACTTCGTCTCAATAAAGAAATAAATGTGCTGGGTGGTCATACCTTTAATCCCAGGATGTGGGAGGCAGAGGCAGGCAGATCTCTGTGAGTTTGAGGCCTGCCTGGTCTACAGAGCGAGTTCCAGAACAGGCTCCAGAGCTACGCAAAGAAACCCTGTCTGGAAAAACCAGAAAGAAATGTGTGTGGTGGTGAGGTAGGGAATAAGAGGAAGACAGGCAGGCTGCAGACCCAGAAAGGCGATGCTTTCATAAAGAAAAAAAAAAAAAAACAAACAACCAAAAAACAAAAGGCAGCATGCACCGCTGTTCTCAGATCTCCCGCGCTTGAGTGCTTATACCCCACCCCTAAATGCCACCCACACATTTAAAATAATAAAAGAAGTAGAAAGGGTTCTGAGGATAGCTGCCTTACTTGTGGAAACCTCACCTTCAGTCCTCAGCATCTAGCAGCACAGGAAAAACTTAGCACTGTTTCACCTTTCTTAGCATGTAAATGTCAATCTGTTTTCCTATTCTCCAGCCAATCTGTCTTGGTTAATTTGCATGTCCCCAGGGGCTGGGCGAAGAAGAAGTAGAGAAAAGGTTTTGCCTTTCCAAAGACTTTGAATGGAATGCTGACAGTTGAGCTCATCTCCAAAACCTAAAATTAAATCCAAACCTCGGCACAAGCCACAGCAGAGGCAGGAGGCTGTCTGTGACTTGAAGGCCAGGCTGGTCTACATGGCTAGTTCCAGGTAATCCATGGCTTTGTTGTGGGACCCTGGCTCAAAACACACAAAAACCTAAAAGTTATTTATTTCAACTCTCCATAGCCCAGATGCCCTGGCATTCGATCTGTAGATAGGCTGCTTTCTCTCTCTCTCTCTCTCTCTCTCTCTCTCTCTCTCTCTCTCTCTCTCTCTGCTATCCATTCTGCTTCTGGAATGCGTGGATTAAAGGCCTGCCCCACCTCCACCTCCACGTGTTTTTTTTGTTTGTTTTTGAGAAAAGATTTTGATGTATATTCAGTGCTGGCCTCTCAAATTCCTGATCATCCCATCTTAGCATCTGAATGAAACTTTTTTTTTTGTTTTTTGAAACAGGGCCTTACAATGTAGCCCTAACTGTCCTAGAATTGTTGGCCTTGAAGAACATTTGCCTCTGCTTGCCAGTGTTGGAATGAAAGGAATGGGCCACTAGGTCCAGCTAATAAAATGTTAAAGCTGTACCACATGCGGTTTTAAGTGGTCATATAAATTATGAAAATAGGGAGAATACAGTTTTCACAGAACAGGTATAAATACTGGCTTGTCCTCACCCATTTTTTAGCACTGCTATCAGTTAAGTTTCTCAGGCAACCTTTAAGCCCATCACCTTAGAGGCTAGCCTGATCTACTTAATGAGTTTTGGGGAAAGCAAAGGCTACAGTCTCAACAAAACCAAAAACAACACAGTTTAACAGCTCCTTGTTGCTCCTGTTGTGCTGCGACAAAATAATGTATTAAGTCAGGCTTACTCCAGCCTGGAGAGTTGCATCCTATCACCAAGGAACTGGGGATGGAGGAACAAACTGTAACCTCGGCACTTGGGAGGTAGATCAAGGCCATCTATGGTCACCCACAGGGTGAGGCCAGCCTGATATACGGAAGACATTGTTTCAACAAGAGATTATGAAGCTCAACATTATTTGTCCTGAGCTTGGAAACACCTACAAACTAGTCTTGGTACTCTAGCCCTTAGAGGGCAGAGGCAGGACAATCCCACAAGTTCTAGACCAGCCCTGTCTCAAAAGATAAAAATAAATAAATAAAAGGAGGACTTGACTGAAAACTGCCATAGAATACTTAACCTCTGTGTGGAAGTGGGCATTGAGTGTAGAGAGCTCATCCTGTCTGTTCTCCTCTGTGGGCAGGCACTGGGGGTGGGGGCAGCAGAGTATCAGGGCAGTTGGGAGCAGCCAGATGTGGCTGCTGGGGTTTGAGCAGCAATGCCCTTAACCTGAGCCAACTCTCCAGCCCAAATCTTAGAACTTAGAACGAGGGCTGCCAAGCTCTTAAGTGCTAGTACAAGTTAGGGATTCTCGGGGAGCGAGCTACAGAACACCATCAGCAAAGGGGGAGAAAACTGTTCATCTGTCATCAGGTTTCACAAGATCCAAAGATGAGAGGTTTGGATACAATGCCGAGGTTTACAGAACAACTCTCGGGTGCCACTTTAAGGTGACCTGCTGAAGAAATCGTTCACTCCATTACTATTTTATAGAAAAGAAGGAGGACCTAAGGTTTACTCATTTTGTTCATGGGCAACTATCTACTCTGCTACCCAGGGTGGATGGTTGTGTGTACCTGGGGCAGAAATGGAAAGAATGAGCACACTACATCCCATTATTCAATTTCAACTGAGACAAAAGCTAACCCAGGTATTAGCATAACCGAGTGAGACTGTGTCTTCTCTGTGGGAAGGTGTGGTTCCCAGTACAGTAACCAGGGAACCATGGACCATGCTGTCCCCCCACCCCCAGCCCAGTCTACCAAAATGGCTGCAAGAATCCTCCATTGTTTTCCAGGGGAAGGTACAGATAACAACCAGGAGAAAGGGAGGGGGAGGAGCCTTTCAGTAAACAGCTGAAATCAAAACAAGGTGTGTGTGTGGGGGGGCAAAAACCAGAAGTGAAAAGGAGGGGGCAGTGTTAGGATGCTTGCTACTCAACACATGACGAAACCTTAAGGACACTTTCAGTGGCTGAGGGAACAAGTTAAAAAAAACTGGAATCTTCTGAGACACTTAACAAAGGCCAGGAACTTCCAGTTTTGAGTTCTTTTTATTTATAAAAACTGAAAACAACAAAAAATGAATATAGCCAAGTTAGAGCAATTCCCTAAATAAACCCCTTATTTGTTCTGGAAGCTATTTTATGGACTCATTTAATTATGAGGGAACACGGTGGGTCAGCTGCTGTACTTCAAAACTAACTACAAAAGAGCAACCACAGGTACAGACGGTAAACAACTGTAATCCCAGCTCAGGTCTCCAAAGCTGGGTTGCTCAAAAGGAAAACTTGAAATGAGTTGGCCTCTTCCCTCCAGGGGGGAGAGATAAGAAAAGGCTGCCAAGGACAGATAAGGAGGGGGCTGACCCTGCCAGAGATGTGAAGAAGCACCCAAGGCTGTCTAAGGAGCCAGGAAGGCAGCAGAGGTACAAGACCAGCAATTCCCTCTTCCTTTCATGAATTCCCCAAATCTGTTTTGCTGTTAAGATCTGGGTCTCTAAAGTTATGGGAGAAATATGCATTAATAATGGCTACTGCTGCTTTAAAAAACTGCCTTTCAAGTAATTTGTATTTCTCCACTGGGGGCTGATTAATTTTTCATTAGCTTCACAAGGCATGAATTATAAATCTTTGACTATTACTTTATAGCTATCCTAAGCCAAGCCCAGATCATTTATTTTTCATTAATCAATGTTTTGTAGTAATTAGATTAGTTTTTGGAAGAGGGAGAACAAACTAGGCCAGTTGCTCTGGAGATGGGACAGAACTGACGATTAGGGTGCCTCTTGGACTTCTAGCAGAAAGAACTTCATAGTTTCATGTATCTACTACTCAGTGTAACATTACAGAGGGACTATAAACAGGTCCTTTCCCTTAAAGGCACTTTGGGGGGATTCTATCTATCTGTCTGTCTGTCTACCTACCTATCTATCTTGGCTTTTTTTTTTTTTTTTTTTTTTTTTTTTTTTTTTTTTTTTGAGACAGGGTCACACTACGTAGTCTGAAATTTGATCTGTAGACCAAGCTGGCCTCGAACATGAAGATCTGCTTGCCTCTGAATCCTGAGTGCTGAGATTAAACACACCCAGCTCAAATAACTATTTCAGAATTTTTCAAGCTCCCCTTCAATTTTAAAGCAATGCATGTACAGACAAGAAAATAATTATTTCTCAGGAACTCACCTCTGGACTTTCTTAGGTTTTGGTAATTGTTTAGTTTTCTAAGTTGAACACAATTTGTCCAAAAATTATATGGCCTGCCAATAGTCAACATGGATCCCAGAGTGACTCACTGGGCTGCCTGCCTGCTAACCACTGGCTAGGATAGATTCTGGAAGAGCAGAGGGGCAGCCTCTGCTTTCTGACCCATGGACTGGGAACTCACCAGACTTCTGATTTGGGGCAGGTAAGCTACTATCTACGCTACACAACATCAAAAGTGAGAGAATAAAGCATTATGAAATACTTTGTGGTAACACAAAGAAACCACTGCCAGGTGGCCACTGGGAAACCCAGAGTCCATCCTCCAGGGCCAGGTGGCATCACCTGCTTTATAGGCCTCAGCCCCAGAGCCTAATTAGTGAAAAATGTAGTTTCTAGTGTGTATCAGCCTTGACAGCTGTCACTGTGTATTCACGTAGGTTGAGACCCATGATAAAAAATTCTGAAACACAGTGAGGCCCAGCCTTCCATGGGGGTTCCGGGTGACTACAAATCCTGCGTAAACAGGTCGATTCAGCTGGGAGCCTAGTGTGGCTGTACCATCCCTGCCCACCAACATTCAAGTTGAGTTATGGCACAATATCAGTGGAAGAATTTCAAACACCATGAGCCTGAAAAGCTACAAGTTTAAAAACTCCTCTTAAAGCATCATGTCTTGCCCACATTAATAGTCTAATATAAATCTTATGGGCTATAAAAATAAATGCAAGAAGTAAATTTAAGAATGAAGCGGAAGTTCCTAATAGTCCTGGCTGTCCTGGAACTCGATCTGTAGACCAGGCTGGCCTCAAAGTCAGAGATCTGCCTGCCTCTGTCTCTCAAGCACTAGGATAGAAGGTGTGAGCCGCCATAGCCACCTTCCCATTTGGATCTTTTAAACAATTCATAAGTTTGGTTTCAGTCGCATGCATACAGCTTTGCACATTTTCAGCCGTTACTTCAACTGCTCCTATAATCTGTCTAATAGGGTAAGGAAAATGTCCTGAGTCGGGGGACCTGGCTTTCACATCCAAAAAGCAGCGCCATACTGGTCTGGGCTGGAGGCCCATCTCTGAGCCTCGGTTTCCCCCGGCGAGGATGACAAGAGACTCAAAGGCCTGGTCTACAGGACCCCGGGCCCCCTTTAAGCTCCAGCACAGCAAACTGGCCCTACTTGGGTTCTAGAGAAAACAGCCCGAGGACCCGAAGTCCCTGATCCCCCGTCCCCCTTCCCATGGAGTGCAAAGGCAGACACCTACCTCCTTCTGGCGAAAGACCAACAGCAGAAGAGCCGGAACTTTCTACACCTCAAGCTATCTCCCCAGACTGGACTAATCCTGCAATCTGCATTTCAGTCTCTAGTCCTAAGGTTAGCTTCCACCCTCCTAATTTCTCTCCGTTCTTTCTAAAAAGGTAACTTGGTTGGCTCCACCTCCAGGTCTGTCCTGCTGCCTGGCCTTCAAGGCCACATTTTTAAAGAGCTGTTTGCTGTCTGTGTCCAGTCTTCTCCTCCCACTCACTCCCCTGACTTAACTTGTCTTCCAATCGCATCAAACCCGAAGACATTTGTCAGTAAATCACCACTGGCTTCTTGGCTTCTTTTCAAAGGCTGATTCTTGACCTTCCCAGCGGCTGTTGACCACACTTGTGCAGCTCTCTGGAGTCCCTGGCACTGCTGGGTCCTGTCCTGCCCTAGATCCTGTGAGATGCTCCGCGATCTCGTCCAGGAGTCCCCTTTCCCGAGGCCCTCTCTCCAGCTCCCCAGCCGGCCTTCCACCTTGTTTCCAGTCACCCTTCCAGCAGTCCCTACTTTGCCCTACATAGTTCTGGCTTTTGCTGTTTTCTGAGCCAGATAGTAAATGGCTTCTCTTCCCTAGACCCAAGAGGAGGAAGACAAAGGACCACCCATCACCTTATCAATACTATTTGTATGCAGATGACTCAGAATTGAGGCAATAAAGCCACCAGGCTGAGTGGGAGGGTCCAGGATTCTGCCCTGGGCCCTGGAGTAAGATCCAGCTGGAGATCCCCACCGGATCTGCGCGCTCTCCCGGCCTCAGGCATAGTGGCTTGGAAGGGAGGGGAGCCCAGTAAGCTACTAGCGATTTCCTAACAGTTGACAGCTAGCAAGATGGTGCCACATTATAAAGTTACCCTTCTCCACCCTGGTCACCTCAGCTCCAGGCTTTCAGGTGGATAAAGTACTTTAGTGGGGGAAGGGAGGAATAACAATAGCCTTCCAAATTCTCCAAAGTTCTTTAGCCTCTCACCCAGAGCTAAGACGATTCCGCCTGACCTTTGGACAGTCTTCCTCAAGGTAAATACTGGTTGTGGGCTGGAATGATGGCAGCCTGTTCAATGAGTGCTCAGAACTTCAGTTCTGGACGGAAATATGACTGAGTGGAAATAAATCTCACCTAAAAAACTGGATCAAGTCGTTTTTATTTTTTATAGATGGCTGTTTCTATTATTCCTGAAACATCAAAATCCTTAAAACTATAGCCTGAATGTAGCTCAACTCAATGATTACCATTTATTCCTACTTTTTTTGGTGAGGGGACTGGAGAATTCAACCCAGGGCTTGATGCATGTTAGGCAAGACATTGTGCATCTATGTTATTATTTATATAGCAAATTATATTTTAATGTTAATCATATATATGTAGAATATAACATTGTTTATACATTCTATTGTTAAATATGTAAGGTTGTATATTGAAAATATGCTTTAGGATTTGGCAACGTTTTCAAAAGTTGAGAAGTGTTCATTTTTAATTCTGTTTTAGCTTAGTTTGCACGGTTAATATTTTATCATTTCCAAAACTCCTTTCCCACTGTGTGAGAGACAGAGAGATCAGGAGCAAACACGGGAATCTGTTTCTCTTTTGTTCTGTATGTTTTTGTTTGCTTGCTTGCTTTTTGAGACATAGTTACAGACCTGGCTGTCCTGGAACTAATTCTGTGGACAGAGCTGGCCTCCAACTCAAGAGATCCTGCCTGTGCCTCCCAAATACTGGGATTAAAGGCAGGGGCCACTACCACCAGGATCTCGGGATCTGTTTTAAGATCCACGTCAGTTTTGTCTTCTCTTGGCCTTCATGCGGACCTCACTTTCCTCCAAGGGCACTGTTCTGTAATGCTTGGCTGGTCTGCTATTGCAGTTAACTGGCCCCATCAGGCAGGCTCTCCTCACACACAAACTCCTCCTGCCTCTGATGTTAGAATCTTCCATGGTGTGTCCTCACTTGCCTGGTTACAGTGGACATCGGGGAACATTGGCTCTGCTGGCTGGCCTGTTTGAGTCTCACAGCCCTGAGGGACTGGCTACCTCTACTTATAGAGAAATCAACAAAGGCAGGCAGAGGTTAGCAAAAGCCAGAACTGGGCTGGTATTGATAGCAATTTCTGATAGATTAGATAAGTTTGGGGCGTAGGTTTCCTTTCTTGGGGTAGAAATATGGTTTTAGAACCTCAGCTTTTAACTCCAGCTATAAATATCTGCTGAAATGAAAAGAAGGAAGTCAAATTATCTAAAAAGAAATATTTGCATGTTGTTTCCTCCTTCTTCTCTGCTGGGAGAACTGTTTTGTACACAACTCTACACTTTCCACGAGGAAACAAAACAGATTTGAAGCTTAACTGTTTCCATTTACACCCTTCAGGATGTTAGCTAGCTTTGCTACTAATTATTATTATTTGCAATGAAATGAAGTATTTAACCAATTGTTTCAAAACACCAATTGGGTAACATTATTTAGACTCCCAGCGATATTAAGTCGTTCACTTGCTTATCCTGTGTTCCTCTTAAGAAACTTATGAGGTGGTTTCTTCATTTTATTCATTTACACATTCAAAACCCAAGGCTGAAAGATGGAAAGAGCTCCCTGCCATCAATCACACACTTATGAAAAGCAGGGCTGGGATGCCAAGTCTTTGTGGTACACCACAACAGACAAGACAGTACAGACAATAAATAGACGGACATGTCCTTTTTTTTCCCATTTTCCTGTCTCCTTGCACACTGCCCCCCCCCCCCTTTTTTTTTCCAAGAAATTTAATTGTTTACCCGTTTAGGCCACTCAGCAGCTGGCCCTTTGCTGCCGCCAAGTCGGTGGCTGGGGTCCACCATCCCCCACCTGCCCAGTGACTTCTAACAGTGGGGAATCTGAGAAAAGATGGTCAGAAAATTTAAATTTATATTTAAAAGAAAATGAGAAGCAGAGCCCTGTAATCTCTCTAGGTCTTTCTCAGTTACATAAAAAGTAGGATAGCCTGGGCTACAGGAGAGAAAAGGAAAGAAAAAAAGAAAGCTGGGTGGTACTTACTCATTGAAACCCCTGGTGATTTTTTTGTGTGTGTCTCTCTGTCGATTCCAGATCTCTTCCCTAGACAGAGTCCATTCCTGGCTGTAGATCAGAATGGCCCAGATTCTGTCTTGAGGGTAAATAAGTTCAGTGCTGGGTGCTGGAACTTTCACAAGCCTGTGTCTGGGGAGGTGATGCCATTTCCGGTGGCCTCTGGGGCAAATGACAGAATACAGCATTTGCTTTTTTGCTTTAGGAAGAATAATGACTGAAGTTTAAGACTGTGCCATCAATGTAGATGAAACATGAGTGGAAATTTGGCTCCGAATTTGTTTTCATTTTCCTTTCTCAGTAATTTGAATGTAACTTTATCTTGACCCTTCCTGTGTTTTTTTTTTAAACAGTTCGGGTCCTCGGCTTTTATTATTCAGGTGAATATAATTAAGAAAGCATCATAGTGGGTGGGAGGAGTTAGAGAGAGATTTGGGTGTGTGTGGGGGGTGTGTGTGTGTGGGGGGTGTAAGAGAGATTCCTCTCTTTCCTTTCTCTTTTTAGCAGCCCAGACCTTTTCGGTCCCTTTCTCTGTGTGGTGGTGTGGGGGCTCCGTCTTGATGTGCGTGCAGCCCTGCTGTGGGAGGGCATGAACCCTCCACAGTTAGCAGTGGACTGTGGGCCCGCGGCTGCCCAGAAAAGACGGCAGCTGTGACTGTCGCACCAGGTAAATGAAGTAGAGGTCAGAGTCAGCACTAACTAGTCCCTTCTGCTCCTTCCCTTCCACTGGAAACTGTCAACTGTTTAGAAAAAAGGGGGAGGGGCCTGCGATTCAATAGATAAGCTCTGGCCTTGGGTCCTGGCTGGAATGATCTCATTTGGGGGAGGGACTCTTCCCTCTCCTCCCCTCCAGATACCAGATGAAAGGGGAGGAAATGAATCAGAAAAGACTGGGAGGAGAAACTCTTTAAAAAAAAGTTGTTTTTTTTCTTTCCTTGAAAACAGTGAACTTTTAGTAGGTGCTTTAAACACTTCAGAATGGTGTGTGTGTGTGTGTGTGTGTGTGTGTGTGTGTGTGTGTGTGAGAGAGAGAGAGAGAGAGAGAGAGAGAGAGAGAGAGAGAGAGAGAGAGAGAGAGAGGCAGAGAGGGAGGCAGAGAGGGAGGGAGGGAGGGAGAGAACTCAGGTCCGCCCTCTGCACCTCTACAGCAGCTGCTTCCAGCTTCCTTTACAATAAACAGTATGAGGTGAGGAACAAAATAGGAGGAGCCAAGTGCAGAGCCCAAGTTTACAATCCCAGCACTCAGGAGGGCGGGGCAACAAAAATCCCGGACAGTCCCGAGGTCCACACCCTATAGGCTTTGCTTTGGGTTTTCTCATCACCATTCTTGTTTCCTGAAAAATATCTTATGACTACCCCAAAGTACCTTAAAATTTAATTATACAATTCAGCAATACTCTCATCTTGCCTAAATTGTTTTTTTTATCTTGGCCAAACTTTTCTAAGTTTTAATGAAATGTTTGTTTTTGTTTTTCGTCTAAACTTGGTTTTTCTGTGTAGCCTTGGCTAGCCTTGAAACTCACAGAGATCTGCCTGCCTGTGTGTCTGGAGTGCTGGGATTAAAGGTTTGTGTCACCACTGCCAGGCTGGTTTAATGAACTGTAACGCAATCTTTACAGTGTCTCCATACAGGATTGGAACACAACTGATAACCTGACTGTTCTAAAATTCAGAGCAGTGCTCTATGTAATTTGAGGGCCTCTGCCCTGACCCTGGTTCTGTACATATGTTTCAAATGTTTTCAAGACCTCTGGGTCAGCAGGTCTTTACACTGTGGGAAGAAACTGGAGACAGTTCAGAAGGGGTGAAATGATGTGAGAATGTCTTTTGTATGTTGTGAATATCAATCTTTAAATAAAAGAGCTGTTTTGACCCACGACAGGCAGCATAATAAAATAAATAAAAAATCAAAATAAATTAAAAAAAGACAAAGTCAAAATAGATCAAGCCAGATGCCCCCTCCAAAAATATAAAAAACACAAGTGAGCCACAGGCCACATAACAAAACAAATTAATAAAAATAAATTAAGATAAAAAACCTAACTAACAATGTGCCTAAGTCATATGCCAAACAACATAAACTTAATATAAGCATCTAACTCATTTTTAAAGACCTAAGCAACAGCAGACAGCTGAGCAGTCTGACACTACAAGTCTTTAAGTCTAGACCTCTGGCCACCTGAGACCAAAAAACCATATTGTAACAGATGGTTTACCAACGTGGGGCAAACACCCACATAAAGCCAAAAAAGGATTTAAAAAGACCCTAAAACACAAAAAAAACAAAGCCAATAACAAATTTCAAATTATATATCTAAAGCAAATCGTTATATAAAAAAAGTGCAACATTCGGGCCACATTCAAAATGGCGCTGGCAGACTGACCACAAGAGCATAAGCTACGACCAAGCCAGTTCCCAAAGTCTCACAAAAGACTCAATAGCATATGATTGATTTAAGGTTTCTGTTTATTTTAAACAAACAAATGAAAAAAACAACAGTTTCTTAATAACAACATTTTCTTAGGTCTACTCTGTTTACTGGTAACAAACAAACATGAATCCCTTAAAAAAAACTAATTCAACTTTATGTACAAAAACTATATAACTCTTTAAAAAAATATAAATATTTAAAAAACTCTTCTAATTAAAAAAATTAAAAATTCACAATAAAACAAATTCAAATAAAAACCTATAAACAAATTACAATATATATATAAATACATAAACTTCAAAAAATCTTTAAAAAATAAAATAATGAAATATAATAAACCATATAAAAATAAAAAATAAACACAAAATCTAAATTTTAATTATTACATTTTCTTTTAATTTTTTAACTGTTAACAAACTAACTATAAAAACAATTATAAAGACTAAGTTAAAAATATGTATCTTTTAAAAGTATCTTAATTTTAAAATTTATATCTAAAAATATAATGCTTAAAAAAGTTCTGCTTTTGTTCTCACAAGATAAAAACCTATAAATATAGTTTCATCAGCCAAAACAACCTAAAAATTCTCTAATAAAAAAAAAATCACTTCAACTTCAACACTACAAACTAAAATAATTCAGTCTCAAAAACCTATAAAATTGTCAATGCCCCTTAATCAACAAAAAATAATAATAATAAACTATGCCCAAATTTCCAAAATATTATTTATATTTATTTTCATTATAAATAATAATCATAATCTCCTTATAAAATATAATATATAAATATTTTTTAAATTAAATGCACTTTAATCCAAAAATCATCTATTAATTTCCAAATATTTTATAGTAATATAAATTTTAATTTATTAATACAAATTTAAAGTCAATTTTATTATGCTATATATATTTTTCTACTCTTGTTTAATATATAATATTCATATAACTAATTTAAAATTATAAGACATAATTAAAAAATACCAATTAATAATGATCTAAAATAAACAAACTTATAATTATATTAGTTAAAAAAATTTAAAGATACAAAAATATATTTCAATTAGATAAATAATCTTCAAACACTTCTAAAACCTACAAAATATAACATTTAAAATATTTTAAAAACTTAAACTTTTCGAAACAATAAAACAAATCAACTCCTAACAACACCAATCTACTTCGGGAAAAAAAAAAAAAAAACCCAAAAAACTCCATATAAAATCCACTTTCTTTATGATAACAGTTAACCACTAAACAAAAACATATTCTTATATTAAGTACTTAACAATATACTATTTAAACCAAACCTACAAATTCCATAAAAAAATAACCACTAAGGCTTTAACAAAACAAACCAAAATAGTCATCAAGTTCCTACTTTACAAAAAAAAACTAAAATTATCAAACATTCTTCAAAACTCGAAAAAAAACCCAACTGATAAACTATATCAAAATAGACAAAACACATTTCCTACTTCACTAAAATAACAAAAACTCTAAGCCTATAAACTAAAAATAAATGCCCAACTTTATAAAAACCTTTAAATAACTGTCCAGACAAATAAATATCATCTCTGTAATTTCTGAATTTTAAAAGTTACTTATACTTCCTATTTACTGAAATAATATTATATCCTTCTATAATCTTTAATATAATTAAAGCTTAAATAATTATAAATATAGTTTTTCTTAACTATTAAAATATATTAAATTCACAAAGATAAAATAAATAATAAAATATTTTCTTTAATTTTACTGAATACAAATAAACTAAATATTATAACTATAATTCTAACTTATTAACTATTTTATTATATATAATTTTATTATATTAAAATTATACCTTCCTTTTTAATTAAGGAAAAATTAAGAAAATAATGTAAAAATATCTTTCTATATACTATACGTGTGACAGTCACACGAAAGAATGAGACTCAGGGATAGATCTCTATCTCTGAAGAAGTTGGAGATACTAGAGGGAATAAACATCACAGTCAAATCTTACCCAGCTGTCTTCCAGCTTCCTCAGCCTCGATTCCCTTGGAATGGCCTTCTCAGTGTTTGAATCCCATTTTAAGTATTCTTTTGGTAATTAAGGCATGGCCCCACCATACTTGCTTAGGAGCCTGGAATTCCTTCTATAATCTGAAGTGACCTTGACTCAGTTAGGATTAAGGGTATAGGTCACCACTCCCAGGATACTCCCTGTGCTGGGATTAAAGGTTTGAATCACCACTCTGATTTTCCTAGACTGACTGTGGTTAGAGCTCTGGGACTTCTGGAGCTTTTACTAACCCCCCACATAGACTGTGGGAAGATTCCCTCTGATATCTCCAAAACTTCTGAAACTTTATTAAATCCCTACACATATCAAACTTAAAAAAATTTTTTTTAACCATAACAAACACCATAAATAATAAATAAAAAATCAAAATAATTTTAAAAAAGACAAAATCAAAACAAATGAACCCAACCACAAAAAAAACCATATAAAAAACACAAATAAACCACGAGTCACATGACAAGCAAATTAATAACAATAAGTTAAAATAAAAAAAAACTAACAATGTGCCTAAAACATAATCCAAACAGCATAAACTTAATATAAATATCTATGTTTCTTTAAAACTTTAAAATCACTAAGCCAAGTAAATGACAATAAAGAAGCCCAAACTATAAAACTAATAAATCCCCAAACATTATTAGAACATTGACGTAAATGGAAATGGTAGTCATGTTTACACACTTCATATTTAAAAGAAAGTTGCTCAAGAGCAACTGATTTTCTTGCTTGCAGCCTCTATTATGACAGGTGCTAGCAGCCTCCATTGCTGATCTGGCTCCATGGAATGCTTCAGAGCCTAGTGAACCACTTCCTTACCCACCCTAAGGTGCACTTCCTCCCACAGCTCTCCCTTCAAGACTAAAGCGGTTTCATGTTTTCTTCACTTTGCAGATGGTGAAACTGAGACCAGTTTAACCCTGATGGAGTAGGGACAGGCATTTTAGAGTCAGCCCGTCTAACTGCACAGAGGTTATCTTTGCTGCCCAGTGTGGTGCACTGCCAGTGTTAATCATTTAAATTATGTCCCTCAGTTCTAGAAAGGGCTGGGAGCAGTGGCCCACTTAGAGTGCTTGCCTCCATGAAGCCCTGGGTTCTGTTTCTCAGATAAACTGACTGAGCATAATAGATAGGTACTATGTGCCTTGTGTGGAATTGAAGTAATAGGGAGGTGAAGGCAACAGGATCAGAAATTTAAGGTTATCCTTAACCCCACAGGGAATCTGAAGTGAGCCCGAGCTACATATGATTCTGCAGTGAGTCTCTCTGTCTCCAAATCCCAAAGAAGCAAGACTACTTATCCTATTAGAAACACTCTATACAGATAGACCATAGCTGAAGGAATTCCATATAGCAACAATTATCCTGCTGACAGGCCACCAATAAAGCCAAAGCAGAGGCAATGTGTGTTTTCCTGAGACGTCTCAGACAGGTATGTCAAAGTGTGTTTACATAAAGCTGAAAGGATCTTTTACTGTTATATATGTAAAGCCTCCCTCTCATTCCTAAACCTGAACAAAAACATATACTTTACAATTTTGCTTATGAAAAGAAATTCTCTACCCTTTAAGCCTTTTAAACAATACTTTCCGAGTAATGCAACATAGAAAACCACAGAGTGTACAGTCAGTGCAAAGCAAAAGGTGCTTGGAGACTGACTAGGTTAGGAAATCACCTGCTCCACAAACATGAGGACCTGAGCTTTGCTCTCAGCACTGGGCCTGGTGGTGCTGAGAGGCAGAGACAGGGTGGAGGGGGGTGGGGGGGGTGCATCTCTGGTCAGCCAGTAGAATAGTCAGCTCAGGTTGTTTAAAAGAAGATCTAGGTGGACAGAGACTGTGGAAGATACCCAATGCCCTCAGATCCCACACCTGCGTGCACGCACCACATACACACACACACACACACACACACACACACACACACACACACACACACACACACACACTCAGACAGGAACTCACAGGAACACATAAACACATACAGATGGACACAATGAAACAGCAAGGGGTGGGCTGGAGAGTTGGCTCAGTGACTGAGTACCCTCTTTGCTCTTGCAGAGAACAGGGTTTGGTTCCCAGCACGCCCAGGTTGGCTTACAATATGATGTAAACTCCAGTTCCAATGGATCTGACACTCCTGATCTTCAAGGGCACCAGGCACGCACATGGTACATATACATATATGCAAGCAAAACCACTCACATACATAAAACAGTAAAATAAAATTAACAAAACCATAAAGAGTGGCTCCCTTGAGAAGTCTATACTCACACTCCGGTGTATCTTATTCTTCCCGGGAACATCTCTTTGCTTTACCCCTGTGCTAAAGATCCACATTAAAAATGTCTTTGCCAGGCGGGGTGGTATCTCAGGACTTGGAAGGCAGAGGCAGACAGATCTGTGAGTTCAAGGCCAGCCTGGCCTACAGAGTGAGTTCCAGGACATCCGAGGCTACACAGACAAACCCTGCCTCAAAGAAAACAAACAAAAGTCTTTTAAAAAAATTCAACTCTGCTTCATGCCATCTTGTCTTGAAATTTTTTTCATGGCAAAGTAAAAAAAAAAAAAAAAAATCCTGAGTTTGCCTAAGTGTAGGTTCCTAATGGTCAAAGGAACTCTTCAGGATGCAACACATGACTGTCCGGGCTCCATGGACACCTCTCCCTTCCTAAAAAGGATCACTTTTTACTAAGACATTTGTCTTGGTTAGATGAGGCCACACTGAACAGATGTTAAACTGCAAAACTGCTTTAGTAAAACTAATATTTCAGATTGTTCCAAATGTTCAATAATTGAAATACTATTAAAAACCAAATAAAAAGACCCAACTATTACTGGGTTGACATTATTGTTCAGTGGTACAGCCCTTTAAACAAGTGACAGCCTGGGAAAAAAGCCATCCTATAGAAATGCAGCTGTGTCACTGACCTTGGTCTAGGGTCTGCGCTCTTCTGTGTGGAGAGTAATATTCACAGTTATCTGGGGACCTGGATGGGGGGAAAAGCTATGATGTTGTGGGGATCATCTGATTTGGGGGCCAACACGATGGAGTCACATATGGTTTCATGACCTTGGTGGTCACTAAATCCTTCTGAATCTACTTTTTCATTTGTAAAATGGTGGCAATAATAATGACTATGTGAGAGCAAGGACTAAATGAGAAAATACACCTGGATAGTGTTTATTATAGGGGTATAATAAAAGATCTCCATGCTCATAGCCCATTTCTTCATCTACCCCCCATCCCCTTTATTTCAGGTTTTTTGAGACTGTGTTCCACTATGTAACAGTCCCAGCTGTCCTGGAATTTGATTTGTAGACCAGGCTGGCCCGGACCCCACTGGGATCCGCCTGCCTCTGCCTCCCAAGTGCTGCAATTAAAGGCATGTGCCACCACCACCTGACACCATTCTCCCTTCTAGTCACTAAGTTACCACCACAGGCTTGTATGCTTGTGGGAATGACCCAGTAAACGGGGAAGATGGTACAAAGAAGCCTGGGAAACTCAACAGAGCTTTAGGAAAAGGGGCAAAATATAACACTTGTGTCGGGGGTTGGCCTAGGATACACATCTGGCCACCCGGAACAAGGTACCCAGCCCACTAGTGTTTCTTCAATATCAACAATCCTATATTAGTTCCAGCGACAGAATAATTTATCTATTTCACTGGCCTTCTCTATTTGAAGAAACAGTCTTTTTTTTTTTTTTTTTTAAATCTTCTAGGAATAGAGTGCTATGTCTGGGCCAGAAATCAGCCCATTCAACATTTCCATATAGATGCATTTACTTCAGCTAACAGGTGTTTGCATTCAAACCTACACTTGGCTAACTTTTAAAAAATTATTTATTATGTATACAGTGCTCTACTTGCACACCAGAGGAGGCACCCTATCTCATTATATCTGGTGTGAGCCACCACGAACTCAGGACCTCTGGAAGAGCAGCTAATGCTCTTTACTTCTGAGCCGTCTCTCTAGCCCCACTTGGTTAACTTTAAGTGATGGTGGGCTCAATTTAACAAATCAAAAACCAAGTTTTGTTTTTCCTTTGCTTGCATGAATATGATAACTTACATGGTTTCAGTTATTTCTTTTCAAAGAATTTGCAATTTGTACTTTTAAGTACATAAGAATAATCAAATGTCTGAGAAGCAGAAGCAGGAAGATTACTGAAAAGTTTGAGACCAGCCAAACCTACATGTTTAGACTCTGCCTCACAAAACAAAAAGTACACCTGAATCTCACCCAGCCAACTTTTCAGGGTAAAAGCTATCTTCAGGAGTCCTCAGCCTGGCTCCTAGCTTCAATAAAATAACACAATGTCTTCCTACACCTGCCTCAAATATCTTTTCCAACC
Source organism: Phyllotis vaccarum (assembly GCA_033318265.1). Taxonomy (NCBI): domain Eukaryota; kingdom Metazoa; phylum Chordata; class Mammalia; order Rodentia; family Cricetidae; genus Phyllotis; species Phyllotis vaccarum. Next base: position 61,220,554 of record JARWLC010000001.1, on the reverse strand, counting down.
AGTTGTTTCCCTTCTGGGTTCAACTCTGCATCATAATCCTAGAGTTAGGATTAAAGGTATGAGCTACTACTGTTTGGTAGTTAGGCCTTGAACTCACAGAAACACAGAAAGATCTCTGTCTCCTGAGTGATGAGATTAAAGACCTGGGTCACCTCTCTTTGACCCTCATGACTTGACTGGGGTGATTCTGTTCTCTGATAGTTCAGGATGATTTTATTAAATATGAAATATATCACCACACCTGAATAATGAATAATCTGTCTTCTCTAGTAGAATTGTGAGGGATTGGTGCTGTAGCTCAGGTGTGGAATGTTTGCCTGGCATGCATAGGGCACCAGGTTCAATCCTCAGTACACAAAGCAAATACCACCTTGATTTAAATTTAAATCTAACCTGGTAGTACACAAGGTTCGAAATTCCAGAATATGGAGGACTGAGGAAGCAGGGTTGGGGTTGGCATGCATGAGTTTGAGGCTAGTTGGGCTACATATCAAGATCCTGTCTTTTTTTTTTTTTTTTTTTTTTTTTTGAGACAGGGTTTCTCAGTCCTGGCTGTCCCGGAACTTACTCTGTAGACCAGGTTGGCCTTGAACTCACAGAAATCAGTCTGTCTCTGCCTCCCAAGTGCTGGGATTAAAGGAGTGCACCATCACTGCCCGGTGAGATGCTGTTTTAGAAAACTAAAAGAGTAATGAAGGAATTTTGAAAGAACTGCAAAGATGTTGGCTCAGTGCTTGAGCTTGTATACTGCTCTGAGAGGATCAGAGTCTGGTTCCCAGCACTCTCATAGGCAGCTCACAACTCCAGCTTAAAGGGAATCCTATGTCTCTGGCAGCCGTGTACATATGCACTTGTGAAGGCATAGATTTATTGTCACAAAACTTTACTTCAGGGAAAGTCCATTTAATGTCCTAGGGCAGGACCCACCCAGGTCTAAGAATCTGGAAAGACTCTCAGGAATGTGCCTGACAGCCAATAGATTCAAAACTTAGTTTGATTACAAAAGTTCAGCCAGTAGATTCAGGGCTTGGGTTTGTGCCAAGTTTAGTCAATAGTTACTGTACCCTACACCCCTTTACCCAATCCTGAAATGCCAAGATGTGTAGCACCCTGCTTACATATGCTTTTCTTTTAAAAAAAAAAAAACAAAAACCCTTATTTCTGAGCTTTTGGCCAAAATCCTCCGCTGTGCCAGAACAAAAGGTTTCAATCCGGGTTCATTTGAACCTGTCCAAAAGAATAAACTGACCCTTGTGTGTTTACAACTGAATCTAGCTCCCCAGTGGTCTTTGGGGGGGGGGGGTCCATCAACATGGGTATAACACACACACACACACACACACACACACACACACTAGTAATAAAATACTTTCTTTGTTTTTTGATTTTTTGAAACAGGGGTTTGCAGTGTAACTTACTCTGTAGACCAGGTTGGCCTTGAACTCACAGAGATCTACCTGCCTCTGCCTCCCAAGTGATGGGATTAAAGGCATGTACTACTACCACACAGCAAAAAAAAAAAAAAAAAAAAAAAAAAAAAAAAAATCTTTCTTGGAAAACAGAAGACTCTGGAAGCCAGGTGTAGGATTCAACACCTGCAATCCGGGTCATGAGTTCTAACCCAGCCAGGACTACGTAGTAAGTAGTAAGTAAGAGTCTTGTCTACATATAAATAAATCAAATTTTGGTGTATGAATTAAAACATCTCATCAGTTCATCTTAATAACAACTAAATGTGCTGAGTCAGTGTATGTCAACTTCTCTGGTTGCTGCTAAGTAGGGGCTGAGGGAGTTTGAGGATGGATGAGAGACTCATGATCCTACTCCTTGGATAGACCCTGAAGCTGTCTCCAAACAGTCTTGGGATCTTTGTTTTATGCAAAGTCTACATTCTGCTCCAGCATGGCTTCCTGGTTCAGAGCATGGGCTTTGCAGGCTGGGAAAATGAGAAGGATCTCAAGTCCTTATCTCACGAGCCACGTAACTCTGGATACTTGCTTCGCTCCTGGGGACCCATTTCCAGTGTCAGATACTAAATATGTGGATTGGGCAGCTTGGTTCTCAGTTTACTCTAGAAAATGGTATGTGGGTAGTGGGCGCAGGGGGAGGAGGAGTGGATGGTGGTATGGCTCAACAGACTACAGCCATCTTTCCTCAGTTTGCTGCCTGGGCAGTCCTGGCAGATATCCTGATTTCTATAGCAAGCAGAGTCAGTCAAGCATGGTGTGTCAGCCACTGATGCCCAGATTGTTTTTTTAACTGATATTTTGAGAAAGGGCAATACATTCCTGTTGGCCAGGACCCACCTCTGTCTAACTCAGCATGGAGGTACCTTCCTCTGTTTTAGAGGGCAGGATCCTCTCGCCTTGGTGCTGCTCAAAACATCCTCTGCCTCAAGTCTCAAAAGAAAGAATGTCATTTATGCAATCTGGACATAGCAGTCTCTTTCCTAGGTGTCTCAGCCCCTCTGCCTCTGTAAACTGGGAGTGGAGTTTCCAAATATATATATATATATATATATATATATATATATATATATATATATATATATATATATATATCAATGCGATCATACTATAAAATATCATACTTTAAATAATTAGCCACAGGTTAAATGAAAATGCTAGCCGGTACCCTGTGTGATGAACACAGCTCTGGGCTGTTGTGAGAGCATCCTGTAGGTGAACAAGAATTACATAGGCTGTCTTAAGGCTTGGGAGAACTGAACAGGCTTTCTCATCATAGTCAGGCTCAGCAGTGAGCTTGGACCATTCGGTAGGCTTCCTGGGGCTGGCTGGATGGTCCCGCAGTAACAAGCGATGTGGTTTTTGTTTGTTTGTTTTTAAGCTTGTAAGTCTTTTCCCAAAGGATAATTGAACACTGAATGAGAACAGAGACCTTATATTATATTAGAAATGTGTCCCTCATCTATAAATAATATTAGGAATCTCCAAGCCACCTCCTGTGTCCTGATTCCAGTTTCTGTGCTCACCACTACTCTGTGGTGATATTTTGTGTATCCTCTAAGAAATAAAGCTTGCCTGAAGACAAGAGGGCAGCCATGGAGTTAGCCACAGAGGCCAGGCAGGGGTGGCACACACCTTTAATCCCAGCTCTAGGAAGGTTAAGACAGGAAGTGATGTGGCTGGGCAGAGAAAGAAGTATAAAGTGGGAGGAGACAGGAGTTTTACCTTTACCTTCCTTTTTGCCTGAGGGACTCATGGAGACAGGATCATCCCCTCTTGGCCTGGGGATTCAGTAGTAGGGAGAAGTTCTTTCCTCTGTCCATCTGATTTCCAGCTTTACCCTAATATCTGACTCTGGGTTTTTATTCTAAGACCAGTTAGGATTCATGCAACACTACGTCTTCACCATCTTTAGATGCACAGAGGTCTTCATACTTGGTGTTTACACTTCTTTCATTCTGCAAATCTGAATCTTCACATCTCATTTCCTCTTCCCCTGGACCCTCACAATGCCCTGAAAGCTGTTCTCAGTACACCCTGTGCTAGCAGCTTTCTTACACTCTCCCTGCGATGTGCTTTCTGAGACCAGTAACGTAGCTGTTCCTTGGTTATCATCCACACTAGCGCACACTTTTAAGCTTCATAGGATAAAAGGTGTACGCCTTTGATTCCAGCACCCAAGAGGTATATGTAGGCAGGAGATCAAGGCCAGCCTGGTCCCAGGTAATCTGTATAAGGAGTCCCAGGTAATCTGTATAAGGAGTCCCAGGTAATCTAGACCTACATATTGGGACCCTGTGTCAAATATCAAAAACAGAATCAATCCATCCTTAGTCCTAAAAGAGCACCCAGGAAGACACAGGCAGTAGCAGCTGATGGAGAGCATTCATAATTTGCACATTAAATGTTTCTCTTAAAAATGGCTGTTTTCATTTCCAAATTATCCTATTCAAGCCCTCTACTGACAATTTTAATAGTATGGATATTGCCAGGCTATGGTGGTGCACTCTAATCCCAGCATTCAGAAAGCAGAGGCAAGCAGGTCTCTGTGAGTTCGAGGCCAGCCTGGTCTACAGAGTGAGTCCTGGGAGAGGCTCCTAAGCTACAGAGAAATCCTGTCTTGAAAACAAACAAACAAACCAACAAACTGAAAGTCTGGTTACTAAAAGAAAATCAGTGTTTTTAAATGGCATTTCCCAACCTCTCAGAGGGGCAACCTTGCTTTTCCAAAAACCAAAATGCTAAGCCTTAACTTACTGATCCCACACAGTGAGTCACTGTCACTGGAGTCTGGTGACAATACTACCTTTCTAGAGAAAAGGCTTCAGTATTTTCAAATGCTATTTATGGCTAAATTCTGGGAAGTGGACTGGTTTATTCAGGAAGGAGATAGCTTGATGTTCCTTGGTGCATGTCATTCTTCTAGAAGATAAATATCCCTCCAGGGCCTCTCTCCTGGCACAGTGCTTGGCACCAATGTTTTAAAACGCACAACAAAGACAGCAATGGACAAAGAAATGTTTCTTGTAAACTCTGTGACTCTACAAGGATCTGACTTAAAATACATTCTGAATGAATGATCTATTTCCCAAGACTATGTACAATCAGAAATCTCTACCCAGCACAAGCAGAGACCCGTGACAAGCTCTCCTGGCCAGTCCACTCTGCTGGCCACAGCCTTTGCTTCAGTTCACACCAGGAATCACTTTGCCTTTGACATTCCTTCCTCTCAATCCTGAAGCTCCAATCTGTGTTCTGAGACGCAGACCTCATCATTTCAGTGCCTTTCACAGACTGAGTGTTATCTGAAGACACCAGCCTTCCTGCCCTCATCAGGCTTACTAGCAACCAGAGAGACACTCCTCTGAGTAACCTACAGGTCTCAGCCTCTGGGACCTTCCAGTTCTTTAAGGCTGAAATAGTAATTCTGAATATTCTAGGTGCAATACCTCTGGTTTACAGAATCCACAATTGCAGATGTCATTTCCTGAGAACCTTTTCCACAGAGACATCTTACATCCATTGTTGCCTTTAATGCTGCCCTACAGACTAGGAAGGAGCAGCCATGGAGGAAGATACTTCTCAGAGGACTGCTGTTTGTCTCAAATTGCAAGGCCAGATGAATCCTGCCTGGCCTATCCTGGCACTTAGCAAGAAACTGAACCCACACCGATTTCCATGCCCACAAGGTGATCTCCACAAAAACTGGAACACTGTGGCAAAGACAAGAGGCAGTTTAGACTTTTGACTTGAGAGGACAGAGGCTACCATCAGAGATTTCTCTGGTTCCTGGTATGTCAGCACCAGCATGTCTAGGGACAGCAGGCTTAGAAATCCATGAAGGAATGGTGGACTCACAGAGGATCTTGGGAAACCCTATACCTCATTTATTTAAGGCTTTCTTATGGTTACACTCCTGGCAGAACCCTACAAAACCCTGAGGGCCTAGAGAGCCGCGCTAGTCAGCAAAATCTGAGGGAGAAACTGTGGTCTGCAATTTGATTGAGCACAGACTGATATTTTAGGAGGAAGTAGGTCCTGAAAACCCTGCACCCTTGGCCTGCTCCCATGTTTGTTAAGGACAATGAGGGCAGGAGCTGATTATTGCTCTGAATGGAAAGAGGTGATGGGTGTTTCCTGCGAGTTTCATAGTGGATCTCACAGGCCTGAGCCCTGCTTTGTAGGTGGGGGCTGTCCGTAGGGGGGAGGGGTCATACTTACATGTCTGCGCAAGGAAGAGCCTGTAGTCCTGTCCCTCCATCGCTGGGTGCAGAGAAGGGGCGAGGAAGGAAGGCGAGGGGGGAAAAAGGTGGCGAAGAGCTCCACTCCGCTCAGCCCTCATGGCCCTGTTGAGAGAGTTAGCACTTCCTTCAGTGGAGGTGGGTGGTGCAGCCTCTGAGGCTGCTCCAGGCCAGCCGCTGGGGCTTCCTCTTTAGTGGAGTTCATAAGGTGCAAACTTGGCTCTTCTCTGGGCCACAGGATGAACCCAGATGTCAACTCCCCAGTTCACCTGAGCCAAGCCAACAGGCTAGCCATGCCAATACAAATCAGAAACCAGTCTGTTCAACACATCTGGACTCTAGACCGAAACTAACTCAGCTCCACCTATTACCTTCAAGCCAAGGCCTCTTTCTTTTCTAGGGGCCTTGACCATGGGGGTTCATTAGGCTCCCGCTGACCATGCTCCTGCCCTAGTGAGAGGCCAGAGCTGGCAGACTGTCTGTGTGGGGCAGCAGTTCTAAAGCATGGCAGAGACCTCTGATATTGATGCCAGTGAAGTTGGCTGTGGGTCCTCAGGATGAGTCTGTGGAGTCCCTGGTCATTATGAGCCAAGCTACTTCTGGGGTGATCCGACTCTGAGTAACCATCTACTGTCTCTTTCTGTAGTTTGGGGACACTAGGGTTTGGAGGTACACAGTGGAAGGGGGAAGGCAGAGCAGCAGCCTGTCTTTATCAGGTCTGTCTCCTCCATTTCTTTCCCAGTGCATGAGGCCAGTACTTTAAATGCTTAACATTTTTTACTTTCTTTTGCTTGATTTTTGAGATAGGGTCTCACCATGTAGCCCTGGTTGGTCTGGAACTTTCTAGACCATACTGGCCTCAAACTCAGAGATCCACCTGCCTCTGCCTCTTGAAGATTAAAGGCTGTGTCACTGTGCCCAATCTCTTTCCTTTTGTTAAAAAGGGGTGTCAGGAGCTAGTGAGATGACTCAGTGGTTGGGAACACCTTTTGCTCCTGTAAAGGACCCAGGTTCGACTCCCAGCATTAAATAACATGATAGCTCTCAACCATCCATAAATCTAGCTCCAGAGGCTATAACATCCTCACCTCCACTGGTACCAGGCACACACGTGGTACACAGGTACACAGCTGAACAAAACACTCACACACATACAATATTTCATTTAATTTAAAAGATCTATTTATTCTGTCTCGGTCTCTCTCTCTCTCTCTCTCTCTCTCTCTCTCTCTCTCTCTCTCTCTGTGTCAGTGCATTCATGAAGGTTAGAGGGAAACTCGTTGGAGTTGGTTCTTTTTCCATCATGTAAGTTCTGGGGATCAAGGTCAAGTCAAATCAGGTTTAGTGGCAAGCACTCTTACAGAGCCATATCGATGGCCCCAAAGCTTACAATATTTATTCTACTGGGGTATGCTTGGCTCACATCTGTTTCTAAGCACTGTGGAGATGAAGAAAGAGGACCATGAGTACAAGGCCAGTCTGGGATACATATGATGAACTGCTGTCTCAAAACATCAACAAACCAAAACCCGATTTTTGCCCCTTTCAGACAGTCTCATATGGTCTCATGCAGAAGTCCCTTGTTGCCAAACCTTGAACTTCTGATCTTGCTGCCTCTGCTCTTTTTAGAGACAAGGGCTCAGGTAGCTGGTGCTAGCCTAGAACTCTTCATCCTCCTGCTTCCATGCATTTGGATTATGGTCATGCACCAGCTCACTTGGCACAAATCTCTTATTTGTAAATGATCAATTCTGATAAAGGAGGCTGCAGAACATGGAAGAGAGCTTTTAGCTTCATCCCAATAAGGTAAAGAAATTACAGCAGAGAGGTGAGCTGAGTATAGTGGTCCTGGTGCTAGGCACAGACTGAACAGGCTTACAGATCACTGGCTGATGACCATGGCATTTCTTCTTCTTTGTTTTTCTAAAGGTAATTGGTTAAATTGGTTCATGGTTCTAGGAGCTCTAAGGAATATGGGATGGTTAGGGGGTAACTGAGCCAAGGTGTTCTGATGTCTTTATGTAAAGAATCACGGAGTACACGACTGCACTTCTTCCTGAATTAGAAACAAACATGATGACCCATGTCTAGAAGTCAGAAATAAGGATGAATGGAGAAGATGAGGCAGGTCACTTTGGAGAAGCAATTAAGAACCTCCCAGATGCATGACAAGTCAATTAAGGAGGCAGCAAGCTAGAGCTGGGGGTGAAGCCAGAGTACATACAGCACACACTCCAAGAACACAGATACCTAAAGGGCAGACCCGAAGTTGCAAAGCTGTAGGGGGCAGAAATGAGGTAATGTCAAGGAGGGAATGAGCAGGGTCACTTCTTAGTAGCTGGCTTCCTTTTTTCATACTCCAAAAATTATCTCTTTTCCCCTTTAAAAGGAGTCTCTATATAGCCCTGGCTGGGCTGGTATTTACTATGTAGATCAGGTTAGCCTTGAACTTTCATTACAATTTTTTTTCTTTGGTCTCCTAAATACTGAGATTCCCAGGCCTGGCTTAATATGATATTCATCCATCCATCCATCATCCATCCATCCATCCATCCATCCATCCATCCATCCATCCATCCATCCATCCATCCATCCACTCATTCATTTGTCTATCACCCATATCTGTCTGTCTGTCTGTCTGTCTATCTATCTATCTATCTATTATCTGTCTGTCTGTCTGTCCATTCCTCTGTCTGTCCAACCATGCATTTGTTTTAGTGCTATGAATTGAACCTAGGGCTTTGCATATGCCAGGCAAGCATTATACCACTGAAATCCATAACCTGCTTCTCTACTTTTTGAGACAGGTTCTCAGTAAGTTGTTCAAGCTGCCCTTGAATTCAGCACCCTCTGAGTCCCGTGATACCAAACCCAGCTTTCTTAACTGTTCTCATCATCTGTCATGTTTTCTCACTTCTCATCCAGACTTGGGAAAGATACCACTTCCTTTATCATAGGACTACACAGGAATGGGAGTGCCATGCTGGTGAATGGAAATTAATGCTCAGTGTTGGGAAAAAAGTCATTGGTGTGGTAGGTAACTAGTAGTCTCTTAATGGGATCTTGGGCCCCAGGTAAGTGTACAGCTACTCTTCTCTGGCAGGTTACTTCATGGAGCGATACAGTCTCAGTACCACCAAGTACTTCAGGTTTTCAGAGGAAAAGGCAGCAGATAAAGGTTTTATGAGCTATAAGCTGATTTTTTAAAGATTGGCTTGAAACACACTAGTGCCAAACACAAAGCAGCAAGCACAGATGAACACCAAATACTTCAGGCTTTGCCAATATTGCTTTGTGTGTGTGTCTGGACAGTGGTGGAACAGTGCAGATCCAGTCAAACTGGAGTAGGGGCTGGAAGACAGGCACGCAGTGAGGCCTGTGGAGCTACCAAACAGCCATTAAAGGGGGATTCAGAGCAGTTCTTCACTCACCGCTTTTCTTCTAGCTAGAGCAAAAACAAATAATGGTTTCCTAGGTAACATGTAGAGTGGTCCAGACTTATTGGAATCCCCTGTGCTTCTGCAATACAGCATCACTTTAATAGGTGAGTGTAAGCATTATTTCTCAGGGTCTTACTAGTCCAAGGATGAATGCTGACATGGTGCTACCTCCCAAATCGTGGTAAAATTTACACTTCTATCCAATACTCAGAATGCTTGATAAATTCTCATTTGTCTTTGAGGCATGCTGAAAGCAGGTTTCTCTAAACCTTAGTGTCTCCTAAGTATACTTTACTATCTGTGCATTGATGGAATTTATGTGTGGTAATTTTGGTGACTATAGATAATTGAATATTTGTAACACCAATATAGTGATCTGGTCACTGATCTTATGCCTTTTAATTTCCACAGCTGGACAGAGCTTTGTGGTTTTAGTTTCAAGTCGATGCTTGGGTTTACATATATTCCTCTTTGAAGATGAACTAAGAATTTTGTTTCCTGATGCTCAGTAGGCTGAGGCAGAGGATCATCTGGATTCTTGGGTGGGTGGGTAGGCGGGGGCTGGAGAAAGAGGTGGCTCAATGGTTAAAAGCACTTTCTGCTTTTGAAGAAGACCAGGGTTTGATTCTAGTACTCATATGACAACCCACAATTGGCTGTAACTCCAGTTCTAGGGGATAGACTCCCTCTTCTGGCCTCCACGGCTATCATGCAAAGACATGGTGTCTAGATATACACGCAAGCAAAACACTCACACATATCATACCCACACATGTATGTATTTAGATACGAGTGTTCTGTCTGTACATATGCCCACAGGCCAGAAGGAGGCATCAGATTCTATTATAGATGGTTGTGAGCCACCATGTGGTTACTGGGAATAGAACTCAGGGCCTATTGAATAGCAGCCAGTGCTCTTAATGGCTAGGTCATCTCTCTAGCCCTCAAAATAAATAAAAATTAAAACAAACGAAGAGTCTTCCTGGCTAGGTTAGATAACCTATTGTGACCCTGTCTCAATAAAACAAAACAACAAGGTTTTATCCTTTGTTAAGGAATAATAACAATAGAATGGTTTTGGGACAGCATCGATAACCCACAATGCCTACAGTTTTAGATCCAGGTGGACACTACTATAGTTGTGTTCAACACAACTGTCATTTTGCCACCAGGATGACCTGACATCCCTAAGATTATGGGAGAAACTGCTATTGACATTTTTTTAACTGAAGTTCAGAGTTTACACTGGGATTCATGCTTCATGCTAGCAAGTTCTTGTGTTTTGAGTTCATGTGCTGAGCTGTCAAGCCTGACAATGAGTTCAGTCCCTGGGGCTCATACAGCAGAAGAAGATAACTAACTCTGCAGGCTGACTCTCCCCCACATTCATGATAAAAAATGTAATCACAACAATCTAAGTTCTCTGGCTGCTGTGAACTGTGTGCTGGACCCACCACCATACAGTAGGATGGAGCTTCATTCCCAGAAATCCCTTGAGATCGACCTTGTCACCTATCTTTTCTCCCTGAGAGAAATCTGGGCAGCCGTTTCTCCCACTCACACCAGCCTGCCCTTTCCGGGTATCACCAAGCACAATTGCCCAGTTGTAGGGTGAGACTGCTTGGCTTGGAGGGGAATGGCCAGGCCAGCCTGTCTCCCAGATGTATTCTTTCGCTTCCCATTGGAAAGGAAGGTGGGCTCTTCACCTCACCAGCATTTGGTTTTGTTAGCGTTTTATTTTTTTTAATATTTATTTATTATGCATACAGTGTTCTGTATGTGTTCCTGTAGGCCAGGAGAGGGCACCAGTTCTCATTATAGGTGGTTGTGAGCCACTATGTGGTTGCTGGGAATTGAACTCAGGACCCATGGAAGAACAGTAAGTGCTCTTAACTGCTGAGCCATCTCTCCAGCCCCTTGTTAGAGTTTTGGATTTTAACCATTTTAATAGGGGCGTAACGGTCTATCATTGTTCTAGTTTGCAATTTCCTAATGACCTATGATGTCGGGCTTCTATTCAGGTGTATGTTTGACATCTGCACACCTGGTTTTAGTGACATATCAGTTCAGGTCTTCTTTCTGTTTTAGAAATCAGAAAGGCAGATGCAGGCCACTCAGTAGAGTAAGCTTGTCTTACATGTATAAATTGCTGGGATCGATGCCCAGCACAGTACAAATTGGGAGTGTGTTTTATGTAGCACAGGCTGGTCTTGAACTCACAGAATAGCTGAGAATGATCTTGAGTTCCTGATTTTCCTACTCCTACATTTCAAGTGCTGAGATTACAGGCATGCACATATAATAATATAATTAGTACCTGGATCATTACTTAACTTTTGAGCAAAACTGAACCTGTTTCATGTGGTTGGAATCAAAGCTGTTTGACCATGATTATATAAATATTTAATGCTCTGTTGGTGCCCATTTACTAGTATTTTTACTGAAGATTTTGGTGTCTGTGCCCAAAAGCGACACTAGTGTGGGTTCTTTTTCCTTCACTGTTGTCTGTTTCCGGTAAGAACACTGCTGGTGTCAGAGGCAGTCAGGATGTGTTCTCTAGGCCTCTGTTTCTGGAAAAGATGAGAGAATCGGTGTGGTTTCTCTAAATGTGCAGCAGATTTGACCCCTGAGCAGACTGGCCCTAGAACTTTCTTTTTTGAAAGGTTCTCAATAATTAATTCAATTCATTTCCTAGATGATAGCCAATCCCAATTATTATTTCTGCTTGTATATAGTAGATCTGTCTGTCAAGGTAAGCAATCTTGTGTGAAGAGATATTCTTCACATCACTTTCTTATCCTTTTAATGTGCATTGCATAGGTAGTAATACCCCTCACCTGATATTAGTAATTTATAGTTTTCTCTCTCTGATGTGCCATTATGTTTTATTACATTTTTTATTATGTATGTTGTCACGTGGCCTATTGATTTCTTTTATAAACTGTCAATTTGTGTACCTATTTTTATATTTCACATGACTTAAACATATTAAACAGATTAACCAGTTGGTCTGTTGTACATGATGAGAATATTTTGTTTTGCCAGCTTCTTCCCTCTCTAATCTCATGTTTGTATTGTTTTCACTAATAAGTTATAAAGCACTCCACTGTTTTATTTTCTTCTTTTACTACTATATTAAATAATATTTATTGAGCACTGGGTACCTGTATCATATAGATTACATCTCAAGACACTTTTATCTCTATTTTATGGATCAGAAAAATGAGACACAAGTAGGCTGAGGATCTTGTTTCAGACAAATCTGAGGAGTGGCCAGGATTAGAAGTGAGTCATTCTGGTGCTGGGGACCCAGTCCCTGAATGCCAATGCTTCCTGACAAAGTGTTCTTTTGAGTATTATGTTAACCCCCCCATATATCTGGGCATAAATGTTCTCATAATCACTCTACTTTTGTTTCATTTTTTGAGACAGGATTTCTCTGTGTAGTCCTGGAACTCACTCCATAGACAAGGCTGGCCTTGAACTCAGAGATCCCCCTGCCTTTGTCTCCCAAATGCTTGGATTAAAGGTGTGCAGCACCACTGCCCAGCATTCACTCTACTTTTAAAAGGTCAAGACTTTCTCATTTGACAACATATCGTTGTATGTATATATATATATATTTGATAACATATATATTTATATATAAAATCCCATTTATCAGGGAACTGGATTTGGTATGTTATCTTGTTAAACTGATCTTATATTTGACAGACAGAATATTGGAAGATATAGAAGAATTATAAAAGGATTTTAAAAAAACCTAAGCCAACTTGAAAAATGTAAGTTATATTTATTCATTTTATTTTATGTGTGAGTGTTTTGCCTGAATGAATATCTAGGCATTACATAGTGTTTGGTGCCTGAGGAGGTCAGAAGAAGGCATCAGAAACCCTGGAATATGAGTTACTGAAGGTCATAAATCAACATGTGGGTGCTAGGAATTGAACCCCAGTTCTCTGCAAGAGCAGTACAGTGCTCTTAACCACTGTGCAATCTCCAGTCCTCTAAGCAGACACTTCCTGACTGAGCATTTCTTGAGACCAGAATGTTTTGAACTTGAAAGTTTTGGAAAATTTGCATGCCTACAATAAGATATGTTGGAAGACAGGATTCAAGTATAAATAAGAAGCGCCTATGTGTTTCATATGTGTGTTATATCCGTAGCTTGAAGGTAATTTTATATAATATTTTCAATGATTTTATGCACATAGCAAGTTTTGCAGTATTGACTCATCTACTGTTGTATCATCTTGGTGTTTAAACTAGTGATGCCTAATCTGCATCCTCAACTTCAAGATAAAAGGCAAATGGCTTAAAAAAGAAATCTAACCATAAGGCAACTTTCATGTTTAGCAGTTGTTACTATACACATAGGTATAGTCAAGTGAACAGTGACTAGTTAGACACACACACACACACACACACACCCCACACACACATACACACGCAGAGAGAGAGAGAGAGAGAGAGAGAGAGAGAGAGAGAGAGAGAGAGAGAGAGAGAGAGAGAGAGAGAGAAGAAAATCCATCAGAGAATGAAAAAATAAGAGCAGATATGGTGATGCATATCTGTAATCGCTGCACTCAGGAGGCAGAGATAGGAGAATGAGTCCTTCAAGGTCATTTTGAGCTACATAGCAGGTTTGCGATCAGCCTGGGCTACACAAGACTCTATCTCAAAATGAAAAATCATCCCTGTTGGCTCTCATGGACCAAAGTCTATTTTCTTAGACATCCCTGCCTTGCCTCAGTATCTGATCCTAGACGATAGTCAGACCACTCCAAACCTTGTGCTGGGCTCTCACAACAGCCTGTCACCCATGGTAACCACACTTCCAATATGCTCTGCCTCTACCACACTAGCAGGCTCAGAGGGAGTCACTGCCTCTGCGTAAATTTTAGAAAGATGACCACAAGAGGGAAGAGAGACAACAAAGAAGATGACTGCAAGAATAATGTGAGTAGAAAAGTTTCATTTTCTTCTTATCCTCTCCGGGTCCCTTGGGACACAGCTTACGTTGTAGACATATTTCTTAAGACTATCTGCAACAGACTGAAACAGGCTTTCCCCTACAGGAACACATTCTTCATTTAACAAGTTAAATATAGAGCATTAATAAATAATTCACAGCACTCTAAATGAATTCAATAACTTTAAACGGAATTTTCAAACAGGGCAAATGGCCAGTGTTGTTTTTGAACATAGCTCCATTTCCTGTCTCATTCTGCCACATGGCCACCTTCCTTGTCCTCAATGAAAACCCTAGCCATATAGTGCTGCTTCTCTCTGGTAAGGTCCCTTTTTAAAATAGTACACAGATCTCCCCTGTCAGGGAGAACTTCTTGGCAGTGCATCTGAGAGTCTTCAGCAGAGTACTTTGTTCTAGGGTTCCCAGAAGAGCGGAAATCTTAATATTCTGAGAAGCCTCATTGGTGAGTCTAAGCAATCTGCCAAAATTAATCACTTTTATTTACTTTGAAGAAGTTTGTCTTATGTCAGTAGGCACCCATCAGCCACTTGTGGCTCTACACTAATTCTAGGACTTGTGGAGAGATACTTACCACCTACACAGGCCCTGGGAGACACACCTATGTTAGCAGTAAGGGGGTGTATAGAAAGAATGGGGGCAGCCTTATATATCTACAAGGAGGACCCTCTGCTCCCTGACTGGGGACTGAACCCACAGGCACACACCTGACAGGCTAGTTGAACTGCATTCTCTGCCCCCACCCTCTTACATCTGATTTTTGAGAAAACGTCTCCCTGAGTTGGTGTCTTCCTATCTTGGTTTCCCTTACAGGTCTGCACCACTAAATCTGACTTGTAGGGAAGTTTTAACACATGGTTATGTGTCTGTCCCCCTAGCACAGCCATGTGTACCAAGAGCACACACACTTATTCAAAGTCAACAGAGGAAGGCAGGGTCCAAGTACAGGGGAAAACCAAGCAATGAGCAGGATCAAAATAGCAAGAACACAGGGAAGAGTGTAGTTATCAGAACCGGGGTCAGCTTGGTAGAAATTCTAAAATAATCAGGTTAAACGAAAAAGAAGGAAGGAAGAAGGAGAGAGAGAGAGGGAGAAAGGGAGGGAGGGAGAAAGGGAGGGAGGGAGGGAGGGAGGGAGGGAGGGAGGGAGGGAGAGAGAGAGAGAGAGAGAGAGAGAGAGAGAGAGAGAGAGAGAGAGAGAGAGAAAGAGAGACTAGACACCATGAGAGAGTCTGGCTGCCTCATGGAGTTGATGGGGTTGTAGTAGTGTGTAATATGAAGTTTCTGGCCTAGACTTTCCTACCTAGCCTTGTGGGTATACTGCAAATATTTGACCCTCCTACTAGTTTAATAAAATGCTGATTGGCCAGAAAGCAGACAGGAAGTATGGGCGGGGCTACCAGACTAACTCTGAAAAAAAGAGTCAAAGAGAGACACCAACAAACACACACACAAAAATCAAATGCTATAAAAAAAAAAAAAAAAGCCACACGGCTAAACAAATTAATAAGAATAAGTTAAGATATAAGAACTTGCTAGCACTATGCCAGAACCATAGGCCAAACAGCTTATAATCATATAAATGTCTGAGTCACTTTTAGGGGGCTAACCAGCACAGGAGCTGCAGACGGGTCCCGACTGCAAGACTAGGCCAGGCCAAAACTAATACAGCTGTAGTGTGTGCTCCTCAAACTGCAATTTATATTAAAGAATAAAAATCTAACTTCTGGGCTGGAGAGATGGCTCAGAGATTAAGAGTACTCGATGTTCTTCCAGAGGTCCACAGTTCAATTCCCAACACCCACATGATGGTTCATAACCATCTGTACTGAGATTTGGCCCCCTTCTGTATTCATGCAGGTAGAACACTATATGAATAATAAATAAACACATCTTAAAAAAAAAATCTAACTTCCTAAAGAGCAGTGCACCAAGCTACTTTGGGCCAGGTGTGTTAAGCCTGTATTTTTAAAGGAGGTCAGAAATACTTATATATAAAAGCCGTCCTTATTTTAATCTTTGGCTTGGAGGGTCTGTCAATATTATAGATTTTCTAACTATTGTTAATAGTAATGCTCCTGAATGGAGTCATCAGTAACCTGATGTGGACTGGGGAAGAGAGGCCCAGGGCAGGCGCTGCAAGAGGGAGAGGAAAGGTGCATGCCTAGGTATGAAATACAGCTCCCTCTTTGCTTCCTCTGGGAACTGAGCCAATTGCACAACCTTTCTGAGCATTTATCTATAAAACCAAGAAGAGCTCTGCTTTACAAAGTCATTGCGAATACTAAATGAAGACAAGTTTAAGGGGTCATACCTTGACACAGGCATATTATCTACTGATTGCCAACTCTAGAGTAAGTGCTGAAAACAATACAGTAAATCAAAGGGCCATGGGACAGCCTGTGAGCCAGGCAAAAGTCGAGGACACAGCGAAGGGTCTGTATGTCTTGAATGCCAGAGTTGGGGATCACAGAGGTGTGATGGAGTAGGGAAATGGAGGCAGGGCTAAACTGGACCACAACTGGCTTTGCTATGCACACTCACCTCTCTAAGCCTGTTTTCTCAGCTAGGGATGACAGTAGTCACCATCTTAAGAAATGAATCTGAGGATTAAATGGAATCCTTTATGAAAAGTGTTCAGCCCAACACTGGCACACTTTGTCCCTGTGGAGAACCCTGGGCTCAGACAGTTCCACAGGACTCAAGGATTGATTTCAAGGTCTCAGCTAGATAGGAGTAGCAGAGTCTAGATGGGTCAAGGACAACAGTTCTGTGCTGCAAAGTCAAAATTGAACTCTGTGACCAACTCTGCTTTCCTGCTGGAACTTCCACTGCGTACTTTCTGTGTGAAGTAGACATCAGTGATTTTCCCTGAAGAAAGTTTTGAGTGAAGATGAGTTCAGACCTGAGAGACCCAAATCTACAGAGCCAAGCAGTCTGTATATAAAGTAACTTCGGCATTGCTCACTGGGTAGCTCTGTCTCCTCTCCCCAGGTAAGCAAACATTTCTCCCATTTCACCCCTGCCAGTACTCTGTTTTTCACAGTGTATTTAATTAAGTTTCATATCAAAGGAAAGTAAAAGAAAAATAAAAACTAAATTCTGGAACAGAAGAGATGGCTCAGCATTTAAGAACACCACACTGTTCTTCCAGAAAACCCCAAGTTCAAATCCCAGTACCCACACCACATAGCTCACAACTGCCTGTAACTCCAGCTCGGAGGGATTCAGTACCTCTAGTTTCCTCAGGCACTATACTTGAACACACACACACACACACACACACACACACACACACACACACAAGCACACACACACACACACACACACATACGCACACACACACATACACAAATTTGAAAAATTCTCAGAAACAAAAATTCTGAGTTCTTTTTGTATTTAATAAAACATTATTGTCTACTGCAAGGCGAGCTGCTGTGTAGTCATAAAGTGACCCGAATCTATGTGAAATGAGATGGCAGCCATTCACAGTGAGCTGCAGTGATGGGCACCTTTTTCACAAAGGTGAAAGGTGAGTTCTCCAGGGATGAGTTAAAGAGGATGAGGAGAGACAGCCCCTTTTTGTTTAGCCTGGCTATGAACACTACTCCATACAGTACTTGAGAGTCAGCTTCTGGAAACGGCAATGGTGTGAATTGGCAAAGAGAAAGGTGAGCAATATTCTCATTAGTATCCTCAGAACCTAAAAGGACCAAACAAACAAATGCCCTAAAATTAAAATACTTATGCTCAGGGCCACAACCCAGGAGTTCTGCTTCAGTCCAGTTCCTGGGGTGGGAGGCAAGGGATGTAACTTGATGAAGTTCCAAGCTCATTCCAATGTGTACCCCAGCTAAGAACCTCTGCTTTGGGGAGATCAGATGGTGAATCCTAGAAAGTCCTGTAAGTAAAGAAAGGCAGGCCTGGGAGAAATCAAAGCTTCATGGTTATAAAGAAATGGTGTCTTTGATAACTTGCCTATACAGTAGGAGTATTTACTCAGTTTTTGGTGTGTGACACACTCTGGAAAGATAAAGATAAGGCTTGAGAGATCCCATAGCTGAGGTGCAGAATGCAAATGCTTGAATTCAGAATCAAAGAGCCATCAGGAGATTTTGGTAAGGATTGGGTCTGTGTACTCTAACTGGATCATGGCACCGAGGAGCAGCAGATCAAAGGGCCAAACAACTCTGAAAGCAGACAGTTTTGCACTTTGGAGTCAGCAATGCATCTGGTGAGGTTGTTTACCTTTGGCTACATCTGTGAGGGGGCAGACTCCTTGTGCTGCCTCTGTGCCATGGGGATACCAGCCCTGCCACAGGCAGAGCAGCAGGCATGAGTTTAGGTCACTCTTTACATTGGGGAAGGTGATGTTCTGCGTGACTTGAGAGTATAGGTATAAGGATGGAGGGTTTGGGTGGCTGCCTCTCAAGGGGGATTCTTCCAGAAACCAACACAGGCACAATGGGCCTGCAGATCTAGTACACAGAGAGTCTAGAACATTCATTTCATCCTTAGTGTGTAGGGGGCTGAACAGAGGACAAGAGCTGGTGTGGAAGCCAGAGGCTGGAGACCAGATGAGGAGGAAGTGGGCCAGATGGACAGATCTGGGGTAGGTCTGAGGCCCACAGATAGGCATCATTTACTTGTTCCCTTGAAAAAATAATTGTTTGTGGGGGGGGCAAGCAAGTGTTTGCATGTACATGAGAAACATCTATATTGAGGTGCCGCCCTCAGGTACCAAAAGAGAACACTAGATCTTTGGAGGGAGTTAAAGCCCTCTCCAGGGCCCACCCCATGGGAACTGCCCTCTGAAGGAGCAATGATGACCTTCAAGGACTGGGCCATTTTTCTAACCCATAACGTCTCATTTTACAAACAGGGTAGGATTGGCAGCCTCAAGAACAATTGAATTTTACTAGTTTGAATTAATTCTCTTTTGCTATTATCTATCTATCTATCTATCTATCTATCTATCTATCTATCTACCTACCTACCTACCTACCTACCTACCTACCTACCTACCTGTCTATCTTCTCTTTTTTTGCTGGTACCAGGAACTGAACTCAAGGCCATATATGTGTTAGTCAAGAACTCTACCACTGAGTTACACCCCCTAAAATTTTTGTTTTTTAGATGGATGTTCTGATTCAGAATTACATGAGCTAACACATTCAGAAGCATTTTCTAAACTGTAAAAATGTGTATAAATAAAATATTGGTTTTTTTCCCTCTGTAGGCATTTTCTCAAATGACACTGGCCTCATTTCCCCACTTGAAGAAAGTCCCTGAGCACAATGAATTGATGAGTGTGAGGCTTGCTGAGAAAGAGGCTGACAGTGGTCCAGGGAAGTTTGGGGATATTGGAATTGTCTTGAGCTGGGGCTACAGGAAGCTATGCCGCCCCCCTCCCCCAGGATGGCTGACAGTCCCTGGTACATTTTGCTTGTTACTGTCAAGAACACACTGAAGGGCTAGATGAAGTGAAAATGCCCAGCTGGAGGAAAACAAAACAGAATTCAAGAGTTTGGCTCCTGATCCAGTTTTCAATAATTGTTTGCTGAAATATAAATATGAGATGATGACAGAGCATAACAGAGGAATGGCTTTGAAGATAAGAGCATGGTGTGTTGGATTTGAAGTTCTTGGCACCAGAAAACCACTGTGTAGCATTATGTAGTCTTTAAGGACCTGTAAACTACTGAAAATTGAGGAAACAAAAATCGCTCAGACTTAAAAAGATGTTTTTTTGGGAGGGGGGAGTTATAACATGAGAATGTTTTCGGTAAGGATCTTCTTAAGCACCTTCTGGCCAGACGGGTTATTCACGGCACAAGGGCACAAGAGTGACACTGCCATCAGCCTTCTCTGGTTTCTCAGCCTGGAGTGGCGGTGTGGGTACCTGTCCAGTGGGACGTGCTCGGTCCAGCTCACGCAAACCAGTCTCCCGCACAGGTCAGCGACAGTCCCGTTTTTTGATGCTCTACAAATACAATCCCTGCTCTTTTGCTTAGATTATTTCTGAGGGAAACTTCCAGACTCCGGGGTGGAAAACCAACCAATGGTAAAAATAACGGAGGCCCTGGAGAAACCCAAAACAGCAACATGAGGCGCAGATCATGGAGGAGGCCGAGAGAAGCGGGAGTTGCCTCTCATCTGTGGGGCTGGAGAGACAGGCACAGAGTGGTGCTTCTGTTGGTTCCCAGGAACCACTGCGGGTGGCTCTCATTCACCTGCAACTCCAGCGGCACGGGATCTAATGCTCTCTTTGGCCTTCCACACTTAATGTGTACATATAATTGAAATAACTCTCTCTGGCTCTCTCTCTCTCTCCCCCCACCTCTCTCAAGTAAATTTGGAGAAAAATTGACAGTGGCCTAATCCGCAGCAGAAATAAAAATCTAGAAAGGTATCGAAAGGTACTGTATTATAAACAAGGAAGAGCAAGAGCAGTGGGTATGTTAGGATTCAGTCTTAGACCCTGAAGTCACACCTAGCCAATGGCTATTGGCCTGGCCCCGCCCTGAGTTCTGATGTCAAGCTCCACTTAAGAAGGATTCCAGTGGGCGGGGTAGGGGGAGGGTATGGGACCTTTTCTCTCTTTGTCCTTCCTTTCCCTCCAATTTGCTAGGAGGTGTGCTCCACCCCCTCCCCACCCCGTAATAATAAAGTCTTTTTTTTATGTGGACCCAGTCTCTCACCCCGCTGCCTCCCACTGCCCAGCACACAGGGCGTGGGGCCTCATCCATCACCACCCACACACCGTGTAAACACGATATCTAAGCAAAACTCGACAGGATGCACCTCTGAACTTCTTTTTCTGACCAAGTCCTCCTTGTCCTCTGCCTGCTCCAGAGCCTCTGTGGATCAGAGGCATGAATTACTTTACAATCCCACCCACCCGATGAGCCGCCTCCATTGGTCTGCACGAGATAGGCTCTGCCTCCACTCTGGTTTATACCATTCTGCTTCCAGATGTATCCTCAGAGATGGATGTCCTCGACATCTCAGTCCTCAGACAATCTAGGAAATGGCTCCTATCTCAGCTACTCAGGAGGCCGAGGTGGAGGGACTACTGCCCTGAGTTTGAGGCCAGCCTGGACAACACAGTACAATCCTGTCTCAGAGAACAGACAAACAAAAACTCCAGAAGCCAATCGAATCCTTTCCCCACTGTCTATGGCCCTCCACGCCATGTACCTTGTTAAGCTTAATCCTCAGCTTAGCTGTGAAATAAAATATATTTAAAAACATTAGTGTAAACTGTGGTAGGAAGTTTATGAGTTCAAGGTCAGTCTGAGCTATTGTGTAAGACCATATCCCCTTCCATTAAAAAAAAAAAAAAAAGGAAAGAAAGAAAGAAAAGAAAACAGGAAGGGTTAGAAGGTCTTAGAACTGTGGCTATTCTTTCAGCAGGCAGGCAAAATACCCATGCGCGCGCGCGCACACACACACACACACACACACACACACACACACACACACACCACACAAACCAACAAATTTTAGAAAAATACGATGCATTTTGGAAATTATCAATCTGTTTTAAATTCACAGACTGAAGGTTAGGAACATGTCTCAGTATACACACTGATGCCTGTAGTTAAAACACCCCTGTCTCTTTTTCTCAGAGTTACCTCTTTTGGAACTACTGGGTAAATCCTTCCTTTAGAATAAGGAAGGGAGGTTGTCACCAGCACAAGGGCGTTTCCCCTGTCCACCTATATTGTAGTAAGTATCACTTGCAATATGTTATATATAGGATTAATATTTATTAGAGGGTATTTTAACACTCAGGGACACAAATTAAACCTTAGGGCGATTCTTGAAGGTAGGATAGCCGCTCAAGATCCCAACAGCCCTTTTTAATGGAGTGGGCCACACCCCATTCAAGCTCCCAAAACTCCAGAGACATACCTTCCAACCTTGTCAGCTAACCCTGAATTCCACTACATGCCTCTTTCCTGTTTGCCAGCTGGTTTGATTCACTTTACCATCCCCATTCAAGCTCCCAAAACTCCAGAGACACACCTTCCAACCTTGTCAGCTAACCCTGAATTCCACTACATGCCTCTTTCCTGTTTGCCAGCTGGTTTGATTCACTTTACCATCAGTTTCTGAGTCCCAGATGAAATGTGTGGTCTCAGCCTCTGAATCTCACCTCAGATTCCCTCAGTGGTTTGACATTCCTAACTAGTGGCCATCTACCCAACCTGTAAGCTGTGGGAGTGTGACGATGTGCCTGGGGGTGAACAGCCCACAGAGGAGCATTTCTGTCCCTCAAGTGCTTCTGCTCCAATGTTGGGTAGCCACTGAGATCCTTAATCAAAGGCCAGTGACCAGATTCAGATCTGAGCAGCTATGGAAATCTTGATCTCTTGGCCATTGGCTACACTCAGGCGACTGACCCAGTTCTTGCTGATGGAAAATCAAGAGAAGTCAGTTTAAGACCCCCAGAAAAGACAAGATTTTGTGATGGAGAGACTGAAAGTGGGGGGGGGGGAGCTAGGGTGTGGGTGTGGGGTGGGTTTAGGGGCTGTGGGGGGGGGCGGTGTCTGTTTTCAGTTGACTTGAGAAGTCGCTGACTTTGGAGGCCACAAGCTGACAGTCATCAGTCCCCTGCTGGCTTTGCTGTAGAGAGCAACAGAGGCCACAGGGACACCAGTTGTCTGGCTCAGGGTCTTGAAAGCCATTTTTCTTGAAGCCACCAAACTCTTTTGCTGGGCTTGGGAAGGTGCCCCAAAGAATGATCTTTTGACCT
Source organism: Phyllotis vaccarum (assembly GCA_033318265.1). Lineage (NCBI taxonomy): Eukaryota > Metazoa > Chordata > Mammalia > Rodentia > Cricetidae > Phyllotis > Phyllotis vaccarum. The sequence continues at coordinate 61,197,656 of JARWLC010000001.1, read as the reverse complement.
CAGAAAACCAAAACCTCCACCTCAAATTATGCAAATGCCACTGGTCTCTGAATATGTGTGTGTGTGTGGGTGGGTGGGTGGGTGGGGGGTGTATTATATATTAGTCTGGAGCCAGGAAGCTTGTCCTTGTCAAGATGAGTAGCTAAACTTCCAGCCCCCTTTCCTGGTCTTCTGTGGCTCACTCAGGGCCACCTGTCCAGGGTAGCAACACCCATGGGGTTTGGGACCTCCCAGAGCAATCCAGAAACTGCGCCTACAGACTTACCTCCAGGCTAGTCTGAAGGAGGTACGTTTTCTATTGAAGTTCTTCCTGGGTGACTCTAGCTGGTGTCAAGGTAACAACTAAGCCACAGCTAAGTTCTCCTGCCTTAGTCTCTGGATTACAGGTGTATACCACATCAGCTAAAATGGCCTTTCTTTTATAAAGTGATGCTGGTTGCAAACTGTAATTTTTTTTATATGGGGAGGGAAGGGTTTTTTGGGGGGCAATCCTAGAAATTAATTTTCTATACTTTTTCAATGTTCTTTGTCTCAGCTTTGCCATTCAGAATTCTGCACTGAGAAGAAAGATGGACTCACCTGGAAGAACAACCGTGAGCTTGGGCTGCTGTCAGAAGCTCACAGGAACAGATGGTTCAGTTTCCAGGAAATGGCTGGGATGGCTTGAAATCTGATGTGGCGGGGGTTTTTGCATCACAGAATCCACAAATGTTAAAAATACCCCCTCCTCCAGCTGGTTGTTCACCAGAACTCTGCTGCCTTGAACCTGCATCTGTGTGTTCAGTGGGGAGGCATGCAGGCTGCTCTCCCAACTCAAAGCCCACATGAGACCAATGTGGACTTCATTCACCACTTACATATTCTAAAAATATTCTCTCACTTCTATTTAACCATTGGATGGCCCATTTCCTTCAGGAAAATGTCTGCTCCGCCTCAACAGGAGCCGGGCTTGTCTTGCGACATATATCTCTATCATCTAGTACAGTACTGAGTGAGTGCAAGGTCCCTTTATTCTCCTAGGGGTCACTACCTGAGAGATTCCATAGTTATCATATTCAGGGAAGGGAAAGCTGTGAGAATATGAACCCATTTCTCATGGGCCAATAGAGAGCTGAGACCACATCCTCAGTGTCCTAAGGTGTCCATGCAAGAGAATGTACAACGTAGTGGGCTTTGGTGGCTTCTGCATGTAATCCCAACACTTGGGAAGCAGATAAATGTTCAGGATCATCTCCTACACAGCAAGTTTAGCCTGGGTTACATGAGATTCTGTCTCTAAAAACAAAACCAAACAACAACCCCCCCCCCAAACCCAAATTCAGTGAATAAAAACACTGTAATTTCAGAAGTAAAACCACTAGAATGTGAGATATTTTGAAGAATTCATTTTTCTTCTTTCCATTATATGGGCCCCAGGGATTAAAGTCAAGTTATTAAATTTAGTGAACAGCTTTACATGCTGAGCCATCTTTCTGGGCCCATGACATGAATATGACATGTCCTTTCTTCCAAACCCATGTGTGAAAAGTTTGGTCCCAATTGGTGACATTATTGAAAGATAATTAGATAATGAGGCCATTAAGTTTACCCATAATTAATATGTAAATGGACCATTAGGGAGAGGGAAAGTTTATATAGTTCACACTTGTACACCAAACTGGGAAAGCACCCCACTCTGCCCCTTAGCTGCAAACTCCTCCTCTTGTGCCTCATAAAAGGAAGCACTGAACAGTAACCGGGGCTCTTGAGTGCTCACCCATGCAGGTGGCCCTCTGCTTCTCTGGGCTATGTACCCCGAAATCTGTGCTTTCCCTTTGATCTTAGCAAAATTATCTTGCTTCTTATGTGTACATCTTTTCAAACTCCTTGTAAAAGATGCCAAGAACCTGAGAGCACACGGTACACCGACACCCCTCTGAAGGGTGTATCTTGTTCTGGGTTCTCCCCAGCTCTGCTTCCAGCTTCAATGAGGTGAGCTGCTCTGACCCATCATCTCTCCACTGCCACATTCTGCCTCATTTCAGGCTCAAGGCCATGGAACCACATCTTCTAATCTGCTTGTCACCGCTCTGATAAACACCATAACCAACAGCCACTTGGGGGGGAGAGGGTTTCATTGGCTTATGCAGCCTGCCCACTGCTGTCAGTCCTTGAGAGAAGTCAGAATGAGGAGGAGCTTGGAGCAGGAGCAGAGGCAGGGACCAAGGAGGAAGACAGTTCACACTCAGATACTTTTCTTACGCAGCCCAAGCCCACCTGCCAAGGCAGTATAGCCCACACTGGGCGGGGCCCTCCTACATTAAGTGGTAATAAAAACTAAAAGGTAAAAGTAAAGTGGATCCACCTACAGGCCCATCAGATGGAGACAAGTCCTCAGTGAAGGTCTTCTCTTCCCAGCTAACAACCAAGATCAGCCCTCACCTCAGCCACTACATACTAAAACCATGAGTCAAAGCAAACCTCTCTCCTCAGTTGTTACCCTCAGGTACTTGGTACCACAACTGACAAGCACACTTAACTTACATTCTTGGAGAACTTGAATCATAGTTCCATTGTGTGACCCTAATTGCCACAAGTTCACACCCTAGTTGGTAGTCAGGGCTTCCAAGGTATCTAATATGTTATTTACATATATTACTAGTTTCCTTTGTGACCATGTTTCCCAAATGACCTAAGTGTAAAACTTTGCCTTTCAATCATTACCAGAAAGAAAGGCACCTTAAGGCCATTCTAGATTAGCTTTTGGGGTCTGGTACTTGTGTAAATTTACCATTTCTGGGTTGGTGAATCTTGTGTGTTCACATTTTCATTTTACAGAAGTCTCTGCAGCAGGTGGTGGTTTGCTCTCAAGGCAGTGTGTGTGGAGACGTGGTGAGGGGCTCTGGGCTCAAGTTCCAGCTCCACTATTACTAGTCAAGTGACCTTAGACACAGTACCATGTAATGGGGCTAGCACAGTTGTGTCTGTTTCCTGCGTCTATAGAACGCCTAGGATGGTGGTGCACACCTTTAATACTAGCATTTAAGAGGCAGAGGCAGGTAGATTTCTATGAGGTCCAGGCCAGCTTGGTCTATAATACTGAGCTCCAGGCTACCCTGGTCTTCAAAGTGAGACTCTGCCAAAAAATTTAACAAAATCAAAATAAACAAAAATTGCACAGACGCATACAACATCCCCCAACTGAATAAAAACACACACACACACACACACACACACACACACACACACACACACACACACACACACACAAATTGTTTAAAGTGTAGATCTGGGGCTGGGGTGGTGCTATTGGTAGTATGTGTGAGACACTAGGTTCAGTCTCTCATATGGGCAAACATGGCAACGACAGGCTTGCCCTTTTGCCCTTCTCCCCTATTCCTCTGCCTCGCTAAAAAACCATTAGATTAAGTTTCCAAAGATAGCGACCAAGGTCTGTTCCCTTACTTGTCTACTTCCTCCTCCTGAGGCTGACCACCAAGGTCCAGTGTTGATCCAGTATTGAAGTCCAGCCATCAGAAGCCCCCTTTGGTTCATCTAATAAACATGCCCAATTAAAATTAAACGCCTCATCCCAACATGGGGTCCCAATTACCTTTATGAACCTGCACCTGTCCCCTCTCTATCCAGAGGCTGTCCTTTGTCCCTCCAGGAGCAAATATCTTTTCCACTTCCCTTATGTAGTGTCCTGTGTGTCCTTCCCCCATCCCATCCTGTCTCCTGTCTGTGTCTCTCATTTCCTGCCCTCTGTCTCTCTGGGGCAAATAAATCTCCTTTGTGCTGAGAATTTGGCCTTGGGGTCCTGAGCCAACCCTGATCCTTTCATGGTCTTTCTCCGCCTTCCTCTCTCCCCCCTCCTCCCTGCTTCCACGTGAACTGCCCTCCCCGCTCTGACAGACAGTCCTCTGAAACTGTGAACTATATGAAACCTTCCCCCTGGTCTCATTGCAGCAACAGAGAAACTGAGGAACACAAAGGACCACTAGGCTTTCTGTCACGTCAACTGGTCTTTTCTAAGTGTCTTCCTGTTCTCCGACTTTCTTCATTTCTGGGCTTTTAACTGGGTTTAGTCCTCTAAAACTTCCTTCCTGAAGGAGCAGAACTAGCTGTGACTTCAGAATCACATCAATCTGTTCTTTGGAAGGGTTAAGAAAGGCTTCAACCCTTCTGTTATCAGTGGGAGTAGACTACTAAAGCATCTGGTTCTGCACCAAGATGGGTGTGTTTAGTTCTGATTCTGAAGGGGGAAATTACAGGCTATTTCCTAGGACAGAGGGTCATAGTGATGATGTGCTGTCCTTGCTTAGAACTGACAGAAGTGAGGGATTTTCACCTTTTCTTCTTCAGAAGAGGTAAATTGTGGGGACTCAATAAAAGCTTCAGAAGTTTTGGAGATATCAGAGGGCAGATCCACCTCCTCCAGTCTTTCTTTTTGTTTTGTTTTGTTGTTGTTTTTTTCTCCGGACAGAGTTTTCTGTGCAACAGTCCTGGCTGTCCTGGAACTTGCTTTGAAGACCAGGCTGGCTTTGAACTCACAGAGATCCTCCTGTCTCTGCTTCCCAAGTGCTGGGACTAACAGTGTGAGCCATGGCTTCTGCTTATATTGAATCCCCATAGTAAATTAGACTGGAGAAAACACAAGCTGTCTGGATCTGCAAAACGGTAAGGATCCAGCATTCCTTCCAAAATGGACGCCTTTCATAGCACCGTGCTCAGTCAAGAAAGTGTAGCTGGAGATATCTCACGAATCTAGACCCAGTCCTGCTAAGTCTAGAAAGGCATGCCTCTATATACTGTATATAACATGTACACACACACACACACACACACACACACACACACACACACACGCACGCACGCACACACACGTTTAGTCTCTCCATCTGTAACGTGTGTCTGCAGGATAACCGGGAGAGGGATAAACTATGATCATGGTAGATAGCAGAACGCTACTCTGTGAGGCAATTACAGCAGTTCTGTTGTTCCTGTCATACACATCAACTATATACGAAATTATAAACCACTCTTTACTTTTCTAAGTTCCTATCATGGTCACCGCCAGGCTCCTGCACACCTTCTTCCATATCCTTCAGTCACAACAATATCCAGCTCATTGTATAACAGAGGGGGTTTTACCACAGTATGTTCTTTGCTCCTTTAGTTTCTCCAGCAGTGGCCAGATATTTCTAAACCATCTAACTGTAGTCATTCTAGTTCACAATGTAAACCAGGGATTTCCTGTGACACTGCCCTGACTTTTTAAGTAGGAATTTAGGGACCTGCTGCTCTTTAAACATTTATACTGAGGCCAGGGCAGAGCCAGGTCCTTCCTGCATTCCTTGGTCACGTGGGCCATCAAACAGCTGAGATCTTTCCTGGAACCCTTTCTATTCCGGCTGCCCTTTACTGTATCCTAGGTCACAAAACTAACCTTGACAGTACCAATTAGCATTATTCTTTGGCCAGAGCCTCTGCCATTTTTTGGAAACATTCCCTTAGCCTTTCTTTCTCCCTCCAACTCCACCTTGGACTGGGCTAAAGATGTCAGTGGGCACAGTGTCAACAACTCTTGCCTGTCCTCTGCAGCTCCATTCTTTGTCTCCGTCAGGAAGCAGAAGGCCACACGTGCATTCACAGTATATAAGGTTTGGCATGAGGGGAATAGGAACATGGAGAGTAAACAAGAGTGAGCCTTAGTTCAGACATTCATCCTCATACTTTCTCCAGTGATGAAACCGATTCCCTTCCCAGCCCGATCCCCACACAAAGTCTGGATGATTCTCAACTAACAAAGGGATTGTATGCAGGTAAACCCACGATGAATTAAAATGTGGTCAAGTGAAAACACACCAAGCCCAGTGGCCTAGTGCACCAATGCACCAGCTCCCACACCTAACACAGCCCTAGTGCACCAATGCACCAGCTCCCACACCTAACACAGCCCTAGTGCACCAACGCATCAGCTCCCACACCTACGTAGCACACTAGTCTAGTACACTGTATATGTACTAGCTCTTTACACTCACAAAGACCACTTGCTTTCCAGGGTCAGCAAACACTAACCTGGGAGGGGGATAGAGTGTGGACTCTCAAATCTGTGTCAACCTCCCATCACCAGAAAGCTAAATCAATAATAAGGAAACAATACATCAACCCAGACCCCACAGCCACTTCGGGGATCATGTGTACATCCTTCAGGGATTTGTTATATAGGGAGCCAGCCTTCCTGAGCACTTCCTCCCATGCCCCTAGATGAGCTTGTTGGTTGGGTACTCCATAAACGTGTGACATGCTAGAATCCCCTTTGACATCTGAACTTATCTCTGCCTGCTCAGGTTACACCAAAGGGACAGCCACCTCCACTTCTTTCTTGACCCAGCCACGATTTTGTCTCTTGCTGTCGCTATGGAGAGAGTTTGATTCTTGCTCTGCAGCTTCTGTGAACAGATGTATGGGCTTCCCACCACCAGGTAGCTGGCCACATAGGGACAGTGTCAGGGTCACTGGAGATACCAATCACAAGTCGAGGGATCTCAGATTGCCACAGCTTCTGTCCAGCTTGACTCTAACTCTGAGAACCCACAACTCCTTCTTCGGGTTCAGCAGTTTCCCAGACTGGCTCACAGGATAAAGGGGGAGGGCTCACTTTTCAGTGGCAAATTATTTATTTTTTTACACTTATTTATTTTGTGTTTGTGTGTGCAGGTACATGTATGTGTGTGTGTGTGTGTGTGTGTGTGTGTGTGTGTGTGTCTGTGGGTGGTGTGTGCATATGTCACAATGCATGTGTAGAGGTCAAAGGATAACTTTTGGAGGTTAACTGTCTCTCACCATGTGGATTCTGAGGAACTGAATTCTTTACTTGCTGAGTCATCTCATCAGACCTCAGTTGCCAATTTGTTAAGAAGATCTTTTTTAAAACATTTATTTTTAATTACACATCTTTGTGTGTGGATATACACATGTCAGTGCAGGAGTCTACAGAGATCAGAAGAAAGTGTCAGATCTCCTGTGAGCTGAGGATCCAGGTGCTGGAAATAGAACCTAGGTCCTCTGGAAGGGCAGCCTGAATGGCACATAGAAGTGAGGCACCTAGCAAGGTATGGGATGGGGCATGGCCTGTCCATCTCCTTTCTGTACAGCTGCCCTCAAATGCCTTCATGTGTTTGGTTAGTTTTTTGTCAGCTCGACACAAGAAGAAAATGTCTCCATCAGACTGGCCTGTACTTCCTGCCCTGACTTCCCTTCGTGACGGACTGTGACCTGGGATGTATAAGCCAAATAAATCCTTCTTCCCCATGTGGCTTTTGTGGTGTTCATCACCTCAACAGAAAGCAAAATAGGACAGACATTAAGACATCTTCTAAATTCAGAGATTTTTATGGAGGCTTCATCATGTAAACATGATTATTAAGTCAATTCCGGCCACCTCCCACTCAGAGGACAGGGTAGGGTTGTGGTGACCAACCCCGTGGAGGAGCCCACCAAGGGTTGCCTCATGAAAACAGAAGCACTCCCATCACCCAGGAAACTCCAACAGGCTAGGAAACTGTGTCAGGATCCCCAACCAAAGGCCAAATAGACTCAGAGAAACATCTGGCACCTAGTACTCACTCAGACACTCTGTGAGGGATTTAGGAGCGGTGTGCTGGGAACTGGTAAGGAAGATAGATACACACATTTCCTGTCCACTGTAGCAATACTCCAATGATGCCTCACATATTTTTCTTTATGAAAAATTAGCTAGTTTAAAATCCAGCTTACCTTTAACATATTAATTTTTATTATTTTTAATTGTGTGTGTGTGGTGGAGGGGTACTGCGTGAGAGCGCAGGTGCCCATGGAGACCAGCTCTACCTGATGTGGGTGCTAGAAACTGAACCCCAGATCTCTGGGAGTGTTCTTAGCACTGAGCCGTCAATCCAGCCTGAAGTCTCCCTTGTTAAATGAAGGAACTAAATTTGTAATATTGAAAGAGATATTGGTGAGAATATGTAACAATACTGAGAGGAACAAAACTCTGGATTCCAGAGTGGGACTCTTTATAGGAAGAACACAGTCTAGTTCTAGCTCCCCGGGCAGCAAATGAGCATCGCTCACAAACAGCCAGCACACACTTTAGGAAAGATTAGAAGAGAGGCGATCAAAGACAGCAACAGAAATTAGTGCAAAAATCTATTTTTTTCTTGTTTATTATTTTTTTAGTAATGCTTATGGTTAGATCCTCAGAGCCTCGGGTATACCAGGCAAGCTCTCCACCAATAGCCCAGGTTCTCAGCGCTAATTATCCCAATTTAATCGGTGCATGCTTTATATGTGTTGAAATATCACAGTGAACTCCATAAAAAGGACGAAAATATTTTAGAAATTTTTGTGATATGAATTTTAAAAAATATAATAATCTAGGTAATAAAAATAAAATTTGTGATGAGGTTTGGCTCCTTTGGAAAAAGATTTGGACAAATTTAGCTCATGAATATGAAAATCCTGCACAAATTGATACTGATTTTCCAACCTGAATAAACATGAGAGCCTCACAGAGAACTTATTTTTATTGCCTGGATATAATGACACTTGGGCACTTTATGTCTAGGATAATATGATATAAAAATTCTGTCTGTATTTCTAATATGAAGCTCATACTGTATCTTAGCTGCAAATATTCTACTCAGTCATAAATTCAGTCCTCTATAATACAACTCAGTTTCTATACACTAAATACCTAAAGTGTAGAATTACAGAAATTTGAGGAGGAATTTCAGAGAGCATTTAAAGGTAGAATGGACATTAAAATTTGCTTTGTTTTGTTTTTTGAGACTGGGTCTTGTATAGCCCAGACTGGCCATCAATTTAGCTTCTTAGTAAAGAAGCTAAAGTAGATCATAAATCGAGTCTCCCGCCTCCCCCCTCTGAGTATGCTGGATTACAGACACACAGCACATGGCAGCTTCTATAAGGGTATTTTGAGAAATTATAATGGGTTAGAGAGATGGCTCAATTGATGGGACACTCCACTAACAGACAGGATAAGAGTTGAGAGGCCTGGAATCCATGTAAAACCCTGTCCTTTGTGGTAGCCCACCTGTAAACCCAGCGTTCAAGAGGCAGAAACAGGGGATCCCTGGTGCCAGCAAGCTAGCTGGCCGGACTCTCTGAACTGGCAAGCTCTCGGTTCAGTGAGAGATCTTGTCTCTGTAAATAAAGTGGACCGAGATCAAGGAAGACACTAAATGCCAACCGCTGGTCCCCACACATTCATGCACATACTTATCTGTGTATATGTGTGCTATACACATGTGCACACACCATGTAGTCAAATGTGTACAAAAATAAAAAATAAAAATATAAGTGCCATAGCATCTAGTGAAATGTGTATTGTATGCTGTTAGAGCTAGAAGCAACAATAACTGTCATTTGGGGTGTTTCTTGTGGTGATTTATCTTATAGTTAATAAAATCAGTCTGGAATATGAGAGAACAGAATCACCCACAGTCAAGCCACTAGAGAGTAGCAATTCATGCCTTTAATCTCAACACAAGGAAAGACCAAGTGACCTCTATCTTTAATCTCAAAACTCAGGAGACAGATCTTTCTGTACTTCTGTGACTTTAAGTCCTAACTACCAAACAATAGTAGTTCACACTTTTAATCCTAACTCTAGGATTATGATGCAGAGTTGAACCCAGAGGCGAAGCAACTGGGTGAAGAAGGTATTTAAGGAGGTGTAGGCAGACATTGAGAGATTCTGCAGAAGTGATGAGTCAGGCTGAGGACCCTGGAAGACAGCTTTTACCCTGAGAAGTTGGCTGGGTGAGAACTGGCTGTGGTCTGTTTCCTCTCTCTGATATTCCAACTTTCCCCCAGTATCTGGAGTCAGTTCTCTCCTTCTATTTAGGAATGAGGGACTGAATCAGGTCATCGTGTTGGTGGCAAGTACCTTTACCCACTGAGCCACCTTGCTAGCCCAGGTCTGATCATGCTTCAAAGCTCACCACGTTTCTCTTTTTCCCATAGGCCCCTGCTGAGGCCAGTTCCCACTGCCCCACTAAGTACCTGAATTTGGAAGAGTGTTCGATGTCCCTTCTCTAGTAAGCCTTCTGTGCCTCCTCCTCCTCAGCTGGGTGCTCCCTGGCAATCCAGCCTAGAGGACTGGAGCATGGCCTTGGGCCGAATTGGTTGGACCCAGAAATCTGACAACTGATATGGGGATTTTGCCCTCCTGACTTAATCATAGCTGACCATTAGATTTGCAGATTTCTGGTTTCCTAGCAGAGTATCTTGCTCTTCTTCTTCCAGGAGACTGGCCAACTTAGCTTTTGCCTTTGTGGCCAAGAGGAAAATCAGGACAGAAAGAATCTTGCTATAGGTGCTCTATTGGGAGCCTGCAATATGCTCAACTTAGTGGACACCAGCCACCTACCTGACAGAGCCAACTGTGGCCCTGTGTTGGCTAGTGTCTCTAAGACAGTGGTTTTCAACCTGTAGGTTGTGACGCCTTTGAGGTAGAACGGCTGTTGTACAGGGGTTTGTGTATCAGATATTTACATTACGATTAATTACAGAAGCAAAATTACAGTATGAAGAAACAACAAAAATGATTTTATGGTTGAGGGGGGTCACCATGAGGAACTGTGATAAAGGGTCACAACATTAGGAAGGTTGAGAACCACCGATCTAAAGAGAGACATTTATGCCCCTCCCTTTGGTTCTTAGACTATTGAGACAATGGTTCCCCCCTAACTGGAATTTCCCCCCAAAATCTCATACTGGGAAAGAAAAAGACCAGGGAGCTAGTGAAAGCCAGGGGAAGCTTTTGTGCCAGGAAGGGATTTCACATAATTCTGACAACTTGTCAGATACACTGTGGGAAGGTCTGGATCATGGGCCACCTAGTTTTGCATATGTCTTCCTCTTGATATAAATCTATCAGCACCCTGAAAATGGGTGGGGGTGGAGGGACTGTTTATTCCTCTCCCGGTGTAGCCACACTGAGTAAGTCTCTGCTATTCACTTTCACTGTTACTTGTCTTTGGTTGGATTTTTGGGAATGGATGGCCTAGTTTAGTACCTGGTGCTGACAGGACCCCTGACCCAGGCATGCCTCACCAAGACCGACTGGGAAATATGAAACCATCTTCCTCTCTGTCTTAGGAAAACAGATGGAAGAGCAGGCAATTATAACACTCAAAGGTGCTGAGCTGCTAAGTGTGAGTGGATGCTAAAGGGCGAGAGTGTAACATAGTTAATTAGTCGGTTCTTTTGCAGTGGGGAGTTTATCGCTAGGAAATCCCATCAGAATCCGGAACCAACAGGAGATGAAACTACACCAGCAAAACCAAGACATCTACACGTGAGATATAGCTTACTCTTTAGAGTGAAGTGATCTCAGAGGAACACAGCAGACAGGGCCCAGGAAAGCCTTCCAGAGGCCGCTTTCTCAGTATGAATCCTGAGAAAGGAGTGCTCTGGTCAGGAGGAAATAGCATGTGGTAATGGTTATACAGTAGCTGTCAATGTTTGCATGCAGTTTGCCCTCAAGAGTTCAGTGTTGGAAGCTCAGCCCCAGTGAGGGCCATGTGACAAGTAATAGAGCCTTTAAGAGGTCAGGTTTGTGAACGATTATTGGGGGTTCCTGCTATTTGTGTAGAATAAGCAAGTTCTTGTGTGTGTGTTGGGGGGTGTTGCCATATCAAGAAAAGATTGCTTTCTGAATTCTCGGGTTAACATGGTACCTCTTGCTCTCTCAGCTACCTCTATTGTAATGCCATCTACCATGCTGTGATATAGTCAGAGGTCTTCACATTAGTACCCATCTTGGAATGAATGAGTGAATCTTTGAATTCAGTCTTCAAAATGGTAAACTAAATAAACTTTCTTTCATTATTTATTTGTGTGTGTATGTGTGTATATGTGTATGTTGTGTGTGTTTGTGTATGTGTGTGTATGTGTGTGTATGTGTGTGTTTGTGTGTATTAATGTGTATATATGTGTGTGCCACATGGCTAGAACACCCATGGAGGACAGAAAAGGACATGAGACTCCTTTGGAGTTGAGTTACAGGCAGTTGTGAGGAACCTAATGTGGCACTGGAAACAGAAGTTGGGTCCTCTGCAAGATCAACAGATCCTCGTCACTACTGAGCTATTTTTCCAGCCCCAGAAACTTATTTTCTTTATATAAAACATCTAGGTTTAAGTCTTTTGTTATAGCAAGAGAAAACAGACCAACATTGTGTTCTAGAAGAAGCTAGTGTGGAATAAACACATCAGGTATTTGCCCTTGAAGGGTTCAGTAGGACCTCCAGTTAACAAGGGAATGAAGGTGTAGACGGGCTGGACAGACAGGCAAGGTTAAAAAAAAAAAAAAAAAAACTGAATGTAGATGATAGGATAGATCTTTCTGTTGGAAAAGAGCGACATGCTGTGTTAAGTAGCAAAACTCATCAATGTATGTGTTAGTTCTATTTTTTTAATACATCAAAGTAACTTTTTAAAAGGCTAAGAAATAAAAGGCTATCCCAGAAAGAAAGCCACAATGAATGCTCATGCCAGATAAAGCAAAGTTTAATTTAAAAAAAAGCAGTGTAGTTAACGATGAGCAAGATACAACAGTAAATACAATCTAAGCTAAGTGTATACCATAAAATACAATTCAAAGTTGATATTTCAGTCTATTTGCAACCATCTAGATGCAATGGATGAAAAGCTAACAGTATAGGCAAATAGACAGTAGATCCTAGGAAGGCTAAAGCAGTGTGGTTTGGGACACACTATCCCCAATATGATGCCTTGGCATGGTGACTATTTTAAACTAAAGAAATGTGAAAAGTGGTGGCTTTAGGAGGCCCCTTTATATAAAGCAGCACAAATGAGCTTGCTATGTATGGGTGTTATCCTCTCCTGCCGAGGGGAAAGAGCACTCTCTCTCCCAAGACGGATGGCAGGGTAGGCTTCAGTAGGGTGAAAGGGCAGGGGTAAGCATTGATGAGGTGGGTTAAACAGACCTGTGCCCTCCTGCCCACTGCCCTGGCCTTAAGTCATCACACTCCATGACATGACACTCTACATAGAATGTAGAAGAAAAATAATGAAGTCTAACTATTTCCTCTGGTCTCAGGACCATTCTTCAGGAAGGCATCTGTGGCAGGATAATTGTATTAATAACTGTGAGTTCTTCTTTTGTTCATCTGTTTTGTTCTGAGGGCCCCACTGAATATTTTAGAACTGTAGAAGGAAAAGATACTTTCTTCTTCCATTTTAAACTGTAAACCCTTTGAAAATACCTACAAGAAAATATCCATATTTTTTACATCCAGGTAACATTATGACATTTAGTCATATTCCCCATTAATTTAAAAAAGAGTTTAAGTAAAGTCAGATTTTGCAAGCCACATTTGCTAACAGAAATGAGAAGGTGACAAAATTTCTAGATATGTTAATGTGGGATAATTCTCTGTACACTGTAAAGATTTGTCACTCATATTGGTTTAATAAAATGCTGATTGGTCAGTAGCCAGGAAGGAAGAATGGGAGGGGTGACCAGAGTAGGAGAATTCTGAGAAGAGGAAACAGAGACGCAACCACCAGCCAGACACAGAGGCAGCAAGATGAAAATGCTAGACTGAGCAAAGGAACCAAGATAACAGTAAGAATTATGTAGCTAAACATTGGTAAGAATTATGAGTTAATTTAATTATAAAAATTAGCAATATGCTTGAGCTACTGGCCTAGCAGTTACTATAATATTAGGCCTCTGAGTAATTATTTTATAAACCTTGGGTGGGAGAGATATGTTTGGACCAAAGGCCCAGGCAGGACAGAAAAACTACTGACTAAATGTTAGAATAAATTCTGGGGTTAGAGAGATGGCTGAATGGTTAAAAGCACCTCCTGTTTTTGCAAAGGACAAAGATTCAGTTTCCAGCACCCATAGGGCAGTGCATCTGTAATTTCAGTTCTAGGTGAGTCGATGCCCTCTTCTGATCTCATGGGCACCAGCCATGTGCATGGTTTATGGTGCTAACCACTCAGTAACAATACACAATATTTTAAGAAATAAAAACCAAAATCGAAATTATAAAATATAAGACTTATGAACAAAGAAGAGGCAAGAGAAACAGTAGAAAGGTAACATGAACCCCAACAAGGTAAATCCACAGGAGCTCTGCTGAGGAAACAGCAGGGCATGATGAACGAGCAAAGGACAAGGAAGGTACCAGAAGCATGTCAACGGCTCAGTGGAATTAATGGCAATGTCTGTGAAACCCAGAAGACCTTACTATTTCCCCATGACAGATAAACTAACAAAACTGGCCAAAGAAGACATATTGGTTACTGTTCTAACTGTTGTGAAGAGACACCACGACCAAGGCACTTTATAAATGCAGCATTTACTTGGGGACTTGTTACAGTTTGAGAGGTTGAGCTCATGTCATGGCAGGCACATAAGCCTGGTGCTGAGGCAGCAGCTGAGAGCTCATATCTTATCCACAGGCAGAAGGCAGAGGAGGAGGTAGGCTGGGCTTGGCGGAGGATTTGGAAACCTCAAAGCCCATCATACCTCCTACCCTCTCGAAACAGTTCCACCAATGAAGGACCAAATGTTCAAACATACAAGCCTATGAGGGCTATTCTCATTCAAATCACCATACCACAGAAGAACAAAACTTGAACAGAAAAAATTCAATGGAAGGAACTGGGAGGGGGTTGGGGGGTGGGGGTTCAGGTTAATGCCAAAAGCCAACCAACTAGTGATTCAAATACAGACCTTTCCAGTACAGAACAAACAAATGCAGTCACCGACCTAATTCTCTGCCTTTCATTCACTTGAGACCCACCCGCCAAACACCTACCACCAAATACTGGTTCCTGGCTTCAAGATAGCTTCTGCTTACCCTCTACCCAACCACCTTTCCTTCTTCCAACAGTACACCCCCCTCCCAGGGCGGCGGGTCTTCCTTGAGCTATGAGGTCCTTCTTTCTCTTTTGGAGAACATGGTGGGCTCTGCTCTGACTAGCAGAGACTAACAGAATCCCACACAGCCCTTTCTCAATTAAGGTAGCTTTGTCTTCTAGTCAGAATACCAGTTCACAGTGTTGTGGGATATTTGGACACTGTGTGAAGATGCGTTGGTATGACTGGTGTAATAAAAAGCTGGATGGCCAATAGGGAGGCAGAAGGTAGAGGTGGGGCTTCCATGCAGAGAGAGCACTCTGGGAAACAGGAAGTCCAGGATGAAAGGGGAGGTAAAGCTATGTGTCAGAATGTAGGTTAAAGTAAATGGGTTAATTTAAATTATAAGAGCTAGTTGAGACAAGTTTAAGCTAAAGAAGAAACTTTTATGTAATTAATAAGTCTCTGTGTTCTTATCTGTGGGCTGGCAATCACAATGAAAAAGTGCTACTAAACCCAGTATCAAAGAGTAAGGAATCTATTCCCGTATGCGCTTCCATTGTGGAGATTATCAGAGTGAAAAATCCTGGGCCACCCTCCTTTTCTTCATGCTGCTGTTATGATGACTTCAATCTCAACCGCAGGATGGCTCTCCCTACAGTCCTCATAAGGCCACCAGCACAGCTGGGACACTTGTGTCCTCAGATAAAGCATGCCATTGGCTTCCTCCTCAGGGAACTCCAGCAATCATAGGACAGATGACAGGCCATTAGTCCTAGGCCAGGTGAGGCAAGGTGGGTGCTGGCAATCCAAGCAGAATTTCAGCAAGCAGCCTACTGACCTACATTTCAATTCCCACTTCCCGTCTTAAGTTGGAGTCTCCCTGGGATGCCCACAGAGTGGAAAATGACCATAATACGTACAGCCCCTCATCCCATAGGCACCTCTGGACGAAGATGCAGCAAGAAAAATCTCTCCCCATGAGATAAGTTAAATTCTCATATAGGAAGTTCTATTGCTTTGTAATATTTTATTTATTTTTATATGCATTGGTGTTTTGCCTTTGTGTTATATGAAGATCCCCTGGAATTGGAGTTACAGACAGTTGTGACCTTCCTTGAGTGCTTGGAATTGAACCTGTGTCCTCTGGGAGAACAGCCTGTGCTCTTAACCACTGTGCCATCTCTCCAGTTTCTAATGGTCCCTTAAAGGAGGGTTCTCATCAATCTCACCATCAAAGATGGCAGCTGACAACCCTTATATCCCTGTTTTCTCTCACCATCCTAGGACTTGCCTTCCCCTGCCTAGAAGCCCTAGTCACTCTTTTTGGTTTGTTTAGCCAAAGATGGCACACTGCACTGAATCCACAGGCCACATTTTCTTCCTGAGTCTATATGCCAGCACATAGGTGTATGTATAATTTAGACCATTTCTTTCTCCTCTTGTTAATCCTTTATCTGTTGGATCTGTGGGCTCTAGAAATAAAGTTAGGGTGGTGTGAGCTGGAGTTTACAGAAGACTTCACATCTCCCTTAGGTAGGAGGGTGTTGTTTTAATCAAGGTTGGCTGATTAAAATTTCAGTGCTTGATCCTGGAGAGGTGGCTCTTGGTTAAGAGTGTGTATTGCCCTTATAGATTTGGTTCCTAGCACAACACGGTGGGTTGTAACACCCTCTTCTGGCCTCTGTGGGTACCAGTCATGCACATGGTACACAGACATACACATAGGCAAAAATATTCATTCATAAATAGTAAATACATCTTTTTAAAACTGGCTTTTTTTAAAAAAAAATGGAGATTGGAATATTTCTGGTCTAGAGACAAATTATCTTGGGCTGCCTTAGTCTCTAAATAGCCATTTATATCCCTCTATGTGTTACCCAACACCCTTGCAAGTTGGTAAACCTAGCCTCCACCATCCCAAAGGCTAAAAGTGTTACAAGACAGCATATGAGGCTATTAACAGAGATTTTCTGTAATCTGCTTATCAGCTGTTTCCATCCCATATTTGAAGAGTGACTTGATTTATGGCTTTCTTTGCTTTGCTATGACATTGGAGCACAGTATTCAGGTAAACTGCAGCTGCATTTCCTGACTATCTTCATTCACATGGCTCCAGAATAACCCATGTCCTAGTCCTTTGAAGTGACAGCTGGGTTTCTGTGTTGATGATGGGTAGGTGGGACAATTGCCTTCTTCCATAGATGAGTAGAATAATTACACCTTTTGATAAGGGATGCTTTTACTTTGAGGATGGCTGACCTGCTTGGCTCAATAATGTTGTAGCAGGAGTGAGTTAGATGGTGTTGGACAGGGCTAACCTCCGAGCTTAACTGCTGCCACCTTCAGGAGTGCAGCCATACTGTATCACCACAGGTCACTGTTAGAAACCATGCTGTAAAAGCCTGTGTGAGAGGGAAGGCAAGTCCTAGATATAACTTAGGAGATCAACACAACACTGATCTCAAGAGGTGCATCTGGTGCCTGTGATTCCATTCTGCTGGTAATCTTATAATTGTTTGCTAACATACTGACAAATTAATTCTACACATTGACCTTTCTAAGTGATTAGAGGCCCAGTTTGAACACTGTGATGTAGGAGCCCCTGAGAATTCTCTCTCTTTCCTGTCTCCTCTCCTTCCCATTCTCTTGTTCCTTCCTTCCTTCCTTCCTTCCTTCCTTCCTTCCTTCCTTCCTTCCTTCCTTCCTTCCTTCCTTCCTTCCTTCCTTCCTTCCTTCCTTCCTTTTTTATTTCTTTTTCAGTACTGAGGATTGAACCTAGGACCTCACACATGTTACCCTCCCCCACCTTAAAGACACCTCTAGGTCCCAGCACATGTCACATGCACATCACTGGCCCTGAGTGAACTATCTGGAGCAATTTTTTTAACATGAAGAAGCAAAATATTGTGAGTATATAACTTAAATAATTAACTTTTGTCCAACTTCATGTGTTAATAGAAAAAAACAACAAGTTAGTCATAAAGGCTTGGGTAAATCAAACTCGGAGATGCAATGACTGTTCCGCCCTACAAGTTTCTCTCACTTAAAAAAAAAAAAAGTATCAAAACAACTGCTAGTAGGAGCTGCTGAAAGGCTGTGTGTGTGTCAAGTTAGCTGCAAAACATCTTCCTGATGCATGCACACTCCTTGGAAATAAAACACGTACATGAACATGTAAAAATCCTCCATGAAGCTGACAAAGTTGAAGAGTAACTTTTGTAGAAGTGCCCATTGTCCATGCATTACTGACTCCAACGGTCCCATCCCTGTGATCATGAGCAGTAAACGTGGAACAACACTCCGTGGGGAAACATCAGCTACCCCTCTGGTGAGGCTGGCTCGATACTCTATGTTGAAACACCAAGAGGGAGAAAGAAAATTCACTGTAATTCCATTTGTGCTCCGAAGATGCCAGTGGATCATGATAAAAACAAAATATAATCCTAGTTGGAGATTTGCAGACTCAAATGTTTCGGTTCCTGGCACACAGGGAGCATTTGGGTAATGTATGTAGTTGGAATTTTAAAATGTATACTTTAGACACTTGCAAATAAAATGTTTGAGATATTGCACAATACTTATCCATCAACTGGTCAGCCTGCCCCTGCATCAGTATTTTTTCAAAAGGATGACAAAAATGAAGGATATTTAGATTGCTTAGTTATAAAGAAGCCGTGATAATGTCTTCCTCACTCACTCTCAGACAGAAGCATTTAACTGAATAGGATGCTTCCAATGCCAAATCTGCCCTGTAAAAACACAGCTGAGTTTAAGACAGAAGCAAGAAGATCAGTAGAATGACGCCCACGCCAGTGACAAGGGGTTCACAGCCCTCAAAGTCAAAGCTTATTTAAATCTCATTTAGCACAGGACTTGATTTTGTTTATTTGGTTTCTATGCCAACCAGCTGGCAGGACTCTATACACTGATAATTCCCTGGGCACTGGACTTAATCTACAGCATAACAGGAAGAGTTAAGGAAATAATAAATGTGTGTGTGTGTGTGTGTGTGTGTGTGTGTGTGTGTGTGTGTGTGTGTGTATGAGAGAGAGAGACAGACAAAGATAGACACACACAGACTTAAAGCTATGAGAAATAAAGACCTCAATAAAAGCAGGTTTCTAGTCTCTGCAGGTGGGAAGCAGATGATCAGGAGTTCAAGGTCAGCCTCTGCTACACAGCAAGTATGAGCTACTTAAGACCTCATTTCAACCAAACAGAACAATGATAAATAAGACAAAACACATAAGAAAGCACACACACACACACACACACACACACACACACACACACACACACATACATACACACACACACACACACACACACACACACACACACACACACACTGGGGTAGAATCTTGAAAGAAGCAGAGGCAGGCCTTTAGAAATGCTGCATCCCATACGGGAACTCTGAGGCTGCTTCCTTTTCTCCCAAGTCCTGTCCTCGTGCTTCTCCCTGGCTCCTGGGTGGGCACCTTTGTTTGGTTGTTTACATGTCTCTCTTCTTTTTCAGGGTAGGTACTTACCATGTTTTATGAATATTCATATTTCTCTTTTCTTCAAAATCTTTCCAAAAATCTTTGCCATCTAGGCACAGAGTAATGTTTGTTAAGCACAAATTCAGAAGAGCCAATGTTCCATGGAAGCAGTATGGAGGCTGACGGTGTGGGAAGAGATGGACATCAAATGCTCAGGACAGAGAAAAACCTGGTCACTTGGGGCCACTCTGGTCAAGGACAAAGATGTCCCCCTCAGAAGGACCACAATGAATCACTAGATAGGCTTAAAGAAGTGTTACATGACTGCCTTTCAGAGGCAGGAGGATTCATCAAGAGATGGACAAAGATTTTACAAATGGGTGTGTTCTTGAGCTGTAAAAGCTGTGTGAACAATGCCAGGCACTTAGGACCAAGACTCTAAAAAGAACCTCACAGATGCCCAGCTTCAGAGGCTGCCAGACTGGGTACCAGTGCAGGCTTTTACCTTTGAAGGCATGGCTGGAGTGTTTTAGGGAAGTTACTGGCCCATATTACAATCAACACCATCAACATGAAGAGAGAAAGTGTTCCACAGGCTAATACAGGAGTGACATTGTGCGTGCTTTCCAGCCAGCACCTTCTCACAAGGAACTTAAACTGGAGCAGGGACACAAAAGTGATTGTCATTAAAACCATGTCATCACAGAAAGCACACTGAACTCCTGACTACTGCCACCTCGCTCAGTTCCCATTATGGCCAAATTCTCTCATTACCTGATTTAGAGTTAATGCCCAACCAAAGGTACTCCTAAAAAGGAGCCACAAAGATGTATGACACAAAGACCACCATGCTAGTGTTAATATACATTATGAAAATGCCAAACAGCTTGAAAGGATCTGACCTCAGTTTCCTGAGAGTTGCAATGACAGGTTTTGGGCATTACATCTGACTCCAAGCAATATATTTTTAGAATATTTATTTTTTTAATGATGTGCGTGCATATGGAACTGAGTGTGGACAGGAACACTTGAGAGCGGGTGCCAATGGTGATCATCCCCTGGAGCTGGAGTTCCTGGAGGTTCTAAGTTGCTTGTTATAGATTCTAAGGAATTGAACTCTTACCCTTTGCAACAGCAATATGTGCTCTTAACCAACAAGTGCCATCTCTGACCTTCCAAAGAACATTTAAATAAATTAGAGAGAGGGTTCTCAAAAGAAGGCAGAGCAGGAAGCACCAGAACTGTACCCTTTGCCAAGACACCAAGTTCACTGGCAGAACCTGCCTGATGAAGTATTTTGCAATTCTGGAGCTTCTTGCAACTCCCAGAAGAAAGAACTAGAAAGTAAAAAGGGATGAATATTTATCAATTTCACTTCTTACTACACAAGTATCTCCCATCCTCCACCTCTACCTTATGCCAGGTGGATGACCATTGTTTCTGGAACATTGTTTAGAAACCACTTGTTTCTAAACATAATTTGTGAGAGCAAGCATAAGCAAAAAGCATTATTAGATTCAAAAGTAAAGATGTTGCAGACAATGGAGCAGGCTTCTAGTCTCAGCAGGTAGGAAGCAGGGGATCAGGAGCTCAAAGTCAGCCTTTGCTACACAGTAAGTATGAACCACTTAAGACCCCATTTCAACAAAACAGAACAATGATAAATAAGACAAAACACAGGAGAACACACACACATCACACACACACACACACACACACACACACACACACACACACACACACACACACTCACTCACTCCTCAAAAGTCAAGGAGAAACTCAAACATTCCCAGATAAACAAAGCCAAGAGAATTATTACTTCTATCCCTACCGCACAAGTAAGGTTTAGTGGTGAGGCTCATGCACAGCATATAGAAGGCACTGGACTTAATCTACAGCATAATAAGAAGAGTTAAGGAAATAATAAGTGTGTGTGTGTGTGAAAGAGAGGCAGACAAAGACAGATACACACACAGACTTAAAGCTATGGGAAATAAAGACCTCAATAAAAATAAATATATGAATGAACATAAAAAGTCCTATTAATGCAACAATGGCTCATAACTCATTTTTCTACACGAATTAAGACATTAACACTTTAAAAAACTTTTTTTTAGTTCAAAAGCTAACATTATAATTTTGATTTATAATTCTATACCTTAGAACATTTTATTTTATGTATGGTATGGGTGTTTCCCTGCATGTATATTTGCACATCATCTGCATGTACCTGAGGAGGCCAAAAGAAGGCATCGGATGCTCTGGAACTGGAGTTATAGACAGTTGTGAGCTGCCATATATGTGCTGGGAATAGAGCCCAGGTCAAGTGCTTTTGACTGCTGAGCCATTTCTCTGACCTTCTATACTTTTTAAAAATCATAGTTTAAGGGACTAAAGCATTGAACAATGGTAGCTTTTATTTATAGACACACAGTTATAACTATGTCATTTGGTAGAGGCAGAATGAAAACTTTTTGTAATGCAAACAGAGGTTTTATAAACTAAATTTGTCTGGTGTCAATAAAGCAGAGTGCTATACCATTGGAGTTGGAATGTACTATCTGACTCTCTCGCTCTGCAATATATCTGCTGGTGCATGCCCCTGCCGCCATGGCTTACCCACCAGGATGGGCTGGACCCTTTCAACTTGCCTTTTGGGGGGAGGCTTATCTTTCATCACAGCAATGAGAAATGTAACTAATGCAAAATTTAAATGATTTATTACTCAACATCAACCAGCAGCAAAGAA
Source organism: Phyllotis vaccarum (assembly GCA_033318265.1). Classification (NCBI taxonomy): domain Eukaryota; kingdom Metazoa; phylum Chordata; class Mammalia; order Rodentia; family Cricetidae; genus Phyllotis; species Phyllotis vaccarum. The sequence goes on along the minus strand of JARWLC010000001.1, from coordinate 61,175,534 downwards.
GACCTTCTGCTTTGCAGGAAATAAGACCAAAGAGCTGACCAACACAAAGGAAACACAGGAAGGACAGGAGTAAGCGTCTTTATTGAATGCTGGTGAATTAAGCTATCCAATCAACACACAGACATTCGCAGAATGGTTTGAAAAAAGCAGAGAACTGGGTGATGCAGACCTTTAATCCCAGCACTCAGGAGTTGGAGGTAGGAGAATCTCTGTGAGTTCAAGGCCATCCTGCTCTACAAAGTGAGTTTAAGGTGAGCCAGGGCTACACAGTGAGTCCCTGTCTCAAAAAACAAACCAACCCCCAAACCCTCAAATGTCCCAACTATATACCAGCTATAAAAAGTCACATTTGCTTCAAACACACAAACATATTGGAAATGAAAAAGATAATCTATGCAAACAGTCCCCCAAAGAGAAGAGCATTAGCTGGTTCTGCACATATTAGGCCAAAGCGATTGTAAACTTTAAAAGTTTACATACAATAAAAACAAAATATATTAATAAAAGGTTTAATCTGGCAAAAATGTAGTCATCAATATTCACTTATTTAATGGAAGAATAATATAGCAGGATCTCATAGAACTGAAGAGAGTGATGTTTCCAGGACCTGGACGTCCCAGTCTCAACAGCTGACAGAACGATTCACCATCAGAAGACAAAGAACAAGAACTGAGGCCACAGCCAACTAGAGAAACTACACATTAAGTTTCATATGCCTTAGACTTTGAACCTGCGACATAGGGAAGAATGATTCTGAACTTCGGATCCTCTTGCCTCCTCCTATGTGGAATTACAGACTTCTTCTACAACATCTGATTTTTGTGCAGTGCTAGGGATAAATCCAGGGTTTCATGTGTACTAGGCAATCACTCTACTAAACTGAGTTACATCCACAGTACCATCCTAAAGTCTGAGCAAATAATAATAATAATAATGAACCCCAACAATTGTTTGTATTGTATAAAATCATAGTAAAAATGAAACTAAAACTCAAAAGCAAGAAAAACTACAGAAAATATACAAAAAGGTAGAAAGATTCAGCACCATGTTTTGAATAACCGTGGGTCACTGAAAATTATAATTATTTTATAATGTACATTGTATTTCAGTAAAAATTTTAAAGTATTAAATTAGGATATCTTGACATGATATAAATGTATACATAAACATCAACATAGGTGTGGATGAGGGGATACAGAAATGATATCACTAGTAGTTTTTGTTTTTATAATTTGCAAAATTTTAATCAAAGGATATGAGTTAATTTATAATTAAAAAAAACAAAGCATTTTCTCAATATATGTACTGAGGATAAGCATTGCCTATTGGAGAATTCATTTAACTATAGAGACTCGTTATCAACTAGAGTGTGTTAGATACTCAGGGAATGTCCTCTGTATGCTGGATGTTTGTCAGGATCTGAATATCCAAAACCAAAAGACAAGATCTTTGTCCTGGGGAGAGTTCTGGTTCTCCAAGGAGGTAAGTTTTCTATAGTGTTTGTTGAGCACACACTGGGGTGCAATTTAACGTGAGCTACCCCTTTAATCCAACAACCACTGAACAGTAGATGTCATCATTCTACACATGGGGAGCTGATGCTAACAGAACTTGGGGGCTTCTCTAAGATGATACTTCATCAGAAGCAAAGAACAGAACATGCAAGCAGCCTTGTCCTTTCTGTCCTTCACCAAGAATGCCTCAGACAACTATAATCAAAGCGACATTTGCTAAGAGAGAAGTGAACACAGGGTGCTGAGGCATGTTTCAACCCAGTGATCAGCTCCGTGGAAGGCTTCCTGGAGAAGATGGAGTCTCTACAGAAAGCTGTTGAGGCACAAGTAAGAACCACAAGACTTGGGGCACACACCAGTTGGGGCACACACCAGTACAGTAGGAGGCTGGGTGACCCAAAGAGCCGAAGCCAAGTTGGATTCTCATCAAAAAGACATTTGCCTTACCCAGCAGTATTGAGCAAATGACAACCTTCCATCTCTTAGCCACTGTGTGGGGAGAAAGCTGTTAAGCAGGCTCTAAAAAACAGCCCATTCCAGTTTGACTGATTACTGCCATGGTAACCCAGCAGCAGCTTCACTCATCAAGGCCTCCTCTTTGAGCACCGTAATAAACAGCGATAAAACATTACCTCAGGGCTTTATATTTTTGCCATCAGTTAAAATCCTGTTCTTAGCTCTGGTGAAGACGGAAAAGAAAAAAGCAAAGTGCTTTTTCCCTCAGATGGGTAAAAGGAAGCGATGACCCTGCACATCACAGCCTCACAGAGTATTGGCTCCACGGTGGCTGAAATGACTTCTGTGGAGAGAGCAGCCACCCCCTCACTGCTCCATTTCTGTATGCTAGCTAGAAGAGATGAGCAGAGTCTCCCAATTATTGCGGTGTGACAGCTGTGTGATGGGAGGGAACCTGTTTCTAAAACAATCCACAAATATTTAGATTTAGTACCACTCTCCAAACCACACTCAATCTAGGCAACTTCTTCAAAGAAAGGTAGTCTTGAAGGGAGATCCAGCTGGGTTCAGGTCTCATCTTCGCCCCCCACCCCCACCCCCAGCTTTGCATCTTCTTCTCCCCTCCAACCTTCAGGAGCTCTGCTCTGTAAAGAGGGATTTATACCCACTTCTTACAGCTTGCCATATGAGACTGAATGTAAGGAAAGCAGATATGCCAGGCACCCATTCCGTGTCCAACAGCTGGTAACAGTGGCCATTGTTTACTCCCAAACCCAAGGGATAACTAAGATCATGAAACTACAGAATGGTTTAGGCAGTGTGAAGATTTTGAAGGAGAAACGTTCCCGTAGTCTCAGGCATTTGAACACTCAGTCCCCCAGTTGGGGGCACAGTTTGGAAAGGCTTAGGGGGCGTGGCTCTGCTGAAGGATGTCACTGGGGTAAGTTTAAAGGCTCCTGCCACTTCAGCTTTGTTCTCTGCACTTTGTGCTTGTGGTTCAAGACACCCACAGCTGCCGCTCCATCTGCTATGCATGCAGCCTGCTGCCATGCTGTTCCTGTCATCACAGACTCCAACCCTTCACAACACAAGCCCAAATAAACTCTTTTTCCCATAGTTGCCTCGTCACATCAGCAAAGCAACTGATAAACACACCATCTTTCATCAATCTGAAGACACGATGCCATGTTTTAATATATCTCAAACTGGGATATATCTTGCAACACGTGCTTTCCCATCACTGAATAGACATTATCTTCTCTTTCTTCATTCATCCTGAGATAACTGATGTGGAAACGCCTTTCTGTATGCTGTGAATCTCAGTCTTTAAATAAAGGAGCTGTTTTGGCCATGACAAGCACCATAGAAGAAGTAGGAGGAGGAATCAGAATAGGTAGGAAAGGAAGGGCGGAGTCAGAGACAGACCGAGCTGAAGCCCAAAGGAGCAACATGTAAGGAACACAGGTGAGCCATGGGCCATGTGGCAGACAGATTAATAGAAATGGGTTGATTTAAGATGTAAGAGCTAGCTAGCAATGTGCCTGAGCCATAGGCCAAACAGCATGAAGTTAATATAAGTGTCTGAGTCATTTCTGGGGGTCTGAGCAGCAGCAGTGGATGGCAAAGGGGTCTGGCGTGGCAGGTCTGTGGGTCTGGGCCTCTGGCCGCCCGGGACCAAGAAACCCTCTTACAACAGATAACAGGGCATCTTGCAATGGAGAGACTCACTGAGCAGAGGACCCTTCCATCACACAGAACCTTGGGCTTTGGCTGCAGGCTGACATATAAAAGAAAGAGCCAAAATTATATTCCGTATGAATAAATCTCTGACCGAAATGGCAGGTCCTTGTCTCTTCTTTTCTTTCTGAACTGTTCTGTCCTGGCAGCACACTTGTTCCTAAGAGCTGGAAGGTCAGAATAATTCATCAACTCAGGCCTGTACCATTCACACCATCTGGTTCCACCATTCCATGATTCCTCAGCTTCCCCTTGTTACATGGATTCCTTCTAAAACAAGGCAAAACAAACAAACAAGCAAACAAACAAAAAACAACCCCCCCCCCAAAAAAAACCCAAACCTTTAAGATTTTCAAAGTTATTTCTAAAACAGAAACAGGGAAGACTATAATGAATGCGATTTTTCAGGCTTGTAGAAACATGCTCATCACAGCGGTCTTACTGTAGGAAGGAGAAGGAGGAAGATATTGAGGGAATGGAGAGAATTGTGACCCCCAGATTTGCTGGTATCAGTTGTGTGGGTAGAGGAGACACACACACACACACACACACACACACACACACACACACACACACACACACACACACACATATATCCACAAACACATTTAATCAACAGACAGCAGAATCTGATTATAGAGCAGGCTAGGAGGCACTTGCCTGGGGACTCAATCTATAAGAACACTAAAATATCAAATCCATAAATCAGAAATGCGATGCCAGCCAACGGGTTTCTGGAAGCAACTGAGACACAGGTTGGTCTTATTCCCATTAAAGGAGACACTGACCTTTTTGAAAAATACTTTAAAACTAAACAAAATAAACCCCCAATTCCCTAAGCCTATTTCAAGTGAGTTTTCTGTGGTGCTGGCAAGTATCACATAGTGCACTTAGGGGACAGACCACAGGTCCTAAAGTCTGTACCTGAAACCACCAGTTACGGTTGGAAAGGAGCTGCCAGCATCTGCCCAGGCCCTGACTGTTACCTTGTTGTCAAGCTATCAGGGTGTTTGGCTGAAGCATGCATACTGGTAGAAGACACAAGGCCCTGTTAGATGGTTTGCAACAAGGCACCATCAGTACATTGGTTACAGGATCTGCAGAGACGTGTGAGAGCTGAGAGAACTGTCTCTTCACAGTGCAGTCCTATACGAAGAGCTAAAGGACTTTAGTCCCTACTCTCCTGGAGCGGCACACACTGAAACACATACAGAAGGCACACTACACCTAGTCCTGCATCAACCCAAAGCAAAGCATGTTTATTCCTTTCCCACGCATGGCTTGAACAGAAAGCTCAGTTTCAGAGAAGGAGATGGGTAAAGAACCAAGGACTCCTTTTCCTTTGTTCAGTGAAATAAATATTAGGTATAGTGTAATTCAGAGGCAAGAATAAAATTGGATGCTTAAACTGAGTTGGAAAAATCTTACCCTAAAGGCATTCCTAGAGTTCAAGATTTAGTTATGGAGAGCTATCCGCAGCCCCACCCACTTCTGTTTTCCCAGTGAGACCTTCTATTTTCCTTTGGTGATTATGCAACAGCTCACACTTCCTTCTCTTCATATGTCAAAGACATCGACAAAGTTATCAGATTTCATATGAATGGAACTTGAGTCATTTTGAATTTAAACAGATTGGAGCATGTTGCCTAATTTTAAAATGTGTAATTCAGTAATTTGAATTTCTCAGTCTCTAGATTCAAAATAGTCTGTATTTCACTTTTTACAATGTTACACTAAACTTCATACCTGTATTCATTGGCAGGCTGCTTTATCCTAGAAAGTAACATTAACAGAATACTATGAACTAGTAGGTAGATGTCATTCATAATTCATGACCTGTCCCTTTACCTGGTTCAGTCCAGGGTCTCACATTACATGAGATTTCATGACTTCTTAAACTTCTCCAGGAGAACAAATCTTTGGTCTTTTGATTTTTACAACCTTAATTTTTGAAAACTCCTCACATGTGGGTTTGTTTGTTATTTTCTTGCCATTAATACCGAGCATCTGTTGTGTTAGCCTGTTTCATATTTCTTTAAGAAATATCTCAGATGTTTTAGACGTCAATGGAAAGTGTCAGTTGATAACAAATTGCAGGCATCTGGACTGACAATCTGGACTGGGCCTTGCTTCCATATGACAGCCACTGCAAGTACAGAGTGTGACTCAGTCTATTCATTACAGTGTTTGCCTTCAACATACTCCCCCACATCCTTATATATAGGGCACATGTCTCATTCCTCCTAAATCTCTACAATGAGTATTATTTTTACAATCAGAGAAAGAGCAAGCTGTTAAGCAACAAGTTCATATGTTACAGTATAACTTGGCACCTACTGTGAGTTACTAGGATACTGATCCCATACCTTGTCCTCTTGAGGGAGTCTCCACATCAACAGACTCCAAAATCTGCTTGTAAAACATCTACTTAAAAAATAACTTAAAGCACATATGTACCCACTAATAGACCATGTGTTATTATGTAAGTCAGTCTAAAAAGGTAGCTATCCGAGTCACTTAACAGGGAAAGGCAGATGATGAAAATGCTGACAGCGAAAAGGTGGGTTCTTCACAGATTCTGACAAGGAGAAAGAAAAGAAGAAGAGGAAGCCATTGCAACGGCGTGAGGATGGACAAGCTCATCCTGGATCCATCCAGGAGGAAGGAGCGAAGGAAGGGCAGGAAAGTAGCACTTGAAATGCGTTAGCTACAGGTTAGAAATGGAGGACAGACCAAAAGAAGGGACAGATGAGAGCACTGAGTGACATCTAAACTGAGAGATAATAGCTAGAAAGGTGTTTTTTGCCAGAGTGTAGTTGAAGAGACAGAATAGCCAAAGGGTGGGTTTTTTGTTTTTGGTTTTTTTTTTTTTTTTTTTTTTTTTTTTTTTTTTTTTTTGATTAATGGAATGTTCCATTGAGTAGTCTGGGGAGGAGCCTGGGCAGTCCCACAGAGCATCACAGTGGAGGGAGAGATGGATTTGGGATGAGGAGGGTGTGGAGCAGGACAGACTTAAGAGTAACATATTGGAAACAGCTGCAGTTTCTCTGAGAACAGAGGTTTGTCTGAGATTAAAGGGACTTGGCTTAGAAGCATCAAAATCTGCACCAAGGACATCTCTGCACTCAAGGTGGATGCATTTGTAAAGAGGAAGGCTTCTGTCTCAGAACCCAGAGCTTTCAATTGTGAAGGACAAAACCAGGAATACTCAAACACAGCTCTCCAGGCCTTTGTTTCTGTGTCCTGGGGATCATGGACTCCGGGACACCCAGGCATTAACAGCCCTGGACACCAGTGAGAAGTAGAAGTTTCTGAGAACAATGGTGAATTCACATGGATGTTTGACACCCTGGTTCCCAGCCAGTCTCTTCCGAAGAGTTGGACATTGTTGTATCCATTCCAAGGTTTTCTAAGAAACCACAGACCTTTAGGAACCCTTCCATGTTTGGTCTGGTCTGTGACTCTATGACTCAGTGGTTAACCCTCCTTCTTAGTGACCATCTTGACAAGAATAGTTCCAGCCAGCAGGACAGCAGGTAACCTTCTAGGAAAGATATCCTTGTAGGGATTTAATAAAGTTTCAGAAGTTTTGGAGATATCAGAGGGAATCTACCCACAGTCTATGTGGGGGGGTTAGTAAAAGCTCCAGAAGTCCCAGAGTTCTAACCACAAGGGGTTAGTAAAAGCTCCAGAAGTCCCAGAGCTCTAACCACAGTCAGTCTAGGAAAATCAGAGTGGTGATTCAAACCTTTAATCCCAGCACAAGGAGTATCCTGGAAGTTGTGACCTACACCCTTTATCCTAACTGAGTCAAGGTCACTTCAGATTATAGAAGGAATTCCAGGCTCCCAAGTAGGTGTGGTGAGGCCACGCCTTAATTACAGAAAGAATACTTAAGAGGGGATTCAAACACAAAAAAAGCCATTCCAAGGGAATCGAGGCTGAGGAAGCTAGAAGACAGCTGGGTAAGATTTGACTGTGGTGTTTATTCCCTCTAGTATCTCCAACTTCTTCAGAGATCTATCCCTGAGTCTCATTATTTCGTGCGACATATCCTTGCTACTTAAAAGAAACAGAAGAAGGGGGATTTTTAAAATGTCTTTGTTCTATGTATAGGAGACAGTGAAGATCCCTGGATCCACCATTTTTAATCACAAAGAAAGCGGTTGTCCTCAGGGGCTTGATCAGAATGGTTGTGCCCCTGTCTTTCCACACTGGATCTCACAGTTGAAACACCGCCCTTTAAGATGATGATAACAGGTGGGTCATCTGGGCTGTACTTAGGTCATGAGGTCATGGCCTTCCTGTATGTGATTACTGTCACAGAGATCTTCACCTTATCAACTTTGTGAGGACACAGCAGGAAGGCCCCATCTTGCCTGTGAAGTAGACAGGGGCTAAACTAGCCAGTGCCCTGCTCCTGACCTCCCAGCCTCTGGAACTGTGAGAAATCAATTTCTATTACTCATATATAAGCCACAGTGTTTTGTTACGGTGGCTGTAACATACTAAAACATTCAACAGAGAAGAACAAAATAGGTGTTAGTTCTTGGTGTCAGAGCGCCTAGCTCAACAAGCCTGTGGCTACTCTAACTTGGAACTTCTTGTGTGGAGAGAATGAATCTAAGCCATTCTGGGTCTGTCCGGATCCCACCTCCTTCATTATCTTGTACTTAAAATGACAATTTCAACACAACAGCAATAAAAACACTTCATTGTGAATTAATGATGATGACAAAGACTCTGCCTTTTAGTTTAGTTTCTGGTGATCTCTCAGAGTAAACAGACCATAATACTCTCGGAACACTAACACGTCCAAAGTAGAGACAAGGCCTAGACAAGGAGATCTGGCTGTGACATCTGTCACCTTTCTGGTGGCCAGGGTTGGTCTGGCTGACCCGGCTGGCTAGACAGTTACTCTCTTCCTCTTCATTGTTTTGTGTGTGTCCCTCCTAAAGCACGGCATAGTGGGAGAGGACACCCTTCCCCAAACAGAGGAGTGCCAGTCTTTGGGTAAAAGATGTAAGAGTTCGTGTAGTTTCTGGTTAGAACCCTTAAACAAGCTCTCAAGGCCCAGGGTAGAAAAGAGGACCTTCTGAACACAAGCAGAATGGAGAGCTCCGTTAACAGTGCCGGCACTCAAAAGTCTCAGAGGAATAATAGTAACCAAGTCTAGAATTTAGTTTTCAGGCTCAGATTCCTCTAGAGCTCTTAAGAAAAGGACTATTTGCTTATGCAGTAAAAGGTTAAGTAGAAGATCTAGGTGCTTAAACCTTGCACATTCCAAAGAAAGTTCTGGCACTTGCATGGATCCCAGGAGACAACCTCTGAATGTATTAACACCTCAGGTGGCAGAAGATAAAGTAGTTAACAACATGATTCATGATGGGTACTATTTAATTGCCTACATCCTAAGTGAGGCCACAGTGTTCTGTTCTAAAGAGGCCTAGAGAGTGAACAATTAGTTAGCCAGCCAGTCAGCTATGACTACTGACCCTCAGAAATGGCTCTAGACATCAAAGCACCCTTGCTGGTGATAATACTTTGTATGTGTTCTCACATTTGCTGCTAGATTAACGCTTACTTATATAGCTAACCCTCCATGGGAGACAGCTGGAACCTGATGCCTGGATTCTCCTACAGTGCTCTGCGCACCTCTGCCTTTGCCAGTTTGAACCTGGCTCCTCTCACTGTGTGTTTCAGAAGCTTTTCTGCATTTGAGGAGTCCTTCTGGAATCACAGAAAGTGGCAGTGGTCCTGGGAGCCCCAGCATGGCTCCCATTTGGAAGCCTGTTGAGTTTCACGCGTGTTTGGATATTATCCCTTACATCATATATGTGGTTTGTCAGTATATTCTCGGCCTCAGGCTGCCTTCTCTTTGAAGTACAGAAGATATTAGTTTGATAACAGCTTTATCTTTGCTTTGCTGTTTACTGCTTTAAGCTTTCTCTATTAAAAAGACATTCAAGGGGCTGCAGGGAAGGCTTAGCAATTACGGATACCGTCTGTTCTTCCCGAGGATTGGGGTTCAGTTCCCAGCACCCACACGGCAGCTCACAAATGTATGCAACTGTGAGTTCCAGGAGATTTGAAGCTCTCTTCCGCCCTCCACTGTGGGATTCTGAGTGGAAACTCCACTTCCTGCCAGGATCCCCCATCTGGTTTGCTGCCTGCCCATTGCAACTTGGTCTCTGGTCTTTGGAGGATTTTTTCCCCCCCTGCATGATTTGATGAGCCTCTGACAGGACCAGGAAGGCCTGCTTGCTTGTGTTTTTCTTTATTTGTTGAATATTCTTTTCTAAATGGTCTCAGTGGGGAGACTGCATCAAGAATGGCAGCAAGGCAAGCACGGCCTTTAACCCCAGCACTTGGGAAGCAGAGTCAGGCAGATCCCTGGGAGTTTGAGGCCAGCCTGGTCTACACAGTGAGACCCTGTCTCAAACAAATGAACAAATAAACAACAGTCGATTTTGATCGTGTCGTTCACCTGGTAATGACGGAGATGGCAATAACATAACAGGAATGGTTCCCCAGCTCAGCTTCCGGCACGTTGGCCAAACGTTTATCTGGGTCTCCACAGCCTGTGCTCCTTCCGTGTCTCTCCATTTCCAGATCTCAGGTTACAACACTGTAGCTGGATGGGCCTTTCTCTATCTAGCTCACCATTCCTGCAGAACTCAGTACAGCAGGGGAATGCACCACTTTGACATTACTGCAGACCCTGCCTGGTTCTCGTGCGGACCCCGGTCCTGGGGCAGCTGGGTGCCTTTCGGCAACCATTTCTGCCAGCATTGGCTTCTCTTCTCCTCTTCTTCTTTTTCACAGATCTCACGTGGCCTCAAGTTCAAACCATGGACTCTTGACCCCTTGCCTTTATATCCTGAGAGTACTGGTAAATTACAGGTTTGACACCAGTATCCATTATCTCAGCTTCTCTGCAGAGACCCCCTCCCTAATTTATTTAGAATTTATTGTTTTTATTGTCTTTCATCATTGGCAATGGCACAGCTGCCATTTTATCTGCAAATCGTTTATTTTTCCATTCTGTCAATATCTGCTTCTCCTATTTAGGTTGTGCAATATCAATATATGTTTACAATTATTATTATACTTTGAGTCAGGGTCTTATCATACAAGCCCAGTCAGCTTGAAACTCAGTGTTGTCAAGGCTGGGCTTCACTCCAGAGATCTGTCTGACTCGTTCTGAGCACTGGGATTAAAGGTATCCATCACCATGGCCGACCTCAAGTTCTTAATAGTCGGAGGATGGCAGTGAGGACTTCCCCCTTTTCTGTAGTGTTCTTTGTATCTTAGATGAACACCCAGTGAGGAGGAAATTAAGCTACATTCTGCAGGCTCCAGGGCTGCTAAGGAGGAAAGCAGGACTTGGTTTTCCAATGTCAGAGTGCCGGCGATCAACCACTGTAATCTTTTTATGTCCTTTTGTGAATTTAGTATCTCAAGTGTGCTTTATTATCTCAAAGTACCAAGGGCATCTCAGTAACCGACCTCAGCTTGGGGCCCTTCAAGAAATATGCATCTTACGTAAGGGTCTGTTTGTTCCTGCTCAGGATATTTAGGGGCAAACCAGTCAACAACAGTGAAAAGAGAGAGAATGATGCCCTTGCTCGGTTCCTCTGTTTCTGCATTTTAGAGCTGTCCCTTGTCTGTTTCAATACACATAGCATGTCTAGAGAGAAATCTGCTATCTCCGTTCCTTCCTTCTAAAATAATGAAACCTCAGCAAAGTAAGTATTTCAACCGTGGCTACTTTTCTATGTGGGTCAATGTGGAGATGGCATGTCATCTCACGTCACTGACTGAATTGAGACAGAGGGCTTATGTGTAGATATTAATGCATAAAATAAGGGTGAAAGTGGCAACATATTTTTCAGTCCCTGACACTTTGATATACATTTTTTGGCAGCCTCATGTGCCAGGGGCACATGAGACTTAAACAAAAAACAAAACAAAACAAAACAAAAACCAAAAACAAAAAAATAGGTCAAGAAGCCTCAGGCTTCCAAAACCACACAGATTTTAAACTGAACTTCTTTAAAAACTTGCTTTAGATTTGTTTCAGCATCTACACTTTATTACAACAACGACGAAAGACACTAGATTACACGGTGACAATGAGAGAGGCAGGAAAGAGGCAATATTGTCTGTTTATAAAGTATCAATCCGTTATTAAGTCCTGGATCAGCCAACAGCAAAATCCCTTGTTAGAATGCAGTAACACACACGGGTAGTCTTTAAATTTGAGAAAATATTCTGAAAAAAAAAAACCTGTCAAAATTGGCTATTTCTTTTTTTTATTACCCCCCCCAAGCTAGAGATTTTGATCACTCACTCCCCAAATCAACTTGGGGTGCTTGCATAAGGAACCAGCTTAGAGTTCAGTGCTTTCTCCAGAGTCACTCTCTGGTGCTGGCTAGAGCAACCTTAAAATCTGGGAATAGCAAGTTCTCTGAGAAACTAATAGCAACCCAAAACAGGAGCCAGGCTACCAAAAGCTGTTCAGAAGTCAGAAGTTCAGCACAAGGCTGGGCTGAAGTTAGAGTCCTCTGTCTAAAAATGTCCACATTCAACTCAGTGTCCAATCATAAAAGTCTGCAGACACATGGTGAAATGCAAGTCAAGAGTAATGGCCAAGAGAGCAGACATTATCTGAAGGAAAATGAGATGCCAGAGCATCTGAGGAAATAGCCCACCAGGCTTTGAGAAAAGGTGCTAGAATCTTCTTGTTTGACATTCTGTCCAGGAAGAAAGCACCAAACTGAAGTCCGACTGTCTGTCTCTTGGTCTTTAACAATCATTTTGTACAGTTTTGGACTTCTACATTATGTAAAACTACAGGATAGGGACACTTTCTGAAATCACTAAACTAATTAACAGGTAATTCCAAGTAAGGGACCATCTGCTGCACTTAAATCATAATGCCCTTTTCTGAGTCAAGGTCACATATCTTTAAATCAAGTTTCAAACCTCTTAAGAGCTTCAGATGGCTCCAGAGTCAATGTATACACCTCTGGTGGTACTGGGTTTGCAGAGTCCACAGCCCCTATAGATTGTAAGCCTTCACACTATCAGCTCTACTGGGGAAAGATATGAAAAAAAAAAACTTTTCCTAAATATTTAGGGACATATTACAAACATTGATGTAAGGAATCTAATGGGTCTCCTAAATCTTCATGTTTTAAAAAAATAGTTTGTGTGTGTGTTTTGAATGCACGCGCGCGTGTGTACAGGTGCACATGCATTTGGAAACTAGAGGAGACCTCCATTACTGTCCACTGTGTTTACTCAGATAAGACCTCTCACTGAAGTTGGAGCCCATCATGGCAGTGAGGCTGGTTAGTCAGTGAGTTCCAAGAACCCCTCAGTCTCTGCACTCTTCTACAATGGTGAAGTTACAGGGACCTTTGGCCATCCCTGGCTGTTATGCGGGTAGTGGGATTTGAACTCAGATGCCCTGCTCTCTAACCAACTCAGCCATCTCCTCTGCCCAAAGAGTTTACTTTATAGTATTTTCATATTTTAATCCCCATAACAAATCATTTTTGTCAAGGGTTGCTTTGGATCTGTGGATGATTCCAATTTTTCTCATTGTTATATTTGAAAATATGCACTGAACATGATAAAAAAGACAAATGTGCACATTTCATAAAAATATGTTATTAATTATTTAAGTATTCAAGAAATAAAGTGAACTCAATCTATCATAGCACCCATCTCATGGAAAGTTTTACATTCAACTTTGTTATCATCACTAAAGTCTTTCCAGAAGCTGGAGAACACAAAGCTGTTCAGCCATCACTGAGAGTAATCGACAGACATCTCAGTTCCCAGCTACTAAAGAAGGGGGAGGGCACAGTTTGCAAAAACACCTCACCATGACTCCTCTTAATGAGAAAAGCAATCCATGTAACGGATAGGAAGATACCCTATTTTCACTTTCTTGACAAAAAAAATGAATTACACAGAATTTGACTGAGTCACCCATGTTGAGAAAAATGTCATAGACATATCTAGACTCCCATAGCCCTAAGCGCACTCCAGAAGCCTTCACAATAATCCAGTAGTCCTAATTGCAATGGCCTTTCTGTAGCACCCTGCTCTTGCTGGCTGCGACGTCCCTGTACACACTGGTATCCTTTAAGTTAAAGGCTCTGTTACTATTATTTCACACTGATGTGAGACACTCTAAATGAATGAAGAATCTGTCAGAAGTCTTGCTTCAAAGACGGAAGGTTAAGAATTTCTGAAAGATCTTTAAGAGCTACATAAAAGAGCCAACCTTCTTGAGTTCTGATGCGCACGCTCGTGCAGATTATAAAGGTATGATTATTTGGTTTCTTTCCCAACTGTGCTTGCACACATTTTCTTTGGGTACATCATGTTGCCTTCTTTCTAACCACCCTGCCTTCTACAGTAGGGAATAGTTTGGCTCTTATTATTTCCCGCATCTCATTTTTAAATAGAATCAGTCTGAAATTCCTTGTACAAAAGGTCTTAAGAATTCCATCTGTTGAGATGAAGGGAAGGAGCTAATTGATTTCAACCATCACCAACCTTTGACAAATGGACACATCATTTTTTCTTAAAAAAAAAAAAACTCATTCAAATCACTTAAAAGTAAGCAAATCAATAGGAAAACGAACAAGAGGTATGATCAGTGGCTTATTGTGCAAAGTAAAAATAGCAAATAAATAGATGAAAGATGCCTGTAGGAGAGAAAATGGATAGGAAGACGGGAGGCTTCTGTCAGTTTAGTAAGAAAATGAGGAAGAGGAGGAGGAGCAGGACTGGAGAAGAAGATGTGAGTAAATGGAGGTTAGTATTGGTGAGAGTATGGGAGGGTGGGCATGGAGACTGGTGGACGTGGGCACTCATCTGCCACTGCCTATAAAAATCATAATTGTGTGTGTCCCTTGAAGAAGCTGGCTTGTTGTGTGGAACTTACTATGTGGACATGGTAAGCAAAGTTGACCCGGCTCTATGGGTGTGGACACTAAATTCACCAACAGTCCATTATTTGTAATTGTCTTCCTGACAAAATAAAGATGACATTAAGTCTCACTTCATGCCATTTTATTCTCCCTTAGCCTTGGCACACTTATTTAGTTAGAGAAATAATTCCCACTGAGATGATATGATTAGAGCTTCAGTTTTAGCTTGAATAAATAAGACCAAGGCTCCAGATTCTTAGGTGAATATGAATAAAAATTAATATTTTATGTGTGCTATTTCCCCTGTAAATGTGCAATAAATCAAGGCCTCTCTCAAGCAATTTGTTTAGAATGGAAATAAACAAGTTCACAAAAAGGGAAGACGGGATTTACTTCCTATTAACTTGAGTCTTGATAACCAGGCCTGTTTTATTTTGTGTCCTATTTTTTGAGAATTTAAGACATAGGTGTTTTATTTACATTATTTCTATATTCCCCTTCCTTGATCAGCTTTGCCCTTGACCCTTGACTTTCTCTCAAAGTCATGACCTATTTTTTCATCCGTGTGTGTGCGTGTGTGTGTGTGTGTGTGTGTGTGTGTGTGTGTGCGCGTGTGCGTGCGCGTGTGCGTGTGCGTGTGTGTGTCCTATTGAGTCCACTTAGTGTATCTTACATGTGCATAGTTTAGGGCTGACCACTTGGGATAGGGATTCTGAAAGGCAACATGGGAAGTGTTGACTCTACTGCTGACTGACTGGATGTGGACAGCTTTCTGGGTCCAGGACACTGCTCCCCCAGTTATCTACTTTCACTCAACCCAGCCACTAGCATTTTTTCCCTCAAGAGAAGATCTTATTGGAGCTCTGCCCTTAAGTTTGCTACACACACACACACACACACACACACACACACACACACACACACACACACACACACACACACACACATATATATTCCTTTTGCCTCTACTTCCCAAGTACTACATTTCAGGCATGTGAAACCACACCAGTTTCTGGTTACAGGCATGTGTCCCTATTTAAATATGAACTCAAACATGGCAATTATAGAAAGAACCCGTGAGGAAATCCTCCCATGTCCACACTGCTCTCTTCAGCCTTTCTTTCCTTTTCCCCTTGGACTCAGTGGCTTTAAAAGTGAGAAGAATCTCGAGCTTATGAAGGACAGCAGGACGCACATTTGGGTGTTCTACCAAATGAGAAACTGCAAGGTTTTATGTCTTTCATTGGAGATGTTTTCTAGAAGATTCATCGATAATAACTTCTGGCTTACATCCTAGGGACACTGAAAGCTTGAAAAGCTGCAAATGTTCCTGTACTGGTGAAGATGCCATTTGGTGGCGTTCTGAGGGAGGGGCAGGTGTCTCAGCCTGAGGAGCAGCATGC
The DNA here is from genome assembly GCA_033318265.1 of Phyllotis vaccarum. Taxonomy (NCBI): domain Eukaryota; kingdom Metazoa; phylum Chordata; class Mammalia; order Rodentia; family Cricetidae; genus Phyllotis; species Phyllotis vaccarum. Next base: position 61,159,472 of record JARWLC010000001.1, on the reverse strand, counting down.
CTCATTGAGTTCCAGAGAGTCTTACTTGCCATCAAGAGTCTGCGCCTGGCAGATTAATCAGTGGTAGACCATGGCATGTTCCAATTCAGAGTGTAAAGCCATGGTTCCTTGTATTCTGTACTTTTGGAAAAGTAGCTTACACTTATGAGTACCAGCAGAGTGTTTCAGTCTAAAATAAAACAAAAATTATTCTTGGCAGCTGATTATACAAATGGAATATAATTCTTATCATAAAGTATAATCATCACTGACTTAATGAGGAGTTTCTGTGACATATCTCAATTTATCATTGTTACCTAGTTAATATGGCAGGCTGGTTTTGTCTTAAGATTTATATTTACTTTATGTGTATGAGTGTTTTTCCTGCATGAATGTCTGTGTGCCACATGTGTGCAGTGTCCATGGGGCTGGAGGGAAGCCACCGGAGCTCCTGGAACTGGAGTTACATACAGCTGGGAGCTGCTAACCGGGTGCCAGGACCTGAGCCCGAGTCTTTTCTAAGCCATCTCTCCAGCCTCTAATATGATTTGTTGCTCATGGTGCTTTTATGGTACTATGCCATCCTGATGTGGCAGTATCCCACAACTGGCCTCTTAACTTTTACCAACTGGCAATAGAATCATGATTAAAAATTATTCGTCATGCTGTAAATCAGGCATATATCACCAATCAGCCACACAGTCTTCTATACTATTTCAGGCATGAAAACAACTGTGATAAAGATGCTAATGTGCAAGAGTCTACTGATTTTTCTATTTACCTTTCCTTGAGGCTTTTTTAAACAGAAAAATGAGTAAATTACATTTAAGTAACATATGTTTTATTAACTCAGTATTTTAGAGGAAGCAGAACTACTCTTCTAAGAAGCAAACAATACTTTTCTGTTTGTGGTGCTGGGCATGGAAGCCAGGGCTTTATATGTAACAGGCAAGTGTAGTATTTGTGAGCTATGACCCAGCCCAACAACCACCCTACTTTAAAAAGTTTTCCAAGCAGAAGATCTTCTGTTCCTTTAGCTCAGTGACTCGCAGACTCTTTGTGAGTAATACATTATTATCTTCAAGTGAAATTTCATTTGAAAATCTAATACACAAAAGTGAATAATGTGAAATTGCTTTGGCTAGAAAAGGGCACACAGAGTGCAGAGTCTGCCTATGAGTTTCTTCTTTATGCCAGGCACTGTGAAGCACATAATAAGCTGACTTTCTGTGTGATGCTAGGCAAGTCCAACAAATGCAGGATATACCACCAGTGCTGGCTGGTTCTCTGTCAACGTGACACATGCTAGAGTCATCTGAGAGAAGGGAGCCTCCATTGAGAAAATGCCTCCATGTGATCACGCAAACCTGGGGGGCATCTTCTGCATTCATGATTGACAGGGAAGGGCCCAGCCCATTATGGGTGATCCCTGGGCTGGTGATCCTGGGTTCGATAAGAAATCAGGCTGAGCAAGCCTTGTGGAACGAGGCAGTAAGCAACACTTCTTCATGGCCTCCCATCAGCTCCTGCCTCCAGGCTCCTATCCTGCTGTTTTACAGTCCTGAACAGTGACATGGAAGTATAAGCCAAATAAACCCTTTCTTCCCCAATTTGCTTTTGGTCACAGTGTTTCATCACAGCAATGAGAACTGTAACCAGGGCACTGTTAGACCGTTGTATATTTGTGGAGACAAAGCATGGTCCATGCCTGCCAGGCATATTGCCCCACACTGACAGACTGATTGAACCAGGAGGGGCATCTGATCTGCTGGAGCTTTCTATAAATGATCAAGAAGTGTTCTGGAAATACGGCACGCAAATTCCTTCCAGAGGGGTGTATTCTGGAAGGTAGAGTTCCCCTGTGGGAAATGTGAACTTGAAATACACAGAGACAAAATAAACAGGGAGATGGTTGGGAAGAAGGCAGAGAGCAGAAGCCTTGGGTAAAGAAAAGCAGTGAAGAAAATTGGAGAGCAATAAAGTCAAAATGACAGCAGGACACCTGCAAAAGGAGCAGTGATGGGCTCCCAGTACCCCTGCCTAGACCACAGTTTACTGACAAGCCTTGGAGGAGACTGCAAGATGGCACCCACCCTGTGTTTACTCAATTTCCACGTCCTTATACAAGTCTCTCCACTAACACAGCTAGCCCAGTACTCTCAGTCAGTTTCATTCAGCGTAACCCTCACTGACTCTACTATAGTTTGCCTGCTTTTTCAAACATGCAGCACAACTCAACAGTTACCACATGAAACCAACTTCGAATATTGGCTTGTTCTACTATCTAAGATGAGACAGACACAATATCTAAACACCCTCTTTTATCCTGCCAATCAGACAAGAATCAACTTCAGGAAAAGAATATCAAACTGTTCTCTAGAAGGTTTGCCAATCCATATTGTTGACCCAGGGTTGAAATCGACTTACTAGTCTACTTCAGTAAGTATTTGGAACTGGGTCATCTTTCTCTCCGCACTTAGCAGACTATTTGGGTAAATCCAGGGTTTTCAGTGCCCTGCAGGGTATATCACGTCTTTGACTGAGATGCAACAGACATTACTTTTGGAAGGAGAATGAGGCTCAAACTGAGACTGAGCAGGCAGAGCTCAGGTAAAGACTGTTGTGTGTCAATCCCTGTGTTTGGAACACTTCTAGACATTTAAAACACTCTTATCTATTACATGTACTAGAGTAAATCCGAAAAAATTAACTTTACCAGAAAAGCACCAAGTATATAGAGGCCTTAATGGTACTATCAGCTAAGTTGACTCATGTTACTTAGTTAACACCAGCAAAATACGCATTATTTTCTGGCATTTAACCAGGTACATGCTACTCTAAACCATAACATGTATCACATTTTTGAAAGAACTTAAATCCTAAAATATATTCCTTAACCATCACTAAATTCAAATACAAATCAGGAACAGGAAGTACAAAATCCCCAAATACTTAAAAACCAAATAGTTTGACTTTATACCTGATAACCAAAGAAATAACAGAGAAATTAAATTATAGAGTATCCTAAACTAGATGCCAGCAAAACGTGATAATTTATGGGTCATAGCTAATGCAGTTCTTAAAACATTCCTCTATGCATGAAAGAAACTGAATTAGAAGTTAACATTTGTGCACAGAAATCAAAGCTCAAATAACTGCTCTGGTAAATATGAACTCCAAAAAATTCTTCCAAGAGAATTTCAGAGGTAGAAATAGCTCTCAACTCAGATTAGCATTATCTCAGGAATGAAACAAAAAATATCACAAGAAAAGAGAATCGACACACCAGTGCAACCTCATGTACGGAATCTAACACACATAGACCAATGCTTCATAACAAATTGGGCTTATTCCATGAGCTCAGAGCTGTCTTAACATTAATTAATTGACATTAACTAATTGACATTAGCACACCATTTTATAAGACTCAAACTAAAATCTTATTATCATTCTAACAGATGGAGAAAGAGAAGTCTAAATGCCTTTCATATAAAAATTCACTGGAAGTTAGAAATAGTAGGAAAAGTACTTAACCTGAACACAAAAGGGCGTTAAAGAAAACTTTACAGTTGCTCTCACCTCTCATAATGAAAGCACACAACAGTATCCTGTACCTAGTATACTAATAGTATAGTACAGTATAATATAGTAGTATAGTATAGTATAGTATAGTATAGTATAGAATAGTATAGTATGTCAATTCTCACCAATTCTATTGAACAGTATACTGGAGCTCCAACTATACAATCATAAAAGATAAAAAAGTTCATTTTTTCCAACAGATTGTTGGAAATGAATCTATTTGAGGATGAGATGATTGTCTATACAAACAGTTCTAGATAATTTACTTTTAAAAGTTACTAGAAGTAGTAAACAATTATAGAAAAGTAGAGAGCAACACTAGTGTGCAAAGGCCAATTACATTTCTGCACACTAGCCAGCAATGAGCTATCAGAAAATGAAAGAGAAATACCATGTATATTAGCATTAAAAAATAGGTAAAATGGTCAAAAATCAGTTCAAAATCCTAAAATGTAAACTATAAACTAAAATTTAAAAAAAATGCTGGTGACAAAGCAGAGCTAAATAAGTGAAAAGATAAACTATATACACAGATCAAAATATCACAGTATCAGTCAAAATCTCAGAGTTCCCCCCCCCACACACACACACTTGTTCAAATTAGCCAGGTGTTGGGAGCTAACAGTCAGGATTGGGAATGGGCTAGGACTGGGGTGGTCTGAAGGGATCCACAGGAGGGAGGGAAGGGAAGATTCCATAGTTCATATAGAAATTCAAAAGACCTAGAATAAGTTGAAACAGCAAAAGAACAGGAGGGACGGCCAATGCTCATCAATACTAAGAAAGAGCAAAAGAACATAATGTATATAATATATGTGTGTGTGTATATATATATACATACACACATACATATATACATGGGCTGAGATGAGAGGCGGGAGCTGAAGAGAAAGGGTAGGAACAAGGTATATTGGGAAGTAAAACACATCAAGTCTATGTCAGAGAAGAAACTGCCTAGTGAAGAAATGGCTTTTAATAGTGCATGACTAAAGAGTACTGATTCAGACATCAAAACGTCCATGTATCTGTAGACTTTTATTGATGCATCTAGTCTGTTCACACATTTACTTTGGCCGTATTGGTTTAAACTAGAAGTGACCATTACCCTGTGATCCTAGGAAGATTTGGCTGGATAAGAGGCCTCCATGCTTTGTCTTAATGACAAAATCAGAAGTCTTTAAAGCGCTTTTTTTTCAAATTACAATTTTATCTTTACTTCTTTGTGCTTGAGGAGGGGCACGCAAAGCAGTGAAGGTGTGGAAGTTGCAACGCTATTACTTCAGCTATTTTTCTCTTTCCATTTGTGGTATTTAGGGATCACAACTAGGTGGTCCCACCTAACAACAAGTGTCTCACCTTAGAACCATCTAGATGGTTCTTTTTATCTTTATTGGGGAAAAACAATGATGATGCTTCACTTAAGAGTGAGTGTGAAAGTTCTAGATCAAACTGGCATGTGAAAATAGATATCCTACAACTTGGAGATACCTTTATTACAATTTTAAAGTGTGTTCTTGTCAAGTTTGCCATCAAATGTCTATATATACAGTGTTGCCTGCACATAAAATAAATCTTAGTTAATAAAAAGGAATAGCAAAAGAAGACTATTCCAGCTACACACCAGCACATCACACATATCTTCCCCTCCAACCCTCCTCCCCACAACTCATCACTTGATTTCAGCCCCCAACTCCAGCAAGCACTCATTGGGAACCTGTAGGCCACTCCAGCCAAGGATGCAGGGAGCCTAACTGTAGACCTTCACCTCCCCCTTTTCTCCTCTAGATCTATCCTCCCAGTCTCACTCCCAACACACACACACACACACACACACACACACACACACACACACACACACACACACACACACACACACACCCCTCCATTAGATCACACAGATTTTCTCCAACCTTCCTCCCCACTCATCTGTGATCCCAGCTCCCCACTTCAACAAGCACTCCCAGGAACCCACCAGTCAACCCTGTTAGAGAAGTAGGGTAGCTAAGCAGGCAGGCAAGCTTCAGCTCTTCACGTTCCCGCTTTTCCTCCAAGTCTATCCCCCAGTCTCATCCCCAGCTCTGTAGCAGTCTACCTGTCTGGCTCCATTCCCAGGGGACTAAGCAGATCCCAGAGAACACCCTGATTCCCTTCCCTCCCTCCTGTGGATCCCTTCAGACCACCCCAGTCCTAGCCCATTCCCATTCCTGACTGTTAGCTTCCAACACCTAGAAACATATTTTACCCAGAACCCCTGGTGGCCATATCCATCAGGATCCCAGAAGAATCTCTTACCAGGCAACACACAGCTATCACAGCTTCCTAAGAACTAGAGAGGGTGACAGAAACCAAGGAACAAAAAACCCACCCAACAAAGACAAGACCATATATCACCACCTAGAATTACATTCTTCTCAAACCCAGAGGCCTAGATTCCAACACAACGCAATCACTAATAGCCAGGACAGTATGTTTCCACTAGAGCCTACAACCCTCTCACAGCAGGCCCATTTATATTTCTCAACATCAATGGTCTTAATCACACAATAAAAGCATACAGACTAATGGATGTGAAAACAGGATCTATCCTTTGCTGCACCCAAGAAATACCTTAACATTCAAGAATAGGATCGCCTCAGGGTAAAAAAAAGTAGAAAACGATATTCCAAGTAAATGGATCTAAGAAGCAAGTTTATATATGTGACAAAACAGACTTCAAACGAAAACTAATCAGAAGAGATGGGATAGGACACTCCATATTCAACGGAAAAATCCACCAAGAGGACAGATAGTGCAATTCTTAACATCTGTGCACCAAACACAAGGACATCTAATTTCATAGAAGAAATACTATTACCTCTCAGTCACACAGTGACTGTCACACTGGTAGTGGAGATGTCTATACCCGACTCACACCAATAGACAGACAGAAACTAACAGAAATGCTGGAGAGAAATAACACCATAAACTAAATGAATCTAACAGATACTTTAATAGTATAGAATATAGAATAATAATAATATAGTTCGCCCAAACACAAAAAGTACCTTCTTCTCTGAACCATTTGGAACTTTCTCCAAATCTGACCACATATTTATATACAAAGAACGTCTTGACAAATAAAACAGAAATAACCTCCTGCATCCCAACTGAGCACCAAGGTTCGACAGAAAACATACAAAAGAATGGAAACTGAGCAACTCACTACTGAATGAAAAATGTGTCAGGACAGAAAATAAGAAAGAAATCAAAGACTTTCTAGAATTGAATGAAAATGAATATGTAACACACCCCAAACTGTGGATCACAATGAAAGGAAGCCTAAAAGGTAAGTACATAGCACTAAGTGCCTACATTTTTTTTTAAAAAGGAGAGATCTCATACTAGCAGCTTAGCAGCACACTTGAAAGTTCTAGATCAAAGAAAGAAGTCCCACTCAAAAGAAGTGGGCAGCAAGAAGTAAACTCAGGGCTCAAATCAATACAATATAAACAAACAACAAAAGTTACAAAGAATCAATGAAACAAAGAGTTGGTTCTTTGAGAAAATCAGATTGACAAACCCTTATCCAAATTAACTAAAAGGCAGAGAGAATATTCCAATAAAAACAACATTAGAGATGAAAAGGAAGATGTAACAATAGACAAGGGAGAAGTCCAGAGAATCATGAGAATGTACTATGTACAGATTTAAAAATCTGTACTCCATTAGACTGGAAAAGGAAATGGATACCTTTTTTTCAATACATATCACTTTCCAAAGTTAAATCAAGGTAAGATAAACAATTTACACAGATCCATAAGCCCCAGTGAAACAGAAGCAGTCATTAAAAGTCTACCAGCCAAAAAATACCAGGGTCATATGGTTCTAGCACAGAATTCTACCAGACTTTCAAAGAAGAATTAATGGCAACACTTGTTAAATTAGTCCACAAAACAGAAACAGAAGCAACACCGTCCAATTCATTTTACAAAGCCACAGTCACCCTAATACCCAAACCACACAAAAACTCAACAAAGAAAGAGAATTAAAGACCAATTTCCCTTATAAACATAGTTGCAAAACTCTCAACAAAATACTTGCAAACCAAATCCAATAACACATCAATAAAATAAAATAAAATAATCCACCATGATCAAGTAGACCTCTTCCTAGAGATGTAGGGATAATTTTAATCCACGATACAAAAACATTGAAAAACAAAAACCACATCATCATCTTATTAGATGCAGAGCAACCCCTTGACAAAAATTCCCTTCATGATAAAAGTCCTGGAGATATTAGGAACACAAGGCACATACCTCAACAAGTTTATTGCAAGCGCATGGCCAATATCAACTTAAATGGAGAGACTCTCCACTAAAATCAGGAACAATATGAGACTGTCCATGCTCTCCATACCCATTCAATCTAGCTCGTGAGGTCTTAGCTAGAGCAATGTGGCAACTGAGGGCCACCAAGGGGACATAATTGTAAAGGAAAAAGTCAAAGTATCTTTACTTGGAGATGACAGGATAGTTTATATAAGTGGCCTCCAAACTTCCAGGATACCAAGAAAATAAGGCCCTCTAAGTCAACATGATCCAAGCTCACATGAACTTGGAGGGACTGAGGTAGCATGCACAGGGCCTGTACCATGTGGGGCCCTGGAGGTGAATGGAGAAGCAGGCACAGCCTCCATCTCTAACCCAGAAGCTATCTCTAATAGATAACCACGTGCAAATGAATATTTAGTTTTCTCCAAGGAAGTCTCACTGGGAAAACTATTCTTAAGGTTAAGCTGCATGGCCAGCAACAGATGGCCGACAGAAAATGAACTTGATGGCATCTTGGAGGTTCTTTGTCTCATAATATTGTGTCAAGGCCTTTCCATAATACATATATTCTACTTATATTTTATCTTATTATATCTTATTTTGCATTATGTCACTTATATTACATTAATACATATAATTGTATATTAATCATATATAGTTGCACACTAACTATATATAATTATATATTAATTTATTAAATAAAATTTTAATCTATACTTATTTTATATTTATTATATATCATATATATTCATTACATATTAAGGTTTTTATTTATACAATATAAATTTTGTACATATTAATTTATTGTGTTAATATTATATATTAAAATAAACATATATTATTGTATTCTCTTCTTACCCTACATGTCCTTTGTGTTTATGTTATATTATGTCTTTCAGTTTTCATGAGATTCCTGCATGTATATCTGTTAATTGTATCTTTTCCTTCTGTTTGATTGTTTTGCTCTAGCCTTATATGTTACTTTTTGTTATATCTGATTCCATTATTATTCCTTAGAAGCCTGTTTGGTTTCTAATGAGAGACAGAAAGGAGGTGGATTAGGATAGGAGGAGAGGTGGGGATGTACCTGAAGGAGTATAGAGGGGAAACCATAATCAGGATACATTATGCGAGAGAAAAAAAATCTACTTTCAATAAAAGTGAAAAAAAAAAAAAAGAAGATGATAAAGGGAGAAATGTATATCATGATCACAATAGAAAATTCCCCAAGTCCAGATCCGAGTGTGTGTGTGTGTGTGTGTGTGTGTGTGTGTGTGTGTGTGTGTGTCTTCTAACTGATAGAAAGGCAATTTACTAGCAAGGAAAGTTCTTCTTGTAAATAGTTCTGGTACAATCTCATTCTTGTGCAAGGAAAAAGCCCAAAGAGGAACCAATCCAGACTTCAAAGAATGCCCAAAATAGATCATAATTTAAGATAAAATAAAAATGGAGCACAATCTATAACTGTATTTTTTGAGGCAAGGTCTTGCTACGTCGCCTGGTCTAGCCTAAACTATGATCCTCTCACTTCTGTCTGCCAATGCTCTAAAAGTAAAATCATAGAACTGCAAGCCTATAATTATTCAAGGGTCAGCAGTATATTATGTCCCTCGCCAAATTCTTCTATCCCAGATCTGAAGGACTTTGCAGAGAAGCTTGTCGATGCTGTGGGAGAAATGTGTATACTCCAGAGGGGAGAGGCCAGGGCTGAGTAGAGGTTATGTAGAGGTCGGATCCACCACTACAAGTTGCTATATCTTTTGGCTAAAAGATGAAGCGCTGCAAAAGGTTTGCTTCTTCTTCTCCTCCTCCTTTACTACTTTTCATACATAAAAATTATGGCACCAGAAAGCATCAAGATGCTGTGAAATGCCAAATTTTAAAGTGTAGGGCATGTGTGGATCCATATGAAGAAATATGATGAGGTGTGCAATTAAATCTACAACAACGTTTCTGTAGTGTGAACACTTAAGTCAATGGCAAATGGGGACAGCAGGGTGAGTCCTTAGCCGGGGCATTATGAGAGTGCACTCATTTGGCCACGTGATGAATGCCTAAAGCCATGACGATACCAAACAGCTAAAAGTGAGTACTAACTAAATGTCCGATCCCTCTTGTTCTGCCTGCTAACGCTGTTTGACGGTTTCCTAAGGACAGAGCTCTGAATATGTCCATTCGACAGCCCAAGAAGGGAACCATCACTTTGCTTATCTTGACAGCCAGGAAGGAAGCCACAGTCTCTGGTAGGCTTGCCCACTTTGCCACCTTCATCAGCCAGTGTCCTGAGGAACGCTATTTAACTCAAGAACATATACAGAAGTATGCCTGACATTGGATGAGGTTTTTTATCTTAATAAAACATATAAGAAACCAGTAAACAGGTATTCTTGTTCACTCACCCAGAGAAAACTGTGAAGATTTCTTTTTTATAACAAAAGTTCCTGGGGCTAAGGAAATGGCTGTGAAAGTATGAGGATTAGGATTCAGCTCCCCAGAACTCACATACATGTGTGGCAGCCCACCTATGATACCAGAGCTTCAAATACAAACACAGGGGGTCCCCAGAACAAAGTGGCCAGCTAGACTAGTCACATTGATGAACTCATCTGAGATACTCTGCCTCAAAGAATAAGGTGAAGATTAATTGAGCAAAACTTCTGATGTCAATCATGGGTACATGTACACACACACACACACACACACACACACACACACATCGCACCTGGACACACGTGTGCCCACATAGGCATTCATACACATATGTACAACACACACACACACACATCGCACCTGGACACACGTGTGCCCACATAGGCATTCATACACATATGTACAACACACACACACACACACACACACACACTATCCTAGAAGAATAAGTAATGTGTAGTATTGCACACCTGTAATTCTAGCATTTGGGAGCATAAAGGAGGAAGAGTATGAATTTGAGGCTAGCCTGAGCTACAGAATAAGACACTGTGTTAAAGAACAAACAGTTTTTACAAATATTTATGGTTGGTATGGTTCAAGATCTCCCTACTCTGATATTGTCAGTAAATAAATAATAGCTTTTAGATGTTCAAACAATTTGACTCCACTGATCTAGTTAATGCATTGAGTAACAAACTATTATAAAGAGGTGTATAACCTCCTATGTGAAGAATAGAATTTACAATTTAGGAACTGGAAAAATACTTATTGTAAATCAATCTATTTTTCTTTTTATTTTTTAACACAAATCAGAAGTAATTTTTTTACTGTTTTAATAATAAAGATATCCCTTTTGTCAAACTGTAAGCCACAAAGCATTGGCACCACTAAATTGATATTTGGAGACAAAACAGACTTTGACAGGCTTTGCGTTGCTTGAAAGGACAAATGATTATTGGTGTGGACAGAGGCTCTGCAGTCACCACACTGAGGGGGTGTCTGTAAATATTTATATCCTAAGATGCAGTGCTGTGTTCTGGACACTTGGCACTGGCTAGAGGCAACAGAGTAGCTTAGTAATAGAGAGAAACACCAGGAAATAACTGACATTTTAAAACAAGATACTATAGAAATGCATGGACAGAAATGGTAGCAATTGGGATTGTTCCTCGGTTGCTGGAGAGCCTGCTTAGCATAAATGAGGCCCCGGATCTAAGCCCCAGAGACTGAGTATTTGGAAGGTATGGGAGGATCAGAAGTTCAAGGTTATCCTTGGCTACAGAATGAGTTTGAGGCCAGCCTGGTCTATATGAGATCCTTTCTCAAAAACATTATAATAATTGCTTCTGGGATGTTTTTGTACATTCTTTGTATATTTTATTTTTATTATTCTTATGAACACAGATCTTTAGTAAACTGATCTAAAGGAACAGAGGTTAACTGCTGTAAAGGAAAAAGCTCTTCTGCTTTCTGAGGCCGAAAGCCAATCCACACAGCTTCACGGGGTTGCAGCCTTGTACAGAGGCTCACATTGTTGTATACAAGTGCTTTGGACATGCACAAGGGAGCCTGGAGATCTAGGAAAGTAAAATCTAAAGAGTGATTGATTCTGGCAATCATCATGTTATTACAGCATGTAGAAAGTCCCTGACTGACAGTCAGGGAAGTGAGGCCTGGCCTCTGTGAATAAGGAGAGACAATCTATGCCATAACTTTAAAGGCAAAGGAACCAATTCATCTCTAATTAAAAATGTTTCTAGAAGGAAGACTGGGGAAACAGGTTCTTTTTGTCCTCATGAGTAGCTGTAGTTGTCCCCATGAGCATGCCTGTAACTCTATGTCCCCATGAGCATGCCTGTAACTCTATGTCCCCATGAGCATGCCTGTAACTCTATGTCCCCATGAGCATGCCTGTAACTCTATGTCCCCATGAGCATGCCTTGATGTAGCTTGATGCCAAAACATCCTATGCTTGTCTTTGAAAACATAAAGTTAAAGGGTTGAGAGAGTCTGGAAACACTGTGGGAGGGGCAGGAAGACAGGAAACTTCCACCTTTAATAGTAGGAACTATTAAAGAAGACTGTGACAACTGTTGTATTCTTATGCCTGAAACTCCCCATTACTATTGGGATGGTTTGAAATCAGGGCAGTGAAGCAGAGAAGCAGGCAACTCTTGACGTAAGCAAGGCCTTAAGACCATCTATTTACCTGTTATAAAGCATCTGTTCATAACCTGTGTCAACTTTTGATGAACTGGGTAACACTGTGTTTACTCAGACCACAGCGAAGTAGTCTAGAGCTTAATTATGTTGCTGTGGTTTCTCATTGATATTTTTGAAGAAGCCCAACTGCCACGCACACCATTTAACTTCCCAGTCCTTCTTCCTGCCTCTACGTCTATCATTAGCAAGAAGCATGACAGCAGAATCTCCTCAAAGGAGTAAGACACTGTGATGAGAACCAGATGCTGGCACTGGCTTATTCTGTGAGGCTTATCCTAAGGCCTGAGTGTTGGTGGCAGTGTAGGTGGCAGAGATCTCTATCCCCTCTGCAGCTAGAGAATGTGGTGTCAGCAGCCTTCAGCTTCTGGGATAGGAACATATGCTCATTCTAAAGAAAATGGAAAGCAACAGCAGGACCGGCAGGGAGGTGGCTTTGAATAGGCCAGTACAATGGCCTTGTGAGCTAGAACTGAAGTGTATTGTAACAAGTTTCTGGGACAGTCATAGTCTTGTTCCCAGGACAGTGTTCTCTGCTACTTCCCAGGACGCCAAAGTGACAGACCAGAGCGTGAGAAAGCAGGGCTTCCAGAACAGAAAGCCACATTTTAATAAGCTGAAATGCCTTTTCTCAGGTGCCAAACGAGCTAGACTTGGAGGCAGAGGGCCTGGGCTTGAATCCAAAACTCCTGAATTTACAATCTTTCTGGGCCTCAACTTTCTCATCAAATGGGAAATGTCAGAACCCAGCTCTTTCTATACAGGCTGGATAGGAGAAGGTGGGTTTCATCTGTGCTGTGTACAATGTATACAGAGGGTCTGAATTCTGACAGCTGCTCTCACTGCACACATATGCCTCTCAGTATGGCTTTCCACCTCTTCTTAGCCCCAGAAAACCTTTAACACATCTCCAAAGACTCAAACTCCAGTGTTTATTTTTTTTCTTTTCCAACAGGAATCTCAGAAGGAAAAAAGAATCATGAAAACATTCAAAAGGCTTTCCCAGTGTACACTTCTGTATATATTATGTTAGTCTCAAAACCACCGTCTTTTAAAATACATACTGAGAATAATATTTCCCTATACATATGTTTCATAAACTTTGAGTATATACTTAAAGGCTACTTAAATCCAGAAAAAGTGGGCTGTCTGGAACCTTCATCTATCTTTCTTTAGGGAATGGGGTGTGGGTAGGACAATGAATGAGATATGAAGCAGCATAAATTAAAAATATGGAATAGAATCATAGAGTTGAGCAGAGAGACCTATAAAAGCCCCTTTTACATTTCAACTCGAGGAAGAAAAATACCCAACAATGTCTCTGAGTATTGAACTATATATACCCTGTTGTGAGCTGCTAACCGTGTTCATGCCTAGTGTGTGTGCAAGAAAATATGGACACTTTATATCCACACATATTTATATCCTAACATGCAAAACTCCTTCCTGCTCCTTCACAAGGACCCCCTGGTGTGCCTTGGCACATCCATGAGTCCTAACCCAGTACCCTACACTCACTTATCGGATAAATGAGATATTCCAGAAAATGGGGAAGATTGTGGTGATTTGTTACACATTTAATAAAAACCAGTCTGAAATATCAGAGAAGAGATCTACCCACAGTCAATCCAGGAGGATCAGTCTCAGCAGATGAAAGACCGGGAGTGGTGACCTACGCCTTTAATCCCAGCAGATCTGAGTTTGAGGCCAGCTTGGTTTACAGAGGGAGATTCAGATTCCCAGGCAGGCAGTGGTGCTGCCAGGCCTTTAATCCCATAACTCTAGAGACAGAGGAGATCTTTCTATGTTTCTGTGAGTTCAAAGCTAACTGCCAAATAGTAGTAGCCCACACCTTTAATCTTAATCTGGATGTGAAACAACTGAGTGAAGAGGGTATTTAAGGCAGGCATAGAAACGCAGATGAGGCAGAAAAAGCCACGAGGAATGAGGCTGAGGAAGCTGGAAGGCAGGGTGAGATTCAACTGTGGTGTTTCCTTTCTTTGATATTTCAGTCGTTCCCCAATATATGGCTCTGATAGAACCAGAATTCGTGCAACACTTGGCATCCAACTTTGGGGCTTCTAAAAGCTACTTGCTGGCCAGAGTAACACGTAGCCAGAAGAGTAATTACTGACTGGCTAGGCTTTCTGTTCTTAGTTAGCCTCCAGTCTTAGGCAGACCGTCTACACGTTTCTGTTTCACTTTCATCTGGGTAAGTTTTTCAGACAGTGGTCCCTTTCTCCTGGTGGGTTGTGGGTTTTATTCTGGTGGGTTGTGGGTTTTTTCTCTTTCTTTGGATCCCTCCTTGGGCTGCTATCACACTATGTAGCTGCCCCACTTCACAGTCATTTGAATCATCATTGACAACTAGATTGGTAAGTAAATCATTTCTTTTTTTAAAAAAGGGGGGAATTTGTTTAAGGCAATGGAGGATATTCAGTCTTTCTGTAATCCTTCTCTAGATTATTTGATAATGGAACCAGTAAAGGAAAAGACACATAAAGTAGATGGGGCTATCATAATGTTTATCATATTATTTATTATGAATATTTTTGCTTGATTTCTATTTTATCATTTAAAAAGTCAATTAATGTAATGCCAAAAAAGGTCTTAGAAAAGCCTGTTAAGAGACAGCATAAAGATATTCAAACCAAACAGAGGAATATAAAGAACCAATTTCAGCAAAGTCATCTAAGATTACACAAAACAGCCAACATTAATGTATCCAGTAACCTTTAAAAATGCAAAATTATAAAAATAATACAGAAGCTAGTTGGGCTCTGGTATAACTGCTAGAATTAAGGAGAGTAAAAGAAGCAATTGTGACATATGGGATACACTCACCATTTGTAAAACAAATGTTAAACAGTTGGTCATCATGTAACCGGATCACCCCTAAAGACTGGTTAGATATGGTTACTGCTGCTTTAGAGGCTGGGCCTCTTTTACAGTGAAAAACATGGTAGAAGAAAGAGGCTAAAACAAAAGAACAAAGAAACGGAGAAAACTCTAGTACACAGTTTTAGATAACAGACTACAAGTGCAGGGATACCAGTTAATACATCCTCACATTTATTTCTGCATGTAGCAGTGCACTAGCCTCTGAGAGGATCCAGCTAGCAGTCTCTCCCACATAAAGCTCTTCTTATGCATGACAGGTTGAGTATGTTTGATGCTGAAGGACACCCTGGTCTCTACTGAAGGGAAAAGAACCTAAATAATAGCAGTACTCCCCAGAGCCCAGCAGAGAAGGGAGGAGCCTTTCAAAGGACATAAGAATAAAGGAGTATCACAATGACAACTAATATGACTTTACATATTTCTATTACAGAACTGTAATATTAGAAGGTTTCACTGATGCTGGTGTTTGTCAACTAGACACAAACCTAGACACTCTAGGAAGAAGGAATATTAACTGAGAAACTGCCTCCATCAGATCTGCCTGTAGTTAAGTCTGTAGGGCATTTTCTTGATTAATGGTTGATGTCTGAGGATTCAGACACCTGTGAGAGGAGCCTACCACTGGGTAAGTGGTACTGGGGGTTTATACAAACTGGACAGGCCATGGGCAGCAAGCCAGTAAGCAGTGTTTCTCCATGGTCTCTGTCTCAGTTACTGCCTCCAGGTTTCCTGCCCTGAGTTCCTGCCTTGGCTCCTTTCAATGTACTGTGATCCAGGACACATCAGACAAACAAACCATTTCCTCCTCAAGTTGTTTTGGTCCTGGTGTCTTATCATAGTAACAGAAACCAAACTAAGAAAAAAGCCGTTCTGGTGAAACCCGTCCCTTAGAGGCTTCCTGTAAAAAAACACCCAGTGTATTAAGGTCCAATGCACAGACTATGACAGAAATCACAAGCAAATCTTCAGCTGAAATTATTGTCTCATGAATAGATATAGCCAGGATAATGAATGGGCTATGGAGATATGCATTTTTCTCCACTATAAAAATTTAATGAAATATACAGAAATGTGCCTAAAGACTCCTAGGGAAATGATGCTTACTTAAAATAGGAAAACTCCTTGGAACAGCTTTTAAACAACTGAGACATCTCCAAAAGGCATTAGGAAAGAAAGCTACCCTTAGCTGGCCAGAGAAGAATGCCCTGGGCCAGTCTGTCAGAGGCATCACTTGAATAACAGAGAGCAGATTAAATAATGCCAGGTCTGGTGTCATACTGGTGTGGTGGTTCTGGCCAAGTGATGAGTGATAAATAAAATAAAGGCAACATGTGATATGGGAGTCTGAGTCTCCATTCTTACCACTGTTACCCACACACCAGATGGTAACACACACCCATAATGAAGCACAGAGCCCCTGTGGGTTGGGGGCTGGTGAACGCTGAGTCAGGCTGCTTCCTTCTCAGCTGGCCTCTGTGGAGGAGGAGCTCATCCACCCCCAAAAATGATTCTTTGGGCTCTGTGAATGCACACACTCTCTCTCTCCCTCCCTCCCCCTCTTTTAAATAGAGTCTCACTATATAGACCAGACTAGTCTTAAATTTACAATCCCATGCTTCAGCCTCCTAACTCAGCCTGGGGTGACAGAACAGATACTCTTGAGGGTCCATGGTGACCATGGATAGGTTCAGAGCATTTGTGAACAAAGTTTCCTTACCACTATATGCAAAATTATACTCAGCAGTAACTAAAAAGCTGGGCAAACACACTGAGACATATCAACTAAACAGGCACAGTTGGATGCATAGGAAACTTGGAGATATTTGCTCATTAAAACCTCTCCCTTGAGGCTAGCTGCTGAGTGAATGAAGCCAGTCATGGGTAGACAAGCACCTAATGATCCCACTTGCTTGAAGAGGCCAATTCAGAGGCAGGAAGTAGAATGGAGGGGATTGTAGGATTTGGGGTAAGGGGAATGAAAAGTTTCTATTTGGTGTATGGAGAGTCCAGGTTTTGCAAGATGAGTCCTGTAGGCAGATAGTGGCAATGAGAACAAGGCAATGGGAAGGTAGCTAGGATTCCTACACTTGGCATTAAGATGTGCTGAGGTCAGAGGTAGAAGAGTGAGGGAGTTCAAGGCCACCCTGGACTATATGAGACCCTGTCTCAAATACACAGCATATATTTTTGCCTTTGTTATTTGATACAATTTTAAAATACACAAATAAAAAATATATAGCAAAGCCCAACAAGCTTTTATCTTCTCTGAGGTGAGAGAAGCCTATAGTCATACTCTTACTGTTCTAGAGACTGTCTTCTGCAACTGTTGGAGGAGAAATATATTTCTCTTTGAAAACTGAAGTTACATAAATCAAATTTCAAAGAATCCCAGCACATACCTTCATGCTACATGTGGCTTTTGAACTGAGGAGCTCAAACATTTGGTGCTATGACCTCATATTTTCCTATACCTGTGGCCTGGGAAATCAAACTTCACAATGGACCAGCCTCTTCCACTGTCTGCTAATGAGTCAACAGAGAAGGGCCTGATGGGAAATGGGAAGCCATCTGTAAGAGTAGACTGAGCCTATAACACAAGACCCACGCTTTTATGGTCAAAGCATCTTCACTGGGGAGCCAGACCCAGAAGGACCTCCATCAGCTCACACTGAAACTCAACATGAGGCTTTGGGTCTTACTCTTGCAGTCTTCTTCCTACACATACGGAACTATGAACCATCTTTGCCCTTTAGGAGTCTTGCCTACCTAAAAATAAGTCCCTTATTCAGCAGAAACACTATATCTTATTAATAAACAGGACACACCTTATGCTGGATACATTGTTCTGGCCAACTACAGACTGTCATTGAACACCTCCTAGGGAAACACATTCATTTTTCACATTTTAAAAAGGATTGTTTATTTTACATGTATGAGTGTTTTGCCTGTATGTGCGGATATGAAGGACACTGGAGCACCTGGAACTAGAGTTATGAATAGGTGGGAGCTGTTGTGTGGGTGACAGAAATCAAACCTGGGTCCTCTGTAAGAACTGCCCTCAACACAGACCAAGTTTGTTTGTTTGTGTTACATTTGAGGGCAGAGGAGTTTCTGTTTCTTGGCATATGTGTGGAGGTAACTTGCATAAGTCTATTCTCTCTAACTATGTGGGTCCATGAATCAAACCCAGGGAACTGAACTTGCGCCATGAGGCTTGGCAGCGGCGTCTTTACTCACCCAGCCGGGAACCAACTGCATAGTTGCTAACTGTGTAGAGAGTTATCCACTGAAGTGGGTCTTATTGTAACCCTGTTGTACATGCTTCTCTGTTGGCAACAAACTCTGCAAGCTTACTTGACACCCTAAATATATTTCATTTTAGCTCCAAAGCAGAGATGGGAGAAATAGTTGCTGGCTGTCTTTGGAATTGGTGATTCACATGACTAACTCTTCATGATCAATTCACTCTGCTCTGATCATCTGTTTTTTGGTCCAACAAAATGCTCATAATAATGCTTCATCTAGAGACCATAATAAGAGTGGAAAAATTTGTAAGGTCTATAAATAATTTCAGCCTCTACCAAGTATCTAGGCCAAGCATTGAAGCCCAGTTATAAATTTTAGTATACTGTGAGGAAAAGCATCAACTCTGCTTTATAGGTTAAAAGTCACTGAAAAATGTTGCTCTACTGCCCCAATTTAACATAGTTTAGAATCGTAGCGATGACCACTAGAAGGAATATCAAAGACCTAGCAAGGCCCATTCCTGCTGCATAAAAATACCATTGGAAGTTTTTTTGTTTTGTTTTTAACATCAACGCATAGATTCTACTCACAGAGACTTTGATTGTAAAGATTTGGGATTCTTTTCCTAAAGAAAATTTAAAATTATTTTAAAAACATTTTTCAAGTATTTCCAATGTGTCGCTAGGGCTGAACATCACAGAGAAGGTCCAGTCCCTTCCCTGTATCCATTAACAAAGGACAGAAGACAGATGACTATCCAGCAGTGGCAAGAAGGTCTGTGAAAGCACACAGCAGCAGGGATTCTAAAATCTTAAATGGAACATTTTTAACTCCTTGAAATTTTCTTCTTCAAAAGCCTGCCATCTATGCTGTTCTTTAGACAGAGCAAAAATATGTGAAGTACTACTGAGTAGGTGATTTCACTCAAGTACAAGTAATCTCAAGCAGAGCCAAACACCAAACTATAAAGTTTACTTTTGTTTTTATTTCTAGATTTGAATCATCATGAGTCCAAATGATGGAAGAATTCTATCTAATGAAAGGAATCTTTCAAAAGAAGAAAAAAACACCCATGTGCCCCAAAACACTACGCTGTTGTAAAACAGACCAACTAACATCATGAAGGTTAAAGGCAGCTAAATGAAATGGTAGAATGATCACAATAAACGCTGGTCCTCAATCCAACTCCAAAAATAATTCCATTTCATTAAGTAACAGAAGCCTAAGAGAACATGCAAATGGTTGATAAATGCGTGAAAAGAGAATCTCATCAGAGATCAGGAAAATGGGACATAAACTTCAATTTCCTTTATTAGATTAACAGGAAGCAAAACACTGATCATCCAGCTGACCAAAGGCATAAGGAAGAAAGTCATCTGGGGTGTATTTGGAGGTTGTGCTGTTTTGAGATCTGAGTATTAGGAATGTGTAGGTACAAAGGATTCTGGGAAAAGAAGTTGATAGAAAATACTCCTCTCCATTTGTCCCTATAACGGACTTTCCCTTGAGACGGCTGAGTCAGCAGAGGTAGGTCCTTGTTTAATACATGTGCAGTTTGTGTGCACACCAGCTCTGGGGAGCCCAGCAGTATTCAAACTGTTATCCCTGCCATTTGCTTCCCCACTCCAACAGCAGAGCAAGGTTCTCAAACTGGACAGCACAGAGATTACCCCACCCATCACTACACAAGTTTACAGGGTTTCCTGGCTGAGCCGGAGTTTGATACCCCACATGAAAAGCATCCAGAGACCTTGATGGAGGTCCCCAAGATGACGGATAAATCCCTCCAGGAGAAACTCCTGGGGTCCTGGACGACTTTACCCTCAGAGGACCGGAGTGTAACAACTCATGTGTCTTGAGTACATCGTCTTTGGCAGATTCGTGTGTTCTTGTCAACAATCCAATTGATGCTGGTCCTACTTATCTTAATGATCTGTCTATTTTTTATGTTCCTTTTCCTTCCACCTCAGTGGCATCCATAAAGATGGATACTGATGAAATGATTAAAAGAAATGTGACTTCTGGCCCAATCACAGAAGCGGGTGCATGTACTGTAAAAACAGTCCTGGGAACACTGTACTGAGTGTAGGGTGACAGTAGGTGATACTAGGTTATAGTATCTGGCATGATATTTTAAGTCAAACAGAATTAAATATAGTCACAATGAATAATCAAACAGAACCTCCCCCCTCCCCAAATATTACTTTTACAAGAAGAATCCAACATGCTTACAAGTGTTTTCTGGAACTCCCTAGGTTAGTGGGGAAAACTGATGGAGTGACATACAGATGGGGAACTGAGTTGAATGTTTGGCAAGCAAAGATATCTGGTAAATGGTGGACTCCTCCTCAGGGAGATATGCAACCCTTCGATCCTGATGTATTGATACCTAATTGGGGACAATGGAGACCTTGTGGAATGGCTTGCTGTTCTAAATTTAATTATGATCCAGATCACAGGGGAGGTTTATTCTGGTCAGAGATAAGTTTCCACGCAATATCTGAAGTTAGTACATCTCTGCCATGGAACTGTAGACCTACGAAGGAGGTTACAGTCTGTGAAAGGACAAGTCAGTGTCTGAAGTATAAATGATTAAGTTGCTTAAAGTTTGCACAAAGAGAACTGGAACGGTTAGCAGAGGAAATGGGTTAAAAAGCTGCCTTTGTCAGCTTGACTGTCTGGCACCCTGACCACTGAGGTTTGCTTTCAGATTTTTATGAGACCGCAAGTAGATTAGCCTCTGGGTGATGACCTCAGCAGTATAATTTTTAATTTAACAAAGACAGAATGTGTGCTTTGGCATTATGTCCAGGGCACAGGGACAGGGAAATGGAAAAAATTTTCTGCTAATTTCTAAGAATATTATTATGCCTCTTCATTTCATGAGAAACACTTTATCTGTCAAAAATTAACCTGCACAAATGCAATTTTACTTCCTTGTATTTTGAAATAAAA
Organism: Phyllotis vaccarum; assembly: GCA_033318265.1. Taxonomy (NCBI): domain Eukaryota; kingdom Metazoa; phylum Chordata; class Mammalia; order Rodentia; family Cricetidae; genus Phyllotis; species Phyllotis vaccarum. Next base: position 61,137,846 of record JARWLC010000001.1, on the reverse strand, counting down.
GACTGGGACTCTGTCAGACCAGATCTTGAGGCAGAAATCTCCTGACTGACTTTGCGATCCATCAGCTTGCACCATCACCAGTGTCTCTGAGTTATTTCTCACCTACCAGATATCCCAGGGTTCGATGACCCACAATCTCTGCTGAGGCTGGTTCCTGGTAGTCTCCACCCCTGGTAGCAAGGTCCTAGACAGCTTGGTTGCTGGATATTGCTATATTCTGGGTGCTTACTGTCTTAACAGCTTTTTATTTTCTCATAATGGTTTTGTCCTCAAACAACTCTAGAAGGTAATTATTTTTGTTTTAAATTTACATATGAACAACTGAGATGTGGGAAGATTTAATGGCTTTCCTGAGGACCTTCATCCTGTAATTTTGCAGAAAGGGTCCTGCTTTTTCTGGTTTGGGAGAATCATCTGGATTTAAAAGAGAAGGTCTTCAGAGTGAAGACACTGCTTTCCAACAGTTTCCTCCCTTAGAAGCCCGAGTCTAAACAGGTAACTGAGAAACTGGTAATGAGTTATAGGCTAGACTAGTTGGAGGACCCCAGTGCCTGGGCTGAATCTGCCCTGTCAGGGTCACATCTGCCTTTCTGCAGGTTGGACCCTGTGCCACCCCTGGTGCTTATCAGCAGAAGGAGACGGCTCTGATCCCTCTGATACCTTCTGTCTTAGGGTTTCTATTGCTGTGAAGAGACCCCAGTACCACAGCAACTCCTATAAAGGAAAACATTTAATGGGGTGGCTTGCTTACAGTTCAGAGGTTCAGTCATCGTGATAGGACATGGTGGCTTGCAGGCAGACATAGGGCTAGAGAGGTCTTGCACAGGCAACAGGAAGTTGTCTGAGACACTGTTTGAGCGAATATGAGATATCAAAGTCTGCCTCCCTCCACAGTTACACACTTTCTCCAGCAAGGCCATACCTATTCCAGCAAAGCCACACCTCCTAATAGTGCCACTCCCTATGAGCTTATAGGGACAATTACATTCAAACTACCATACCTTCTATTAGGATCCTGTAGCTCTTGGGTTTGTGTCAGGGGCCCTGCTCTAGTCCTCTGTAAAAGTGAATGTCTAATGTCAACTTGACAGGATCTAGAATCAATAAGAAATGAGCCTCTGACCCTGTCAGTGGAAGGGTTGATTGATCAGGTTAACTGAGGTGGGAAGACACATCCTAAATATAGGAAGCACCATTCATGGGCTGGGGTCCTAGACTAAATAAAAAGGGGAAAGCCAGCTGAGCACCAACTCTACCCCCAGTTCCCCACTCACTTTCTGAGTGTAGATGCTGTCTCAGGATCCTCCTATGACTTTCCCACCATGATGGGTGGACCCTCCAGCTGTGGACAAAAATAACTCCCTCTTCTTAAAGTTGCTTTTGTGAGGTATTTTTGTTATCTTCCCTCACGCTCTGAATTTAGCTCAGTGTCTTTTGATTCTTCTGAGAAATTGAGAAAATTCTGAACAAGTGCACCTCAGTTTGCCCTCTTAAATATGGGCCCTTCACTCTGCCTTCTATGAGGGGACCTAGAGAAGAGAAGAGTGTCTCCTGACTCTTGGCAGAGCGTATCATGGTCCTGTCCCAGACCTGGAAAAGCATCACTGTAGTCCACAGAGATGGGTAAGACCGACCCCCACCAAAATTTCAGCCTCTTGATAGAGGCTCAACGCTTTCATCTTTAGAGATGACATGGGACCTGGGCATTCACCAATCAGAACTTTAGAGCTTTTCATTAATATGATTCAATAATGAAGAATATGAAAGCGGTTACTTCCTGTCCCTAACTTCAAACAAGGAATACTGGGTATAACTAAGAATTGCCTCAAGGAAATTAACCAGGAAAACAAAAGCTATGGTGGATTCAGTTTAAAAATTTTCCCGGGAGTCCCTCCACAGGAAAGTACTGTATATCAAGAAACATTCATATTCACATGCTTGATTTTCTGTGGTGGAGTTGTTATTAGCAAGTAACAGTAATTAGTGACTCAATGTCACCTAAGTGGGTATATAAATTTAAAGTCTCCTATACCTCATCCACGGAATAAGCCACAGAAGACTGGTTCAGGAGATGCCTGAGGATGGAGCTCCACTTTGGAATTTTCTATCTCATCTCTTTGCCTATTGCTTTGTTCTGAGTTGAGGCGCATTAGGGAGGAGTTGGAAAAATAGGATTGTATTAACAATGGCATGGTAGATTTCTAATTCTTCTAACCCCAGTCAACCTCTCAGCAGACCTGGTAGGAAAATTCTGGCTGGCCTCTTTTGGATCATGTGACCTTCTCTGATAACTGAAGAGGGTTTTGTTACCATTGAAACCAGGGAGGACTGGGGTTAGAGGGAGAACTGTTAGCGGTTTTGCCTGGCCCCAGCACTACATAAAACAGGTGACTGGCTCATGCCTATAATCCTAGCACTCAGAGTTAGGAGGATCAGAAGTTCAAGGCCATACTCAAGTTTGTACATGAGACTCAGTCTCAAAAGAAGGTGGGGATAGGGAGTAGAATATGGGCAGAACATGAAAAGCATATACTATAATTTTATTTCGCATGATTTGTTCGGCATATAGCACAATTTTGGCACAAGTAACTGAAGAAAACACCGTGAGAAAGAAAAATGGAATAAGAAAATTGGAAGACCTAACTGGCCCCATTGCTAATGTCTGTCCAGGGAATAGACATGGTAATTTCAAGGGATGAGTCTGATGGCCAAAGCATCAAAAACTAAACATGTCATAACATGAACTGGGTATAACTAATTCTAAAATGCTAAGAGTTTGCAGAAAGAGTTGATATGAATAATACATGACAGGCAGGACCAAGCTTGGGAAACTTTCCACCTATCACTACACTTGTTTGATTCAATTTCAAAATGGAAAGACCATGAAGCCATCCAGACAGAGCTCTTAAGTGGACTGCACTTTAAGGAAACAGAGCCCAATGAATCGGAGGCTTGAGTACTTTACTGACGAATGCTAAAACTTTACAGTCTTTCAGAGCCTCTCAGTGGCACATCCTTACTTTATACACATTTACAGGGCGTCTGTCAGTGGCTCCAATTAAGCCCCATAGAGTCTCCTAATGACTTCCTGTGTCCTCACAAGGCCAGGCCACTGAAGTGTGCAAGAGAATGGGTGGGTTTGGGGGGCCCTTCTCAATATGAGGGAGAAGTAATATATCAGACATAGACAGAAGCTGAAGTCTGGGGACACAGGAAGCCGAGCATGCGTTTGCCTGAAGTGGAGACAAACAATTTCCCATGGGTGAAGGGCAATGACCGAAAAAGTCTTGACAGGATGGATTCTCTTCTCTTACAGCTTTCCGTGGACAGAGATGGAAAGCTGTAAGGAAGGGCATGCATCCCTAGCCTTCTGTTGCTGTGCACATACCCGAGAGAAACTAGTCAAAGGAGAAATATTTATTTGGGCTCAAGGTCTAAGTCCAGGGCAGGAAGTCACAGGTGAAGGGTGTGTTAAATCAGAGTTGCTTACCTAAGGGTGGCCAGGGAAGGGGGTTGATGGGGAAGGAGACAGACAGAAAGGCAGGCAAGGCAGCAAGGCAAGATATAAGCCCAGTGACCTATTTCCTACATCCAGGCCCAACCTCTTAAGCTTCCAGAAACTGCACAAATAGCATCCTAGCCAGGGAGACAGGCCTTCTTTGAAACTATGGTAACAAGGAGAACATAATCAAGGATTAGGGGTGCTGTGGGAGGTGGGGTATTCCCTCAAAGATAGAATGGGGGTATTCCCTCAAAAATAGAGAAAGGAACCCAATGGGGCAGAAAGTGATGGACTCTTTGGATGTAGGCTTACTGTCTCGACATGATGGACCAGAGAACATTTGCTGATACTTCTGTGTGGAATTCATCCAACCTTAACACCACTAAGAGGTCTCTCCTTTGTGGTAGGTACCTCTTTTCCTTCCCACTGGACAACTCACACCTCTGAGTGATGATGTCATCGATACAAGGCTTAATTCACAGTTAGTTAATTGTACACTCAGAGAAATGTAATACTCAAAATAAGGGGAAATGCACCATATGTATTCAATTAAACATTACTTCCGTTTCATCCAACAAACAGTTATCTGAGACTCTTGTGAGCCCTAGCCCTTACCTTCTAGCAGTGAATCTGACACATCTGGTTCTGGGTGGAAGCTTTAGTCTTCTGTTCCGTTCACTTCTCTGGAACATGACAAAGTGAAACAGAAGTTGTCCAGGGTTAATTTTCTAACACTGATGTCCATTGTTCAATTAAAAATCACACAACTTTCCAACTCCACCATCCAGTGCTTGAAAGTATTTTCATCCGTGGATGAAATGAGGTTGCTATGAGACTGCCTGTGTCACTGAGCACCTGCCCACGTGCCTGCACCTCTGAAAAGCAGACACGCTGGCCCCTTGTTATCACTCCACACTCTTCCCTCTGACACTCATTCTTGTAGGAGCAGTCTGGAGACACTGCTCCCTAGGCCTTATTGTAAAGGAGCACCATATTTTCCCTACAAATGTCTAATTGAAGGCTGGCCATTTTGAGTGAAATAATAAATGATACAGCAAATTTTAAGATTCATTTCTGAGTAGTAATTGCCATCTTTTATCATAGTCAACGATCCGTTCAAATACACTTTATTTTCCTTCTCATTCCAGGGTAGATTCACCACAAGCCCTACCCCCATCTTCTTTTTTCTGCCGTGTTATCTACCCACCCCTGCAACCATTGCAGTGTACGCGTAGCTTCTTCTCTCAGAAATTCTGCTTTTGTCTCTACCATCTATACTGACATCCATATGAACCCCAGGACCTTGGCCCAACCTTTCCCCACTGGCTGATCCAAGCCCTCCTTGCCATCACTACTCTCTTCCGGGCCTAGTTCCTGTGCCAAGGTCCAGACTCTGCTCCGTTGCTTTCTTAAAGCACTCTCTGCTTGCCTTTGCCAGCCACATCTTGAATCTTTTGGACTCAGCTCTTCAAGACTTGCCCTTCCTTGAGGGAACTTTCTGTGTCTCCACTAAACAAATGGAAGAAACCAGTAAGACACCTTGATGTTTCCTAACAAGACCAGGGCTTCTCAGAAGGACTGGATACAATCTTAGCTGGGATGACCTTAAGGTCCCTTAAAGAAAAACAGTGAGATGAGACAGGAAGCAGCAGCCCGATTGTTCCCCAGAACAGCACTAGGGTGGGCTAGGCTGGGTGGGCTTCCTGTAACAGTGACAAGGAAGGGTGTGGTGATGGATGGTGTCTGGCAGTGCAGCAGGAATTTAGACTGTACCCTGGAGACTGTTGTAGGTGGCTTTGCCTCCCCTCCACAGCTGTGGCCTTATGGGTTACATCTATCATCTTTCTATTTCCTGTAGCTTCAACCTTTCAAAAGATTCTTTGATCATAATTGAAAGGTTTGATTTTCTACACCCTAGAGATGTGAGTTTTTATCCAGGGCCTAATACAATTTACCCTTAAACTTCAGCCCACGGAATCAAAGAAAACTTGAACACTCTGCAAATAGATGCTTGGCTGAGGCCTGCAAATGACATCACTCAGCTCATTTGTTTGTCAGCACGAAGCTCTTATGTGGCCAGCAAGTGCCCACTGCTGACGTGTGAGGCACCGTTCATTCATTTTATACTTAATGCCGAGATGCCTCTGTATATGGTTACCATGATCACACCTCCTAACTGAGAGAACATGTCAAAGGTTCACTGCTGCTATGCTTTGAACGCAAAATGCCCTGCCCCCCAAGGCTCATATTTTCAGTCTTTGGTACCCAGATTTTGGTACCATTTGAGCCTTTAGGACAGTGGTTCTCAACCTTCCTAATGTTGCAACCCTTTAATACAGCTCCTCATGTTGTGGTGATTCCAACCATAAAAATTAATTTCATTGCTACTTCATAACTTCATAATTTTGCTACTGTTATGAATCATAATATAAATATCTGATATGCAGGACATCTGCTATGCAGCCCCGTGAAAAGGTCCTTTGACCCCTAAGGGGATCATGACACATAAGTTGAGAACCACTGCTTTAGGAGATGGGGCCTAGATGGCAAGAATGGTTCCCTTAGGGCAGGCCTTTCAAGGTGATACTCACCTCCAGCTCTGGTCTAGATGCTCTGCACTCTCATTCACGTGTCACAGAATGAACATTTACTTTATACTCCATCCACCATACCTAACTATGGATGCAAGTACACCCCCCTTCCTGAGTTGCTTTTGTTTTGGTCACAGCAGTCTACGACAGTCAGAGCCCAGCTCTGTAAGTGGTGTTTTCATCTGGTTTCCGTTTAGGGAAAGGACATTAGTAGAAGCTTTTCCACCGTAAGGGCTAAACTGAAACTCACATGTTTGCTGGAGACAGAGTCTTCAACACTTTTCTGACTTCTCTTGTGGTGTCCTCTGGGATCTGAGGGCCTCTCATTACCTGAAATATGAAAATGGCACATATTTAATTATTCATTTTCTATCACCCTTAATGAAGGGATTAACTTCAGAATGAAACAAAAGGAAATAGTCTGACCTTCAGGCTCTCAGGAAGTGATAATTAACTAAAATCTCAAGTCCCTCTAAATGGACAAATGAAAGGGTATTACTGATCACACTACAAATGAATCATCAGGGTCACTAATTGAAGCCACATAACAGACAGCATTGACAACGAGACAATAAAGTTGCTAAAAATACACTTTCTTAATTACGCACATAGGTGCTCTGTGCCTAGACTTTTTGTTGCTTTCCTGATGTTTGTGTGGAGGGGCTATAATGTAGCTTGCAGGGTGTGGGAGTCAGTTGCTCTCAGAAGCAGAAGATAGACCAGCAAGGGAGAGCTAACTTGGAGATGTGTTAATCACAGCATTGACACTAACTGCTTGGATTTCCCTGACCTGGTTGATCAGTTTGACCAAATATTCCTGTGGGAATGATTCATGGACGCATTCTGCTGCATGGCATGTAAACACAGCCATCTAATATAGACCTTCACTGTTACAATGGTCATAAATAGCCTCGAATTACTACCCCTGCACAACTCGTGACTTCATCATGGCTTCTGGCCAAGCAGATGGAACCACGCTCCAGACATTGGGGCAGTGCCCGTCTTCCTCAGAGCATTTACTGAGCCCATCCTGGCAGGTACACCACAGATGACAGAGTGACACCTCCTCCCCCTGTTCTCGCCCAGCATAACACGGTTTTCCAAAGACCATCAAGCCTTGGAAGGCTCCACACACCAATACTGTGTGGTAACATACAAATACATATCCACTCAAAATATGGCAAAATGAGTCACTATTAATAACTCAAAGAATCATGGGGATCCAGTCAGTTCCAATACCTCTGCCAAAAGTTCAGAATGTTTGCTCAGTGCTTTAATTTTTTTTTAACTCTGTTCCTGGTTTGCTTCAGTATATTTCCTATTTAGATCCTCTACCAAGTATATCAAACTTTAACTGTGACCTTACTAGGGCATACCAGAGCATACAGGATTGGCAGGCCTTTAAAGCTTTGGGATTTTAAAATCATGCTTGCCAAACAAACATTTCCCATTTCTCTCTACCATAGCAACCATCATCTTTGCCATATAAGCAGAAATTGCCAGAGGAAAAGCAAAGGAACCCTCTATGTTATTTTAGGTTGATAACAGTCTTCTATTATTAACTATTTCTTGAATGTTTAATACTTTCAGATCCAGTTTGTTTTTTTTGTTTTGTTTATAGACAGAGTTTCTCTGTATAGCCCTGGTTATCCTGGAGCTCTGTAGACCAGGCTGACCTTGAACTCAGAGATTGACTCACCTCTGCCTCCCAAGTACTGGGATTAAAGGTAGGTGCCACCACGGCCAGGCCAGACTCTGTATTTCTATATGTAATTGCTAACCATCATACTAATTCCATACAGCATGTGTTGTTCTGATTTCACAAATCAAGGCTTAGCTGTTAAGAAACTAACCTAACTTGATGCTCAACAATCCACGATTGTGGAATTCAGGCTGGAATTCAACGCCATTGTTCTTCAGATTGAGTCAATTATTTCTTGCCAAAACTGACAATTCTATGGTTCAATCTCTAACATTATCATATATTGACCTTAAAAGGAAATGCAGGATCTCCTGACATCACGAAGTTTCCACGCTGAGAGTGTGCTGATTGGAGGACCATATAGTACAGTACTAAGGTGTGGTAGCAGGAATGGTAGAAAATAAACTCTTTTTGATACATTCTATCTGTAAACCTCCAGGGCTCATGCTCATTAGAGTTTTCCAAGCATTGAATTGATTTCAAGTATCGAAAGCTAATGATGCAGAAATATTATTTTGTTAGGTCACTGCACTAGTGGTGTATAGCAGGGGTGTAGTCAAATGATAACTTAGACAGATTGAGCTCCCCAGAAACCACATGGGAGTCAATACTTGAGACAGAGGAGCCAAATTATTTCTATGAGTTCTCCTTTTGGGAATAATGAGTAATAAACTCAAATTTCTATTCAATGCATAAGTTCCCTCTATTGACTCTGAGACTGGGAGAAAATATGGGGATTCATGAAAATTGCAGTGGATAGGCAATAGCTTCTGAATAATGGGCTGTTGAATGCACAATGGTGGGGATGCTCTGCATTGCATGTCTTGCATCAAATAATAAGCCACAGGGTCAGTCAATGAGAATTAAAGTGAGCCATGAGGCCTTCTAGGATCTTCTACTGAAAGGGAAGCTCATCAGTGACAGTCCCTGAACACCCTAGTGCCATCAAAGTGACCAGTGCCAGTTCCCAAGTCAGGGCCAATGCCTCTGCCTAGGTGCCAACCCCAGCCCAATCATAGCTCACCTCCAAGTAGTATCTTTTTCTCTACTACCTCTATTTATTCCCCTTGAAAAGAATACAACGAATAAACAACTGTGCCCCAAAATTAATATAAGTAAAGTATCTTAGCTCTACTTGAGTCTCCGTATTTGAACAAGACGGTCAAACAACTTCTTAAGTTGATGTTCACTTGGATACCAAGCCAAGAGAAAACAGATTGATCAGCAGTCACGTGTTCTCTTCCACCTTCTTTTTCCTAAGGTGACCTCCCATCTGGAAGGTGCCTGGTTGATGCAGTGGTAGACTACACATGACTCAAGTCTGCAGATAAGTATTTTTCATAGGATCTGAGCCGTGGCAAGATTAATAATAACCGCACCTTATTACTTAGGATCCAAATAACGTAAGTGAAGTGAAGGTGCTTTAAATAGAAGAACACCTAGTGTCCTTTTAAATATAATGATCAGTGTATGGAAGAAAAATGAAAACAAGGACAATGATTGAAGGAAAAAAGGTAGGATGATGGATGGATGATTCATCTAGCCCCCAACATTCACAGTGACTCATTCTGCAAAGCAGGAATGTTTAAATCCTACTATTGTACCAGAACAGACAGGACAAAACACGGTAGAGAACAAAGCCTGAACATCATTTTCTTTTTCTTCTGTGTGACTTCTCAGTGTTTGGAATATTATTCTTGCTACCAATGATACAGAAAAGAGGAAAAAAGTGGTGATGACAGATCTGTCAGGAGAAGCATTTTTATGAATGAAAATATTTCCAAGTGGGATTTTAAACATTCATTATATTTGTTTGCATGTGTGCACAAGTGTTCATGCCACAGCACGCATATAGAAGAAGTCAGAGGGAGATCTGCCAAAGTTGGTTATCTTCTCCTACCATGACGATGCAGGGTTAGCAACCCAGTTGTCAGTCTTAAAGGCAAGTGGCTTAACACACTGAGCCACCTTGCCCTTAAAACAGTGTGTCTGAACTGGGCATGCTGGTCCACACCTTTAATCCCAGCACTCAGAGGCAGAGGCAGGTGGATCTGTGAGTTTGAGGCCAGCCTGGTCTACACAGTGAGTTCTAGGACAGCCAAGGCAACTCTGCCTCCAAAAACAAAAACAAAACCTCCAAAATAGTGTGTTTGGATAGTCCTCGGTTTCTACTGATGCCCCCTGCATGGGCCTTTTAAAATTTGCTTCCCCTTGTTGGTCTTCAGGGGAACTTGTGATACTGGCTCTTTCCCAGTGAATGACTGTTACACCCTGTGCAGGACGGGTCTTTAGAACTATTGTGTTAATGCACTTAAATCTGCACCAATTTGAATGTACATGTGCTGCTGGCTTTTCACTGGAAAGAGTCTTTGTGACCCTGGCCTGAGGCATAACAATCAGGAGCTACCTGATGGTGGGTCATGTTAGCTCAGGAAGCCAGTTCCAATTGCTCATGCTGGCTTCTCCAGTCACCACCTTTGTGAATCAGGTTGAGCTAACTTAGGGTTTCTCCCTCCCTCCCTCCCTCCCTCCCTCCCTCCCTCCCTCCCTCCCTCCCTCCCTCCCTCCCTCCCTCCCTCTTTTCTTCATTTCTTCCTTTGTCCAAGGAAACACTAACTATTTGCTGTTCCCCTGATGCATTTCCAACAATTCTAGCAGGACCCAAAGGCAGATGAGAATACAGAAGTGTGGCAAAGGGGTCAGACGTATTTCTGAACTTTAGGCTCAGACGAGCCTGCAAGTGTTCAGCTCACATTATATGTATGACAAGCATCAACAAAAGGATGCTAGGACTTGTAGGCACCATATGAAGGTGTAAAGTCCACGACAATGGCCCTCATCAGTGTTTCCACAGTTCTCACATTACTAGAGGCGTTTATATGGTATGCACAGTGTGCAGAGTAGAGAACAGCTGGGTTCAAATGGGACCACAAACAGCCCTTTCTGGTGGTGTGTGTGTGTGTGTGTGTGTGTGTGTGTGTGTGTGTGTGTGTACCGCTAAAACAGTAAGTTGGTGAGCCTCTTACCATGAATGTCAAAAGCATACAGTGACTTGTCAGTTCCTAGTGCTACACATGGCCTTCACACCATTCTGCTTCTCTACAATACTCCTGGAAAGCCAGCCCATGAGAATAAGATGCCTCTTTCCTGATAGGCGAGAACAGCAGCGCTGAGCTAAAACACTGGGTGGCCAGGAGAAGGGACTATCTCTTAACCAGAGGCAGTTGGTTGCTAGGAATCATGCCTAGTTCTAAGTAACTGAAATTAAAACGATGAGTTGACTGTAAAGATAAAGCTGGCGAGTTCACAGGTCAAGAAGCAAAGTCCAGCTGGGCGTCATAGCCACCAGAGACGGGAAAGAGAGGACTTTTACATACAACTGTATTCTTATTCTATTTTTGTCTTTTGACCAGAGCCATTTTGTTATTTAGAAGCATGTCCAATTTCTTCTCTCCAAAAATTTTTACTTCTTCTACCTATAGCTAAGAAATTCTACAAAGTAATGTTGGTTGTAGCTGACTGTGACTTGCTCTGATGCTTGTCTTAGCCTCTCTGAGCTTGGGGCTGTCACTGCAGTCCACAGCCTTCCTTGCCTGGCCCGGCATTTATAGCTTGCCCCCAGATCATGAAAGAATCTGAGAGTTGATGTCCATGGGTCTACTCCTAACGTAATAGGGCAGGCAGGTCAGGGCTGCTGACTCTGTCTTGTCTAGCAGATACTGTGAAAGGCAGGAATTCTCACAGAAGGAAACTGAGAGGGTAACAAATGTCTAGGATACATCAACCACCATCCCGGATCAAATACCTCTCTCTTCACACTGTGTGCCATGGGACTAAGCTGGGAGAGAGCTACACTATGTTTGCCATGGTGTATAACATAGAATGATGTCTGGAATATGCACAAATATTTGGTGCCTGGTTCTCTTTAATTTTACTGCAAATCTCTCTCTTCTCTCTCACACACATACACTGCTGCTGTCAAGGAGGCAACAGTCATCTCTACAAATGGGGTGAAGAGAAACTATGTGCCTCTGAGGAGGCAGAGCTGGGAACCGAAGTTATCTGTATCCATTAGTTAATGTAGCAAGAGTACTGCCATCACCTACATCACAGCCTTGTGTAAGAACACTCTTGTACTCCTGTACCACTCCCCCACCCCCCAGTCTTTCCTACCAACCGCAGTCTGGTGTGGTGTTTGGTAGCTCTCTACCCAATCACATTTTAAATGTCACTACTTAGAAGTTCCCCAGATATTCCTGAAATCTAGTATACCTAAAAATCCTTAAGAGCAGAATCTCAAAAATTCAGATAAGCAAAAACAACTCCTGGTTCTAGACATCAAGTTCAGCTTGACAGCTAGAAGCTAACACTAACAGGTAGGCTAAGGAAAACAGTGGTGCCAGCTTGGCCTGCCCTTCCCCACACTGAGTGACTTTCAGGCAGGCTCACAGGAAGCCACTGTCTGTCCATAGCAGATGTTGACCTGCTCATTCTTTAAAACCTAGAGGTTTGAAATTGGACAGGATAAGGAAGAGAGTAGTTGGTTAGGGGCTTGTAATTGAGCTATGTGCTTTGAGCTTTGAGGAATGTGCTTTTGATACAGACATTCATCTTGAGAAACATACAAATTATTTTAGGTATTTTTGGTGGATACAAATAGGTAGCACAGGACTTGAGTTCAATTTTTACCTTTGATAACCAAAGGTGTGCAAATGTGAGCCGGCCCCTTGATTCTCGTGACCCTCCATTATACTGTACTTTTTTTTACCCATCCATCAAGTTAGTAAGTGAATTAACCAAAAGAACGAATATTAACATTTCTTTAGAAATTGCAAAATACCACTGTCCTGTTTTTTTTGTTGTTGTTTTTGTTTTGTTTTGTTTTTTTTCTCCACTTGTCACTAGGGAACTTCAGCTGAGAAGGCATCATCAGAATGACCTGAGGGGCAAGCCTATGAGCCATTTTCTTGAGGACTGATGATACAGGAAAGCCCAGCTTACTGTGGATGGGACCACTCCCTAATTCCTGTCTTGGCTTCCCTCAGTGATGGACTGTGGCCGGGATGTGTAAGCCAAATAAACCCTTTCCTCCCCAAGTCACGGCGCCTTTATCGCAGCAAAAGAAAGGAGACTTGGACTAACCACTTAGCAAGTGCTGCGGTTGACTGAGGAAACTCACCGCCTCATCACAGAATGCCTCCTGTCGCGGTCCTACTGCTAGAACTACTTTACACAACGCACACATCTATTTTTGGTAAGATTTAACCAAATTACACATCAAATAAACTTTTAAAAGTTTTCTTTTAAGTCCAGAGTATGGGTATGTATCTGTGTTCAGGTGCCCTTAGAGGCTTAGAGGCGTGAGATCCACTGGAGCTGGAGTTCCAGAGCAGTGAGTCAGTCACCTGATGTGGGTGCTGAAGACTGAGCCTGGTCCCAGTGCAAATGCAGTCCATGCTCTCAACACCTCTCCTGCTCCATCTCAAATTTTAAACAAGCTCTGTTACACACCGTAGGGTCTCATCCACGCTAGGCAAGTAGTCTACTCCCAAGTTGTATTACCAGACCCCAAGGTCTGATTCAAAATACTCATTTTTCTTCTTAAAGCAAGAACAGAATTTGCGTTTCAACTTGACCCACAGACTAAGCCCAGAGCATCGGGTGTTGTGCAAAGAGCTTCGGAGAAGGACAGACACAAAAAGACTGGCCCTCTTCTCAGTGAGTGTGAAGCGAAGAAGGAAGGGGCGAGCTAAGTAAATATAGATGAATTAATTTCTCTGAGAAGTTACATACTATAAGATATGATCTATTAATATAGACATATACTAACAGAAGATAATCCTTTCCTTATAAAGATAAAACAATAGCAGCTTTAAAGATAAGTAGATTATTGAAATAGATTAGCCTAATTAAGTAATGTTCATTTATATTTCCAAGACATGCTTAACCAGTGCCAATATAGGATATGGTTTCTAATCAACAAAATCCATGTTTGAAACTCCCCAAACCCTTCTAGTGGTGGGATATTAACACACAGAAACGGGGTTTCAGTGGACTGGAGTGAGAGCATGGGCCAACTGTTCAGGGATGCCTCAGCAATGACTCTCTTGGCTTCTCTTCCCCAACATGAGATATGGTCTTGCTGAAATAATATTCAGTATGGGAAAGTAGCTTCTGTAAACATTCTCTCACAGCAAGGTTAAATACAAGCAGTGCACAGGACACAGCAGGAAGCTAAGCCTTGAGAGGCTGGAGAGATGGCCCAGCAAGGTCTCCCTTTGCAGAGGACCCAAGTTCATTTCCCAACACCTTCATCAGTTTGGTTCATCACCACCTACAACTCCAGCTCCCAGGGATTCAACTCCTTTGGGCTTCCTCAGACACTGCACACACACGGGGCATATATAGACAAGCAAGCAAAACCAGATTCACATTAAATAAATCAATAAATTTAAAGATGGCCTCTCTGCAAGAAAATACCTTTGGGCTGGTGAGATCGATTATCAGGTAAAGCTCTTGAGTTTGATCCTGGAACTCACACAGAGATGGAGAACTGACTCCGCAAAATGACCTTCTGACCTCCACATGGTTACCATGGCATGTGCGTGCCCGCACTCACCCCGACACACACATTAAGTCAAATAAAAACAAGCTGAGCTTCTCAACTGTCTAACTCATAGATGAACCAAAAATTAGTTTCCAGAAAAGGAAAGAAAAATATGATAAATTTGATAAAGATATAAGTAGTTAACAAAATGGGGACTTTCTATAGAGTGTGTTTTGAAAAATTAAATGGTCATATGAGGGGTCTATGCATCTGAAAAAAATAACTGAAATGAAGAAGTGGACCAGTTGTACAGCAGGTGGAACACAGAAAAACTAGTGGATAATGGTGCATTGGAAAGCTGGGATTCCGTTGGCAGAAAACATGTGGAAGCCAAAAAAAAAAAAAAAAACAAAAACAAAACAAAAAAACCCACGTGGAACATTTCACACTCATATGTGACTGGAGTTCCAAACACCAGAGCTAATAAACAAGACAAGAACATTGGCACATAGACTCAAAAAGTAAGATAAACACTCAACATGTAACTGCACTGTAGTTAAAATAATGTGAACCAAAGATTTGTAAAAGTCCTGACATTATCCAAAAGAATAAAAAGAGACATTGTCTTCAAAGAGGCAACAGTAAGATTTAGTTATGAACAGAACTAATGAATTCTAGAAGACAATGCTGTCACCTTCAGTGGCTCAAAGTAGTTGCCACCTAGATGGTACCTCGAAAAACCATCTTTTATAAATGAAAGGAATAAAAATATTTTTGGAGAAACTGCAGGATATTCTCCATAGCAGAAGAAAAATAATCTCAAAGGGAAATGCAAGAAGAAACAGAAAAGCACTGGAAAGCTCATAGATAAATGGATATTTAAATCTTACTGTTATCCAAATAAAATGGCAATTGTAATGTACTTAGGTGTATACAGTCTATGCAGATGCAGAAGCAAGCGGCATTCCAAGATGACAGTGCTTGTGTGAATGGTTTAAAAGTTCTTATAATAGATCAGTGGTACAAATGAATTGTACAGTTCTTTGCTATGGTTTGAATGTTTATGTTTTCTCTAAATTCATCTGCAGAAATCCTCACCCCCGCAGTGATGGTAATAAGGTAATAGGTAATGGTGTGATCATTTTAAATGTCAGTGTGCCAAAATCTAGAATCACCCAGTAAGAGACTCAATGAAGAATTGTCTAGATTAGGTTCAGCCTATGAGCATGCTTGTGCACATGCCTGTGCGCAGTTTTCTTAATTGGGTGAATTAAGGTGGAAAACCAATCTTGAAGGCAGGTGGCCCCATTTCATGGCTGGACTAAATGAAAAGTGGTGGTGAGCTGCGTACTGACAACATGCATGCATTCTCTGTTGTGACTGACAAGCATGCATGCATTCTCTGTTGTGACTGATGCAAAGCATGCATGCATTCTCTCTGTTGTGACTGATGCAAAGCATGCATGCATTCTCTCTGTTGTGACTGATGCAAAGCATGCATGCATTCTCTCTGTTGTGACTGACACAAAGCATGCATGCATTCTCTCTGTTGTGACTGACACAAAGCATGCATGCATTCTCTCTGTTGTGACTGATATAAAGCATGCATGCATTCTCTCTGTTGTGACTGACACAAAGCATGCATGCATTCTCTCTGTTGTGACTAACCAGCATGCATGCATTCTCTTTGTTGTAACTATCATTGTGATTAGCTGCTTCACGGCTCTGCCACTTGTTATTTCCAATAGGGACGATATCTGGAGTTGTGAGCTGAAATAAACACTTTCTGCTCCAAGTTGCTGATGTCAGGCTATTTTATCACAGCAACAGGAAGTAAAACTAGGATGCGAGGTTATGAGGCTAGACCTCTCACAGATGGCAGTAGGGTCTTTGTAAAAACAACCAGAGAAGCATCTTTTGCTGGATAAGGAAACAGCTAGAAGGCACCACTGTGAGGAAGGGTCTGGATCTGCTACCTCGTGACCTGGAACTCCCCAACCTCTTAACTGTGAGAAAGTGTCTGTTCTTTGTAAGCTATGTAGTTTATGGCATTTTGTTTTAACATCCTCAGCAGATTAAGACATTCTGTGACAAGTCATGGATGTACACTACAGCTTCTAGAATAATACTTCAGAGTATCAAAATCATATATAACCTGCAGGTTTCTAGAATGAAACAAAAGACAATATGTTTAGTATTCCAAAGGAGGCAAGAAAAGAACCCAAAACTAAAAGGTTGAAAATAATGTGAAAGAAATTGAAGAGATTTGCTACAAACCTAATATGTCAGCTATTACACAGAATACAATAAATCCAATTTGAAATAAAAGATGAAGACTGTCAGATCATTTTAAAAATCCAATTATATGCTATAAATATAATAAATGTTTTATGTGAAGGGAAAGAGAAGCATACCTTGCCAAAACTAATCAAAAAGAAAAGAAATCGGGAACTACACTATTAACAGTGTGAACCATAAGCAGGCTGATATTGCAGACCTAAATATCTATGTGCCTAGTAGCATAAGGGAAAGAATCTTTAAAATGTAAAAGATGACAATCACATTAAGAAGAGTGAACACATCTTTAGTAACTGGTAGGCAAAGCCCAAGCAAAACAATCAGCAAGTATACAGAAAATATGAACAGCATCAATAAAATACGTGACCTTAGTAAAAGTTGTAGCTACTGGTGATCAGTTACTGCTGTAAATATTTTTCAGTTGTATTTGTTTAATAAAATGCTGACTGGCTACAAGGTAGACAGGAAATAGAGTTGGGACAACCACACTAGAAGAATTCTGGGAAAGGAAAGGCAGAAAGAGAGATGCCAGCTAGACACAGAGGAAGAAGATAAGAATGGTCCACTGAGAAAAAGGTACCAAGCCACATGGCTAAATATGGATAAGAACCATGGGTTAGTTTAAGAGTTAGCAATTAATAGGCCTGAGCAATAGGCCCAACTATTTATAATATAAGCATTTGTATGATTATTTGGAACTAAATGGCTGTGGGACTGGCCAGGTGGGACAGAGAAACTTCTGGCTACAAGTTAACATTCATTTCACATGTGTATGAACATAACAGAGTCTAAACAATTTCAAAATTTTATAATAAGTTTGAGAATATCTTCTTGTACTGGTCCTTCCTAGATTAGAGCAACCTGGCCCCTTGACCCAGCTGTATGCCCTAAATCCCACCTCGTTGTTTATCTGTATGTAATAACCTGCCTCTTCCTTTTCAGTATGTAATAACTCCACCTCCTTGTGCAGCTGTATGCAATAGCCCTGACTCCTTCTTCAACTGTATATAATAAGCACATGCGCTTCCGGGGTGTTAAGCATCTCTATCAGAGAGTCCGTTCTCTCTGACCCTAGATTTCTTTTCTGTTTCTGTCTGTCTTGTCTTTATTCCCTCACAGCTCCTGGTGAGACTAAATACTGGCAAGTCCTGTCAAGGAAGTCTATCACTCCGCAGCGACCTATTCTAAGATATATAATGTGTTTGCAATTGTTATATGGATAGTTGTGCTAGGCAATGATTACCTGGATGTTTTCATTTGGAAATGAAGCATGCTATTAAGGAGGTGTCATTGTGTGTCAAGTTGACAAAAGGTAGACTGGTGATGGCTAGCCTTGGCTGTCAGTGTGACTATTTCTAGAATCAACTAAAGCCTAAGCAGTTTTATGTTATGTCTATGGGGAATTTTCTTTGTTGGATCATTCCAAATGGGAAGACCCACCCTAACTCTGGGCCCCACACCTTCAGGTAGCAGTCACACAAAGGACAAGGAAGAAGGGAGCTTTTGCTTTCACCTGCTTCCCGTGCCATCACCGGGAAGGTCATCTATCCTATTGCTGATGCATCCCTTTGCCGGTCTCTGAACCTGCTTCTCCATGTAGACCAAGGACCAGCAGCTCTCAAGGAATTCCCTGGGACTCCAGAACTAGATCTGCGGAGACATTTGGACCAAACTACTACTAGAGTCTTGCCATTTTTGTCAGGAGACATTGTTGGACTACACAGACCAAAGCTTGAAAGCTACTTCAATAAATACCATATAAATTCAGTCATGTATATATTCATATATATTATATACATTCATTCTACCAGCTCTGACTAATACAGGTAAAGAGCAATGAAAAAGGGTCCCGCTGTGGATCATACAAACACAAAACGGACAATGAAAGGCTAAACATAAATTTATGCTGGGGATTTGATAATGTGGACGAAATGGCCAATTCAAAAGCTACAAATTTAGCAAGGCTGACAGAAGCAGACAGAAAATATGACTGTTTTAGTAGTGTATTACAAATGAGCCCTAGACCAGTGAGATGACTCTGTGGGTGAAGGCCCTGGCCACCAATCCTGAAGATCTGAGAGTTCAATCCATGGGACATGGGAGAAGGAAATATCTTATGCTTCTGAGTGTCCTCAGACTCTACCTCTGTGATGTGCACACACACGTGTACAACTAATAATAAATACATTTAAATATAGCCTATAATTAAAAAGACATTTTTTTGCCCTACTGAAAATCCAGGCCCAGATAGGTTAGCAGTGAGTTCTTCCGAACATTTTGAAAAGAATTAGTACATGTATCCTAGAATTCCTCAAGAAGATTAAAGTCTCTTAGATATTTTCAAAATATTAAAATAACCCAATGTGACTTAAAACCGGGATAAGCATTATGAGAAAGAAAATCCCATTTCCTCTCAGAGACATTTTTAAAATGTCTTAGCAAAGTGTTAGGAATCAAAGTGAGTGCAGCTGAGCCTATGCCCGCCAGGATGGTCTGTGATTCAGAAATCAAACTGTTCATCTCAAGAACAAAAAGAGAGAGAAGATCCTGCAGGCATTCCCACTGCTGAGTAAGAAATCCAACTTTGGCTCCTTATGAGAACACTTTCCTGTCAGCTCCCAGACCAGACACTTAACTTGGGAAAGAAGAGCTATAAAATCACACAATTCCAAACACAAAACATGGAAAACTTCCCTTCAGCACTTTGGGGGACAGACTCTAGATTAGCCAGTTATCACTTTCATACAACACTGACCTTGACGTCTACGGAGGTGAGGGGAAGAGAGGGGACAAAGTGGTGAGTGGAAAGCAAGAGATTTGGAGATAATAAGATCACCCCTGTGCAAAATTTCCACAGGTTTGGCATATTTGTATGAACTGGAAAGAAATATATAGAAAAATAAAACATATTTACAATGGAATTAAAACTCAAATACTTAGAATTTTATTAGAACTGGGATGGTAGCACATGCCTTTAATCCCAGCACTCTGGAGGCAGAGGCAGGCAGATCTCTGTGAATTCAGTTCCGGGACAGACAGGATTACCAGAAAAACCCTGTCTCAAACCGCCCCCCAAATTAGAAATTAAAGTTTATGATATTATTGAGAAGACACTATAGTCAGATGTGAGAAGTATATTGTTACACTTCCGTATGAACGCACGCTTCCAGGCAGCCCTGATCAAATCCCAAGATGTCTGTTGGTTTGCTTCCAGAAATTAACAAAACTTTCTAACACTAACATGGAACTATGGAGGTCTAGAAGAGTCAAGGTGTCCTAGAAGGGCATGAGTGGAAAGGCTATTCTTCTTCTTCTTCCTCCTCTTCTTCTGATTTATTATTTATTATATATACAGTGTTCTTTCTACACACCAGAAGAGGACACTAGATCTCATTCTAGATGGCTGTAAGCCACCATGGTTTTTGGTGGGAATTGAACTCAGGACCTCTGGAAGAGCAGCAAGTGCTCTTAACCTCTGAGCCCTCTCTCCAGCTCAGAAAAGCTATTATTCTAATTCTAAAGCTAAATCTAAAGATAATAAAAAATGAGTGCTGTGATTCCTGGGACAGGGTATCCAATAGAAGAGGGAGGGGTCCAAAAAAGCCTGGCATATATACCGTCACATGACTTACAAGAAAATGACCCTGTGACTCAGTAGAAAAGGCGAATGGAGGAAAAAAATAAAAAAGCACTTCTTGACGCTACACGCAAAAGCTAACTCCTGGTGGCTTGCCTTTAGAAGCATCCCCCACCCCCAGGACCTTGGATCAAATTGTCTTTAAATGAAAGATAGAAAAAGAAACTAACCACAAAAGAAATGATGGTATAAAATCAACTCTATTAGAACGTCCTCCCTCCAAAAGCGAATGAGTCATTAATCCATAGGACAAACACATTAAAGCCTCATTGGAACCATATTAAGATAAAATGATGAAAAATGCTACTATTGACAAAGATGGATGAGAACATGGGTTTCTGCATATCGCCTGTGGGAGGGATAAAGTGACAGGACCACTTTGGGAAGCTGGTGCTGATTAGTCCTGAACATGAATATAACCTCTTCCCCAGCAAGGCCACCCCAGGTCCACACTTAAAAGAAGCTGTAGTATCTGGTCTTATGGTGTGTGTCTGTAGTCCCATGACATCAAGGTCATCCTCTGCTACATAGTAAGTCCAGCCTGGGCTATAAGAGACTGTTTCGAACAAACAAACAACAAACAAACAAGAAATGTGACTGTCTATCAAATTCAAGTGTTGCGATATACACAAGAACAGTACTTGCTGTAGACAAAAGCTGAAAGCTGGCTTGGGATATGGCCAGTTGGTAAAATGCTTGCCATGTAAGCATGAATACTGAGTTCTATCTTTGGCACCTATGAAAAGCTGGGCACTATTGAATGCCTACCATCCCAGCACTGGAGAGGTGGAGACAGAAACATCCCTGGGGATTGCTGGCAGGCTGGCTAGCTCTAGGTTCCTCAAGCAATTCTGTCCCCCAAGCTAAAGTGGAGAGAAACTGAGAAAGACCTAACATTGCCTTCTGGGTTCCATGTACATGTATGTACACACACACACACACACACACACACACACACACACACACACACACACATACATGCCTCCTCCTCCCCCATCCCCCCTGCAGAAAGAGAGAGGGAGGGGAGAAGTTAGAAGCTACTCACATGCCTATTAACAAAACAGTTAAAGAAATTTCAATATTGACATACAGCAGAATAGCATACAGATCTACAAAGCCAAAACTAGAGATCAATCTCTCAAAGTTTAGCATCAAACCAGACCAAAAAATGAGCAGACTCTATTAATATAAACTATAAAAACTATCTGCATCATTACAAATCAGGCAACTCTGCCACTAGGAGGTTGGTGGCTTAAGGAAATGCAGTGGACATTTGTGCCGTGTGTTAGCTGCCTTTCCCCTTCTCTGAGTCTGGTCTACTGCCTATAATTGCTAGCATTCTACCCCATCAAGTTAGCGGGACAGAATGCAATTTCTGCCTATGTAATTGTTCTATTTCCTTTCAATATGCATATTTATAACTATATTTTACTGAGGCTCTGCAAATACTGCTTCTGCTGACTTATTTCTAGGCCTTCATCTCTGTAGGTAGTTCCCCTGCTTCCCGATAATTTCTGTGGCACAGAAATTTCTATGCTCTTTATCCATGCACCTCTATCCTCATCACCAGTCTACCTTATCGACAGTGATATTCTGCCTCTTTCTACTCTGCTAATGCACCAATAAAGCAAAAGAGGAAAGATCAGTCTAAATAGGAACAGCAATCCCTCTTAGGAGGCGTAGAATCAGATGCCACTGTATTTCTGGTTTAGGAAGGTTCACTGGAGCAGAGGATGTCGCTGAGTTGGTAGAGTCCTTGCCTACCATGCATGACAGCCCACATCAATGGGGCATGGTGGCTTACTCTGTGATCACAGAATTTGAGGAGGATAAGCAGGAGGACCAGAATTTGCCTACATGTTGAGTTCAAGGCCAGTGTGGATATACACAAAACCCTGCTTCAAACAAACAACAAAAATAACAACAACAATAAAAACCTAATTCACTGAGAAACAGGAGTTGGTGTGTGCTTGGGATCTCTCATATGTTATCAGATTATAATAGCTCAATATCACTAAATATTAATCTCATCAGATACTGTTGTTTACTATTATTTCATACCACAAATATCAAACGTCTAGAATTTCAGGTAGCTTTGGTGTTGTGCTTGCTCTGGCCCTACCTGGACCACTCTGGAAAGTGGGCAAACATTTTAACCCTCACAGATTCAACAGCCAAGAAGCCAAGTTCTCTGTGACTCCATCCAGTCATTTTAAAACATATAATTGAGTACATGAAGAATTGTATTTTGAGGCAAATGTGGACGACTACCCCAGCACGAACGCCTTCTCATCACCCTCTTTTCTACAGAGCTGGAATGGCAGTGAGCATGCCCTGACAGCTTCTTCGATTCTGTGCACTAGCTGCCAAGGAACAGCCACAGCTTCTACCACGGTTGTCTACCACAATGTAAGCAGCAAAAGAGCACAACTATTCTCCGAAGTGATTCTTTTTCTGTTTGCTTTTGTTTTGCTTTTTTCTATGGTACCCTTCGGGCATTTTCCATTGAACACTGAGATAGTCCATCTTCAATCTTAACTAAAGGCCTCCACCAAAGAAGTCGCCTTCATCAGTTCCCCGGGGCTCTGAGAAACCCAGGTGGATATACTAGCTGTCATCTGCAGCTGAGGAGAGAGCAAAGCCAGCTGGGCAATCGAGGACCGGCTGCACTCGGGCAGAGTGGGGCTGGGAGGAGCCACATCACTGGCATAGACACATTGTGGTGAACCACCTCCCAAGCTCTGTTTATTTTGTACACAGACCTGGCCATTAAGTTCAACAAAGGTTTATTAAACATCTGCACTATATCAAACAAGAGCTGAGGCTCAGGGCAATAAGACAAAATACTCTTTTACAGCTTTATAATTCCCAAAGCCCTATCCACCTGTCTCACCTGAGGCAGCCTTGCAAAATCAAATCGCATCTCCCCATAGCACCCACCTGGAAGGTTGGAATCTGAAAGGCTGAGTTACTAGAGATCGCACAGCCAGGAAACAGAGCAATAGGGACCTAACTCCAGGGATTTGATTCTTTAATAGTCCACTTTACCATATTATTTTTATATGCTGCTATTTGGCGTTAATTATAGGGTGTTTTCTGACCCATGGTGCATGCCATGAGTAAGATCTTTCTTTGCTTATAATTCTTTGTTAATATCACAGAGAAAAGGAATCTCGAGGTTTCTTAATTCTTCTTGTCATTTATTTCTGAGGCAGGATCTCATGTAGCCCAGGCTAACCTCAAACTTGCCACCTAGCTGAGGCTAGTCTTGAACAACAGAACCTCTTGTGTCCACCTCCCTAGAAATGGGATTACAAGCATGTATCACTATGCCCTGCATCATAGGCCTCTTAATTCTGAAACACCTTTTCACCCCTGATTACTTAATAGTTCCTCCAGATTATATTTTTATTTACATACACTTTTTGTTGAATCAGATATTTTGTTAACAAAATGAGTAAGAATTAAATTTCTACATTTCTAGGGCAAGCATTTTGGCTCTTGGGTCACCTCCAGCTTAGAGCTGCATTCTCTATACTGCGTCATTGCCGATATTTATTTCTAATCGCACTACAGATTCCTAGAAGAGAGCAACCACATTATAGTTCTGGGAGTGTGGCCAAGACTAACAATATTTGCTGAATGGAATTTAAATCATGGTTGGCCCTGCTACTCCCTAAATGGGAAACATTAGCACTAATGGTTAAGCATGAAACTAGAGTAAGAAAGACCAGGGCAAAGACAGCAGGATCTTCCTTGACCTTGGGTCAGTTCACCAAGTAAGCCTCAGAGCTCTTGTTAGAAAACGGGGCTTTTAATAACCACTTCCTAGGGTCCTTGTAGCAACTCAGTGAGGAGCCTAGAATTCCTAGAGTGTGAACGAAGTGTTGTCTAGATGGTGTGCACTTGCTATGAACACTTTGTGCGATCTTTCCAGAAGCCCTTCTCCTAGGGAATGTAATGCTACATTTCACTACTACAAATTGAAAGGTCAGAGTTCCAAAGCAAATTATCCATGGAGCATTCACCACAAATGCCTGTTTGCTGAAAATAACTGCTGGAGCACTGTGGTCGTGCTGGCTGCGGAACAGAGGGGTCTCTCTTCCTCTCAGTGTTATCTTATTTTATTTGTGGTAATGTGAGCTGGTGAGTGATATCTGCTTCAAATTCGATGTTCCTTTGAATAATCACACCTGCCTCTATAAAGCTATGACAATTAATACTACAGAAAATTCTCAAAACTGGGAGCTTTAAATGTAATCAGTATCTATCAGAATGACAATGATGATTCTACTTTTGAGGATATAATGTATTTAGAAATTCAATGGGATGATCCCTTCAGGCTAATGATGAGCAAAAAGAAAATTAGATCCCTGCCATTTCTGCCTCAGACCATAGATAATCATAATACTTCTGAACATTAGTTTAGCACACTGAGATTTTCAAAAATGTAATTTTTTGGTGTGTGCATGCTGTTTGTATATGTACATGTGTTTGCAGTGTGTTTACCCATGCACATATATTTTTGGGGACCAGAGATAAATACTGAGTATCTTTTCAAAAGCTTTCCACCTTATTTTTTGAGACTGGCTTTCTGAGCCCACAGCTTGGATTTCACCCAGACTTGCTGGTCAGTGAGCCCCTTGGGATCCACTTATGTCTGGGGAGTGCTGGGGTTACTGGTATGTGGCTCTAGTTTTCTAAGTGGGTTGTGCACATTTGAATTCATGTCCTTGTGCCTTAGCAATGAACACTTTATCCACTGAGCCATCTCCCCAGCACCACAAGTTTTTAGAAGCAAATTTTCACCTGTATATTTCATCCCTAAGGCTGAATTTGGAAAAGAAAAATGACATAGTGATGCACTGTTAGAAACTCAGCAGCTGAACACTGTTGAGGCCAGCCTTGGTTCCATAGCAACAATAGAAGGGGGTGGAGGAGCAGGAGGAAGAGGAAGGGGAGGAGCAGGAGGTCTATTTCTATCAATGCATAACCGTGACAAGGAAGATCATTTTACAGACTTCAGGTTTCTCACTCCAGTGGATTTATTCTTTGAATAGGAACTTTAATTGACCAGGGAGATTTATTAACATCATTCTCTGATTCTACTTCTCTGCCTTCCAATATTTCCACAGTAAGCACACAGTATTTTCATGATTAGGGAAAAGGTCCTTAATTGTTAATTTCATTTTTCATTGAAAAACAAACAGTGGGACAGGGGAGCATATGACCTTCCCACAGGTTGGATGACAGACCTGTCATGGGAGAGGACTCACAGCATTTTGCAGTGAAATACAACAAAGGATGTTGAGTCCTGACTCGGACCTGGGTTTGCAGACTAATGATCAGTAAGGAATCTGTTTATCTGTTTCCGCTGTGTACCTCACTCCCATCACACTGGTGTGGATGTAAGGTCATTTATACATCACTATAATTCTCACGCTAACGGTGTCATTGGCCAAATCAACGACTGTAGTGCCAACATAGGTGGTAGTTATTTCCACCCCAGGACAGGGGCTCCATCACTGCCTGCTTGAGAGGAACAGAGAGAGCAGGGTCCGGATCTCAGGAACTGAATTGGTAATTATTAATCACAAATCATCATTAACCAGAAGCTCTAGCCAGCTAGAACTTTGTATTTTTCTCATTATAAAAGTTTTGTACAATAATAGAACATACAGGTAAGGAAAGGAAAGAAGTATTTTAAAAATCACTGGTGGTGTAGGAATATAAGTTGTTCACATAATCTATAATTCATATATGTTTAAAAATGTATGTATACATACATACATACATATATATATATATATATATATATATATATATATTAACAAGAATCAGGATTGTACTATTTTGGAATTTTGATGTCATCAAATATTACCCTTCCATGTTATCTTAAATAGCACTAAAGCAGGGCTTCTTAAACTTTTCCACTGGTGCCCATTTTCACCCTATACATTTTTACAAGATGACTGATGTATGTATGCATGTGTGTATGTAAGACAGGCATACAAGCTGAAAACATGCTGAAATAAAAATTTTATTTTGAAACAATTTTGGTATGTAATTTTACTATTTATTGGAGATGGAAGCAAAGTTTCATTGCAGTGAGATTGAATAGTTTATTTTTACAGAAAGCATTAACTCTTGGGGCTAGAGGAAGGCTCACTGGTAAAGACTATGTGATGCTCTTGCAGAAGACAGGATCAGGGATCAGTTCTCAGTGCTCAGATTGGATGGCTCACAACTGCCTGTAACTCTAACACCAGGGGATCCAGTGCCCTCTTCTGGCCCCTAAGGGTACTTGCATGCATGTGCTCCTACTGGATCACACATACATGTATCACATATACATATGCACACACCCATACTTTAAAAAAATAATTGAATCTTCAAATCATGACAAGTATTTGATACTGAAGAACAAAGCATTGTCAATATCTGTTCTGAGTTGACGGATATTTTGACTTTATAATCACCAATGATGATAACTACTCTGCATAAACACATAATATAAAATAGCAGAAGTATGTTTAGGCTATTTCAGAAAGTCTCTCCTAATCTTAAGTCAATTTTTGCTTAATTTTTTTAAATGAAACATTAGTCAGAAATTCAAACAATAATATTTAAAGACAAATTAACACAAATAATCTACACATACTAATTCAGCATTTGTAAGCTGAGGGATGATGACAGAATATTAAATGTTTTCAGTTTCTATAATTAGACCGTTATGTTTCTACAGAAGCAGAAAATCCTGTGTACACAGTAAAAATGCTGCAATTCATAGCATATTCCAGTACTGAATCTGAACTGGGGT
Source organism: Phyllotis vaccarum (assembly GCA_033318265.1). Taxonomy (NCBI): domain Eukaryota; kingdom Metazoa; phylum Chordata; class Mammalia; order Rodentia; family Cricetidae; genus Phyllotis; species Phyllotis vaccarum. The sequence continues at coordinate 61,110,749 of JARWLC010000001.1, read as the reverse complement.
GTCTCTCATCAATACTGCAAGCATGACGGCACAGGTGTAAGCGCTGTATGTTCAAAACCAAGGCTACAGTGATGTCACTGCAGCTGAGCACTATCAGACATCTTTCAGATTCACTATGTATTTAACTCTGGATTTTTTTTGTTATTAAATGTTCAGAAACTCTTACTGTTGCCGATTTATTTTCCCAAACCTGACATTCAGTTAGTCACCCTCAGCCACAACCCACAGTTGAAAATGTAATAATACAGTGTGATGCCAGATGTGTGCATATTAATTTGTTTACCCACATGCCTGCTACATTAAAAACTTGCCCCCTTTTTTTCTGTTAGGAAAGATGCTATAATGAGCAGATGATATACAACCATAGCTGAGCACCTAAATCAAGTCGGTGACCCTGTAACCCTGACACTCAGAAGGTTGAGGCAGAGGCCGGTATGGGCCACATAGTGAGATCCTCACCAGTATGAGCTGCATACATAGACCTTGTTTCAAAAATAAATAAATACATAAAAAGAAAATAATAGAACAAAACAAAAAGCTCAACTAACTCACCACATAAATAATTTTTAAAAACTGAACACTTGATAAAGCAAGCTGTCATCTGTAAAGGACCATCCTTACGTGGCTTCTGTGGAAGAAGCAAGAGACAGACACCAACCACTTTGGAGACTGAGGTTATGCGCTGGTGCAACAGTCACTGACCTTCCTGGACCTGTCCCACCCAGTAGCTGCTGCTGACCACTGACTTGAGCAATGGAGGTCAAACTGATGCCCAAAACTCGGGATAAAGTCTGGAAGTCGGAAGCACCAACTTGGAGAACAGTATTTGTCATAGCCCCCAGTGAGTCCTTGTGGATTTAGGGGAAGTTATGGAAATGTTGCTGAAGACTTGACCTTAGAGTACTCAGCCTCATAGTACTAGGAGAGCTCTATCATCACACACTGGGCTAATACTTTCAGAGTTCAAGGCTCTGAACCAATGGGACTGTGCACCCTCCCCTTTTTATGTTCAAACAGAGCTCAACCACCTATGCAGGGATTTCAACAGGATGGTTCCAATGCCACTCAAACCTTGAAAAGGATAAGTGAGTGACATCATACACAGAAGGCTACCTCCTGCAGAATCCCATTTATGCACCCAGACAGAATAGGCAAATCCCCAGAGATGGAAAGTGGGACAGTGCTTGAAAGGGTTGGGAAGGGTATAGCAGCTGCTTTTCAATAAGAAAACGGTAAGTTGGAGAAATCTCTCACAGGAAGTAATTTAAGAGAAGGTTCCTTGGCTTACAGAACAAGGCTGCACAGTCCATTGTGTTGTGGAGGCACCATGGCAGAAGTGTGAGGTGTCTGGTCATACTAAAGCCACAGATAAGAAGCAGACAGTAGGCTTGCATGGGGCCACATTGTGAGATCACCGGTTCAGCCTCCAGTAAACCACTTCCTCCAAGCCCCACTTCCAGGCCTATACCCAGCAAGGGACCAGCTGTTCAAACATGAGCCTTTTGGGGACTTTCACATTTAAATTTTAACAGAGAGAACCAAGTACTACTACTTAATGGGTATTGACCGAGACAGTGATGCTCAGTACATATTACTGTAAGCATACTGGAATATGAACTTACAATTTAGGACAAGCTAAAGTGTATAGTTAAATTGTTATGGAATAAAGATGGAGCCCCATGAGTGGATACTGCTTCAGAGATGTCCATCCTGGCCTCCCTCTGAAGAGAAGAATGTGGTCTTGAACCATTTCCAGTCAACTAAAGGGTGCTTTCAGAAAAGCAAGCTGTAGGGTTGACACATGTCTCCTGGGATCCATACAGCATTTGAGCTGGAATCTGAGTTTTCCCTGATACACGTCCAATAGTGAGGGGCATGGGGCAATTTACACAAACCAGCAGGGGTCAGCCAAGACCAGGAAAGGCTACAAAGGGTGGGTGTACTTCTGGAGTTGGTAGGCAAAACCATATATTTCCTATGGGTCAACACTTGAGTAAAAGCCCTGTTGTAGCTTGTGGAATGTCTTTTGGTATGCTGTGAATATCATTTGTTAATAAATAAATTTAAAAAAAGAACTGTCTTGGCTGCCCAAGAATCAACATGTAAGGTAACACAGGTAAGCCATGGGCCAGACATATTAATGGAAATGGGTTGAGTTAAGATGCAAGAGTTAGTTAGCAATATACCTGAGCCATAGAACGAGCAGCATGAAATTAATATAAGCCTTGTATTTGGGGACTAAGAGAGAGTCTGAACCTCTGGACTAGGCTGGAAAGGCTGAGCTAGAAACTTCTTATTAGAATAGCAGTGAAATAGAAGTTAGGGACAGAACAAATATTAGGGGTATTAGAGAAGCAAGCTGACCAGATGAGAGAAAGGACAGGGCTCTGAACCAGCTCTCCCAAAGACCCCTTTTCTGGAGAAAGAATGTGTGAAAGGCATTGTTGCTTCCACATATTCTTATTTCTAATGCAGCCAATTATAATAGGCTTCACTGAGGGTAAAAATGATTCCTAAGAAGCCTCCACCTGTTCCAGAAACGGGCCCACCCATAGACAGGGAGCTAGATATGAAGTAATCAAGGAAAACAGCAGTTTTATCTTTGTAGCTATGACGGCAGTTAGCCTCCCACCATGGCAAAGCCTGCAAGCTGATCGTGTAAACATAAGAACAAAGACAGCACGGACTAAGTCATGGCAAGCAGACTCCACCAGGATCCAAGGCCAGCAGCGCCTGCAAGGTCCACAGCAGCCAGCAAAAGCTGTCAGGCCGAACTGCCAACAGTCAAGGTCAACAGTGAACAGACAAAGATGAACAAGGGGCTTCCAAGCTTGACCACTCACCCTGAGAGAGCATCAGGTGAGCAGCGTGTGGTCATCTCCCTCATTGGGCCAGGGGGCATGCGCAAAGTGTGGGCTTCCATTCGGTCAACTTGTGATGTGTTCAGAGAATGAACCAATCATAATAGAAATGTCTTCTGTCTTTCTTTAGTTTCTACCATCCTATAAAAAGCCCCCAGACAAACGATTCAGTGGGTTTCTCCCTCGCTTGGATCCTCTTCTTAGCTCTGCTTTCTGTGGTACATCTTTAGTCTTCTTTAAGCTGTAGCTCTATAAAGAACGCCCTTCTATGTATGCCCTTGCTGTCTGTGAATTTCTTTCTTAAGACAAAGACCCAGGTATAGCCACTGAGTCATGTGAAGTCCGTGTGAACCCTAGTGTCCAAGACTCTCAACTAGTATGAAAACCCTCATTCTCAAGGGCACTCCCTTTCCCGTTCCACTATTATGAGTGCTACCTGGTAGTGTGGACTCCATGAGCAAGCTTTCTAAAGACCAGAGTGCCACAGGGGCAGAGTTAGCGAGTGCAGGTGTACACACACACACACACACACACACACACACACACACACACACACACACAGGAGAGAGAGAGAGATTTCACTGGATCTCAGAAAACTTGCTAGAATTCAAAGGAAATAAAGGATAGAAAACTCTTGTACAGGAGAAAAAGCCCTACTGAATGTTAGTTATTAGTAATGACTGGTTGTAATAGTTAATCCTGCTTGTCCACTAGATGTGGAATCAACTAAAAGGCAAGCTTGCTGGGATAACCTGTGAGGTTTCTGAGATGAGAAGACCCAGCCTAAATTAGGGCAGCACCACTCACAGCAGCTCAGATAAAGGAGGTCTGGAGCCCAAAGGCTTTGCTTTTTGCCTGCTAGCCCTTGCTCTTGCTGGCAAGGTCATCTACCTACCCAACTGCTGCCATCCTATTCCATCATTAATATCAGAACACAGCTTCTTCAGGCTCCCATCATGAACTGAAGAATCCATCCAACAGTGGAACACGGAATCCTCTGAGCCTTCAGTCCCAGCCTGGGACCGCTTGAGTGTCCAGCCTCACAGACTGCATGGCTACCAGCTATTTAATTTGATTTAATTTAATACACACACATACATTCATTGCATTAGATCTGGTCCCCAGAAAAGTCTGACTAATATACTTCTGCCATAATAATTTCTTGCCTTTGATCTCTAATTCAGGTTTTTAAATATAACCTGAGAAATTGGAAGCCACATGCTAAAAGAACTCAAGACCTCATTTCAATCACCGCCTCCATCCAGAATCGGCTTCAAAAGCCAGGAAGATGCTCCACGATCACACCCATCTCAGCACACTAGATTCAAAATCAAGCCATGTGTCAAAGACACTTCCAACTATCCACTGGAGTTCTTATCAAATGGTCAAAAACATCAGTAGATAATACCATGTGGATGAGACCAGAGGAATATCCATCAGTCCTATTTAAAGCTCCAAGACAGCACTCGGCCATCTGTCTTGGTACTCATTCCAAGTTGGAGGAAGAAACTTCTCTGTTCTGTTCAATTTAAACTCAAGTGGAGCCTCAAGACCATTTGAATGCATTCCATTTTCAAACAATTTGGAGTACAGCTATTTATCATCCGGGTTATGGGACAGTATCATGCTGTGGGTTGAGGTGAACCGTGAGTAAAATAATGTTTGCAAACACAGCTCAGTCTGACACATAAGAGCACACACATATCTTCACTGGGTGCATTAGGACAGGTCAGTCACAAAAGATACAAGCACAACGCAGAACAGTTTACGCAAAACAAAAAGGAGCCGGTAGAGAATATAGTTAAACAAGAAATAAAGGCATCCGGTGGCTTTCAGGTGTGGCTGGACCCAGCACTCAAATATTTGTCAGGCTCCTCTTCGTTTCTCCCTCCGCTTTCAGACACCAGGGAAACAGAGGTCATCACCATCTAGAATGGGCCCCCATTAGTCAGTTCACGCATCCAAATTTTATCTAATGCTAACCAGGTGTCAGACAGCAGTAACCCTGACAGAGGAAACTGTGGCCTTTATAGAATTTTCCTCAGAGTGGAGAAGCGGGGGATGCTATGGTTTGAATATTATTTGAGTATGCCCCCACCCATTCATGCAATAGAAGCCTGACCATGTAGGGCAGTGTTAGGATACTGAGACTATTTTGAAGGTGGGGCCAAATGCCAAGTCATTAATTCATGGTGGCTCACCCTTGGAAAGGATTAACGCAAGTCTCAAGGGGACCACAGATGCTAAAGTGTTATATAAGGAACAAATGTGGCTCCTGGACCTCTCTGGAATATTGTCCCATTTCCCCTCTCACCTTCTGTGACCTAGGACATCCGGTCTCTGTAACTGTGAGCTCAATTGCATTTCTTTGGGAAAAGAACCCTGGTTTTGGTATTCTGTTACAGCAACAGAAAATGAACTAACATGGTGGGGATCCATTAGAAGATAAAGGCTGGAAAGGGCTGAAAAAAAATAAAAAGGTTGTCTTCTTCAAAATAAGGCTCTCTATTCCTCTTGTTGTTCTTAAAGTCACCTTCGCTCATCTCCATGCAGCAAACACCCCCTCTCACACTGCTCTTGCCTTTGACATGCTGGGCTGGGCAAAGATCAGGTCTCAAGTAGACTTGCCTATGAGTTTAGGTCCAGCTAGTTTATGTGGTGAGGTGATGGCATACTTCCAGCAATTACCTCCAGCTATAACATAACTTCTGTTCTCCGTTTCTTAAAAACACCCATTTTAAATCATTTTGTGCTAAGCACAGGCTAACAGCCTTCCTGGTATCCTTCCAATAGGATGTTAGTAAAATACTGCAAAACCCAGTCAGTTAGTTATTGGTCAAAACTCTCCTTTGATGGCCTGATTCCACTGTTAGGTTATATTCAACTTTGTGACCGTGAAGGCTTCAAACCCAAGTTTTCTGAGAAGCCAGGGGATGCAGTCTAACAGAAAGGCTTAACCTGTTCCTCTGAGAGGTCAAGGATGCTCTCGTGGTGTTCATAGGCTGGGTGCTCATGGTAAAAATTGATCTTCAGTCAAAGTGAAAACATGAATCAAGTTGTTCTCGCTTGAAAACACTTGGAAACACGGCGCTATTTTGGAGCCAGTCTCAACAGGTTAACACTAGACACTTGTAAGGATCCACTCACTCGGGGAGTTTTCACTAAATTTAAGGTTGCCTGGGGCCGGGGGTGGGGGAGGTAATCATTTTAGTTTTTAAGTACTATTACCAGTCACATGCTTGACTCCACTGTCTCCCTAATTTTGTCATTCTTTCATTGGCTCCCTGTCCCCTCTACTGTAGGTAGCATGTTTTGCAAGGACAGTCATTTATTTAATCCGTATACAACGGCCAAATGGATCATTTGGTTCAGTCAAATCCTGTCGTTTAAGCCTTAAACAAAAACGGATTTTTAATGGAGAAGCTCACCAGCCTCTTGCTCTACCTCGTTTTCACATGGCCTTGTCCAGCTTAAGTCTCCCTAGCATGTTAGCACAGTCTCCTGGAGACTGGTGGCTGCATGGCCTCTAGGGGACAAGTCCTGCGTAGCCACCCCTACCGGATTAATCCTAGTCCCACAGCCGCCAGCAGGACTCTGGATTTTTTGTTTATATATATTAATATTAAGGCTAATGCCCTTATCTTTGCACTCCAGCCGGAAGGTCGATTGAGCCCTTCTTTCCTACCCCTTTGCTTCTAGAATTGGGCCCGGTGCCTCGGGCCGCCTTCTCCGAGTTAGGAAAGGGCTCGAACTTTCCCAGGGAACCGAGGGGCGTCCCCGCGGCGCCTTAGCATCCCCCTCCACCCCCTCGCCGCAAAGCCCCGCTGGCGCGGAAGGGAACGCGCTGCGGCCCTCGCTCCTGTCCTCCTCCTCCTCCAAACCCGGGCGCGGGAACCCCAGCAAGCACCCGGTGCACAACGCCCGCCAGGCCCTTCGCCCCAGCCCCTAAGCCAGGCTCTGAGGTCGGGGTGGGGTGCCACCTGCGGGCCGCCACGCGCGGGCTCCGGTGCGCGGCTCCCCGGCAGACTGGGCGGCTCCCTACCGGGCTGGGCGGCTCCCCCGCGGGTGCGGGGCGAGGGGCGCGGGGCCTGGGGGTGCAGAGTCGCAGGCCGCGCTGCGGTCCCACCCGGCCGAGAGGCGGCGCGGAGCCCGCACGGGGCCGCCCTTGCGATTGGCTGCGCCCCCCCCTTCCCCGCTCCGCCCGCCGCGGCGCCCGAGGAGCGAGGACGCGGGGACCCGCCTCCCGCCCGCTCCCGACCCCGGGCGCGCGGGATAAAAGGCGGGCGGCGGGCGCGGGAGCCCGGGCCCTGCAGCCTGCGAGCGCCACCGGCGGGCCGGGTTCACCCGCCGCCCACCCCCTCGCTCCCCGGCGCCGCCGAGCCCCGGAGGTACCTGCAGCCGAGCGAGAGCCGGGGCCACCGCGCCGCCGCCTCCAAAGTCGCCAAAGTTGAGAGGCTGCCGCCCACCGGGAGCAGGAGGGAAGGTGCGAGCGCGCGGGCCCGAACCGACCGAGCGACGCGCAGACCTTCCGAGCGCACGGCCGTCGGCGGCCTCTCCCGAGCGGCTGCGGCTTCCCAGCTCTGTGAGTGGTCGGCTAGACCGACGGCTGGCTAAGTATTTCCGTTCAATTGTTTATGGGATGCGATTGTGTATTTTTGTGTTGGTGGAGGGAGTTAAGGCAGAATGCGTCCTTTTTTAAAAAAAACTCAGTTTCAGATAGTGAGACTGTTGCATTGAGAGAAGGTACCTGGAAATCTTACTGAGTTGGAGGAATCTAGGGAAAATGCATTTAACAGGTTTTTATTCCGTCTCCCCAGTTGGAAATGAAGTTAATTGGAATGAAAGTAAATACGGAATAACGGAGGGGTTAACTAGTGGCAGTTAACTTGTACTTTCCTCCCTTTTTAAATATTGTTACCAGATTGGTGGGAGGCTGAGCTGGTGAGAAGCGACTGGAAGAGACTGGGAGGTGACCATAATGTCGTTAAGGTTCCACACACTGCCCACCCTGCCTGGAGCTGTCAAACCGGGTTGCAGAGAGCTGCTCTGTTTATTGGTCATCACCATGATGGTGAGCCCCAGTGCCTCGGGAATGTGCCCCACAGCTTGTATCTGCGCCACTGACATTGTCAGCTGCACCAATAAAAACCTGTCCAAGGTGCCTGGAAACCTTTTCCGACTGATTAGAAGACTGGATCTGAGCTATAATAGAATCGGACTTCTGGATGCCGACTGGATTCCTGTATCCTTTGTTAAGCTCAGTACTCTAATTATTCGTCACAACAACATCACCAGCATCTCCACGGGCAGTTTCTCCACAACTCCAAATTTAAAGTGTCTTGACTTATCATCCAATAGGCTGAAGTCGCTGAAAAGTGCCGTGTTCCAAGAGCTGAAGGGTCTGGAGGTGCTTTTGCTCTACAACAATCACATCTCGTATGTGGACCCGGCAGCTTTCGGAGGACTGTCCCACTTGCAGAAACTCTACTTGAGTGGGAACCTCCTCACACAGTTTCCTATGGATTTGTATGTTGGGAGGTTCAAGCTGGCCGATCTGACATTTTTAGATGTTTCTTATAATCGAATCTCTTCTATACCAATGCACCATATAAGTTTAGTGCCAGGGAAACAGCTGAGAGGCATCTACCTCCATGGAAATCCGTTTGTCTGTGATTGTTCCCTCTACTCACTGCTGATCTTTTGGTATCGCAGGCACTTTAGTTCGGTGATGGATTTTAAGAATGACTACACCTGTCGCCAGTGGTCCGACTCCAGGCACTCGGGTCAGCTGCCCCTGCTCCAGGATAGCTTTCTGAACTGTTCTGAGAGCGTCATCAATAGCTCTTTCCACGCACTTGGCTTTATTCATGAGGCACAGGTCGGGGAAAGGCTGGTTGTCCACTGTGACAGCAAGATTGGTAATGGACATACTGACTTCATCTGGGTTGGTCCCGATAACAGACTGCTGGAGCCCGATAAAGACATGGGAAACTTTCGTGTCTTTTACAATGGCAGTCTGGTTATAGAGAGCCCTGGCTTTGAGGATGCCGGAGTTTATTCTTGTATTGCAATGAATAGACAACGTCTGTTAAATGAAACTGTGGATATTATGATAAATGTGAGCAATTTTACTATAAACAGATCCCATGCTCATGAGGCATTTAACACGGCTTTTACCACCCTTGCCGCCTGTGTGGCTAGCATAGTCCTGGTCCTACTTTATCTGTACCTGACACCGTGCCCATGCAAATGTAAGTCCAAGAGACAGAAAGATGTGCTGAACCAAAGCAGTGCCCATGCCTCCATCCTCAGCCCCGGTCCCTCTGGTGATGCCTCTGGTGATGAACGGAAGGCAGGCAAAAGAGTGGTGTTTTTGGAGCCCTTGAAGGATACTGCAGCAGGCCAGAATGGGAAGGTCAAGCTTTTCCCCAGTGAGACCGTTATAGCCGAGGGCATCTTAAAGTCCACAAGGGTGAAATCTGACTCAGATTCAGTCAATTCCGTGTTCTCAGACACACCCTTTATGGCATCTACTTAATTGTGTGCCTGTGTTTTGTCTGGTGTCATGATTTAATCTCTCCCTATTTAACTTTGTGAGGTCCTCAAAATCTCTAGTAGGGCAGAAATTGTTTTGTCTTTTGAGATATAACCAAATGGTGTCTTAAGATGGTTGCTAGGAAGTGAAGCAAAGCACACTGGTTGCTTGCTCACTGTGTTGGGGGAAAGGAAAGAGAAGGTTGATTTTGAGAGTTTTTAAGATCTGGAAAACAGTGTCTTAGCCTTCAGCATCTTTGACGATTGCAAAGCTAGTCTTAAGGCTACATGACTGGCCAGTATCCTCTTCTTGGGCTATCTTAAAGGAGAAAACGAAGCTGTGTATTAGCCCTCTTTACAAATAGACTGTTCACTTGCTAGAACCAACATTGAGCTTTCCTTTTTTAAAAACAAAACAAAACAAAACATTAGTGATTTCTTTCGTTTTTAAAAGATGCAGAAGGAAGAATTGGCTAAAGTTAGTTTGGAGGTTTTTCAGCCCCAAATCATCATTTCAGACCAGAATGGACCAACTCTGATAACATCCACAGGATTATGCCATATTCTACGTGTGTGGAGTAAGTAGTAGGGAAGGCATGGTTGTTGAGCTGATCCCCTTCTCCATACTCTTTATGCTGTATTCTGGTACAAAACCTTTCACTGAAAAATTAAAAGTGTCATTATTTGTTGCCAAGGATATATGTCAGTACCAAAATGTCTGAGCAATCTGAATCTTCATTGTAACAGACTTGTTTGTCTATCTGCTCATGTGTCTATAAAATCTTAAGTTATATGAACTACCGAGTAGACCCGAGTGTGCTGTGCTTGAGACATTTGAATCCACGTAAATACATGTGCTCTGTGACGATGTTTTACTTGTCTATTTACCAATGCAGTCCAAGGTGTTTTATGTGACTAGCTTGTATGTTTGTGTAAAGCACCGTCACATTATGTATACATGACGGCAAGCATCTCTTCAAAATTCTTGCTTTGTTAATAGGGATTTTATTTTATTTTTTTAGAGGGAGAAAACAGCTTTAATATATTCTAATAAGATTTATTCTCTCTGTTTACTCTGATATCATGCTTTTCAGCCAGGTTTGAAAAACACTTAAATTCTAGTTTTAGGACAAGTGAGTACCTAGGAGACCTGATTATTCCCACATCTGCCAAGACATAATCATGTGCCTCTCAGGCACTAAAACAGAGAGTTCAGACCAACTGATGTTTCAAGTTCCTTCCCATATTAGAAGCTGGTTTTCTCGCAGCTCCAGCTGCCAGCCCCAGAGTCACACTGGCCTTCTAAACCTGTGTACCGAGGGAATATAGGGATTGGGTTAGGGTGGATTGGCATAGCACTAAGAGGTTAGGATAGACTAGCATAGCACTAACAGGTTAAGATAGACTAGCATAGCACTAACAGGTTAGGGTAGGGTAGACTAGCATAGCACTAACAGGTTAGGATAGACCAGCATAGCACTAACAGGTTAGGGTAGACTAGCATAGCACTAACAGGTTAGGATAGACCAGCATAGCACTAACAGGTTAGGGTAGAGTAGACTGGCATAGCACTAACAGGTTAGGAGGCACTTGCATAGCCCTATAGCTGACAAAAGTTTGAGTGAAGGAGACTCAGAGATAATCATGGGTTACGTATGACCAAACAGTGAATGAATGACAGGAACAACAGAAAAACCCAGGCTCAGCATGCTCCCTAGAGAAGATAAGAAGTCCAAAAGAATGGCTACCTTTAACCCCCATGGGCATGGAAAAGGAATACAATCAGAACAGTAATCAAAGGCCTAGGAGAAGCTGATACACATCTTCCTAGGGAACGCTGGGCATGGTCAACAGTGGGATGTTATAGAGGCACAGATGGGGATGGAAGGTTGATTGTGTCAGTGGTGATTCACTGGGAATGCAGTTTGTAATAGTAGGCACATGACAGGTCTCTAAGAGCTATTCGGTATCCCGGCTTTCTCTCTAGCAGACTGGTCGGCAGGGCATCAAGGGCCAAATGGTCAGGAGGCCCCTGGGGAAGAGGATGCAGGATGTGGACTCAGTATTGTGAAGACTGTTCTCAGTGTTAAAAGTGACTGCTCTGCTCCTCAGATCCCTCACCCTGTAGACAGGATCCTTCAGAGCCATGTTACTGGCATGAATTTTATTATGGTTGCAGCTGTTTTAAGTATTAGAAGATATGGGGAGCTGGTGTGATCACAGCAGCCATCTTCTCTTCATATTGAGATCACAACAGCCGCTAAGGGCATGAATGTGCTGCCTCTGGGCTACGATGAAGCTGGCACCACTCTGGCAACAGAATTGAAGAGGGTCCCTAAATTGCATCTCGTCCGGATGAGACCCATAAGGACTAACAGCTGCTGATTCTAGGAAATAAGTGTTGGGCTTGACGGGCAAACAGGAGCAGTGCTGGGAGTTGGTGATGGCATTTAATCACAGCTTCTAATGCCCAGATGCCAGGTTAGGGAGAGGATACATTTCAATAGAAGCCAAGGTCCTTTTAATCAGAACAAAACAACAAACAATCTTGAGTTTTCCAAATTCTCATTTTCCACCAAACATAGGAAACAAGAAGATGGTAATAAATCCTGGAACTGAATGTTGTGTGTGGAATTCTAAGTGCCTAGACATATCAATTTTTAAGTAGGAGCCAGATCTCATATATTTTCAGTATAGGAGCAAAATTAATGTGTGTTTTATAAATTTGCCGCACTCAAAACCTTTCATGATTTTCCTTCTAAGCACTTACCTGGACTTAAGCAACTGAGTTATTTTCTTAAGCTGGTGGGGAGAGCGTACATATTAGGGAGGGTGTACATGGTGGGGACAGTTGGAAGTTCATGGAGAAATCAGATACCAGTCTCAGGTGTGACATTTTCTTTCTTTCTCAAAGATTTATTATTTCATTGTGGGGGGTTGGGGGGAGGGGAAGGCATGAGTGCAGCTCAGAGGTGCCTGACACCCTGGAGTTGGCATTACAGGAGTTTTAAGTTGTCTGACCCGGGTGCTAGAAACTGGACTCTAAAAAGCAAAGCATGCTTTTAACTATTGAACCATCTCTAGCTAGCCCTGATGAAATTTCCTTGGGTTTAGAGTATTTTCACAGAAATGGAGATTCCAGCTTCATTCTTTTCTATATGTATATAAAATAATTGTAATTTTGAGTTAAAATTTCTAGAGGTACAGGAGTGGGGATTTGGTGGGTCAAAGCCAAGCCTGAATTGGGGTCCCTAGAGCCCACATCAAAACCTGTACCTAGCAGCCAAACATCAGCAGTCCCAGAATACCTTTAAAAAGATAAGGCAGAGGCAGGAGGATCTGCAGAAGCTGAAGGGCATGGAACCTGACTTACAACAGTAAAGAGACTCTCGCAAGGGGCAGGGCAGGGGAAGGCCAGTGTGAGAAGGTTATCCTCTGACTTCTGCTCACCCACTGTGGTATCTATGCACCTCCTACACACAAGTACACACACAAAGTACACATACAAACACACAAACACATGTACACGCACAGAGTACAGGCACACACAAGTACACACTCACATGTAGACACACAGGCATATACAAGCATACACACAACACACACAAAATATTTTAACAATACTTTCAAGACTAACATCCCAAAAGCATCCTCTAAAAAGACTTTAGTATGTAGGCTCAGCCTCTACATTATTCCTTGCTGCTGCCCCAGACACAGTTCAATTTTTAATTTTTAGTTTTGCTTGATTAAGCATAGAAAAATGAGTTTCATTTTTCCAAATAACTTTCCCCAAACTATTAATTAGAAATTTATGAAGGCAGAACATAAGAGGCACAGGCAGATGGACTCTCAGTCCAAGTTCTGAGAAGATGTGTGGTTAGGGAATCCTACTAAATGCTGCTGAAACAGGATCCCACCATCATCCTCAGCACCACCGTCATTTTCTTTGCCTAGGCCACTGCTGATTCCCGCCACTTTCTAGTGTTGTCTGACTTGCCTACAGACCAAGCAGTAAGTCCAAAGCCAGGCTTCTCCACAGAGTCTTAGGAGAAAGTCAGATAAAGAGGCTTCCCACTCTCCTAACCAGAGAGCCTAATCCAGGAAGTTTAGGAAGGCGCGTGCCAATCATTTTTAAACATTTTCCTTAGCATCTGATTCTCATTCTACCTGATTTGTTGAAACACATGCCAAATGGGACCGTAGCAGATATCATGTGTTGAGGCCCTGTCAAAATGCAGTATGACTTGTTAATGGATTTATTAATAAAAAGAAAAATCTTAGTCCCCTAAAAATAGACTATTCTTTTTTTCTTCTTCTTAACTAAGATTTTGGTATGTTGGCTCTAAATGGACCCCTAAGTAAAGCATTGGCTGAAACTTAAGGGCTTATATTTTTCTAAATTATGAAATCTAAAATTACTTGGATGTGGCAACATCCCTGATTCCTTCATTTTTTAAAGCTATTTTTAGTTTGAAAGCAGCTCCAGCAGATCGGGTTTGTGACAGTGAGCAGGGGAGCCTTCAGATTGGATTAGCTCATAGCAGTTAGCTTCCATCCCAAGGATTCTAAGTGCAGTTCCATTTACAGAGAACTGAAGTGTCATTGTTTTCTAACATACTAGACTATTCTTTTAAAAACCCACTAGATCTTTTCCTGGTTCCCTCCTTCCTCCCCTTCCCACAAGCAGCTCCAGGCCTGTGCTCCTTATGTCTCATCATGGGAGTCTGTGTGGAGAGGTAGATATTGACTTGCCATATAAGTTAATCTGCTTTTTTAAAAAAAATCGCAATAATTGTGAAAACTTTTTAAGTACTCACACAGGTATTGTTCTGGAGGGTCTTTGCACTCCAGACATGGGTTACACATAAGCTTTCTCTGGGGCCTAGTTTGCTGTCTGTCTCTTTGATAACAAAGTGACCAAAAGCAACTTGGGGAGGAAGGGTTTATTTGGCTCACACACTCTGATACAGTCCCTCACTGCAGGAGCGACAGGGAAGTGCTTCTTATTGACCTGCTCTCCCTGGCTTGCTCAGCCCGCTTTCTTATATATCCCAAGGTACTTGTGTAGGAGTAATGGCACCCACAATGGCCTGGGCCCTCCTACATCAGTCGTCAGTCAAGGACATGCCTCACAGATATGCCCACAGCCAGTCTGATGGAAGTAATTCCTCATTTGAAATTTTCTCTTCTCAGGAATGTCAAATTGATTAAAACAAAACAAAACAAAAAAAACTAACCAGCCTATCTCTTGAATAATTTAGAATATTGTCTAGGGGCCATTGAGACTTGTAGATGGATTACAGCCCTTTTATAATAAGAACAAGGGTAAACAGAGTAGTTAAAGAGACATTGTACAATGCAAAAACTGGCATTTATATTGGATTCATGTATTGAGTGCTTACTGAGTACCAGGAAAGCAATGAGAAGTAGTATTGACTTGCTGTCAATTCCTCATCATGGCAAGATTGAAAAATGAGAAGTCTAAGAAATGGAGAAAGAAGGCGCAAAACAGAAAAAGTCATTTGCTCAGGTGACTCAGTTAATAACTTGTATCAAATGAAAGAGTCACTCCTCCCTATTCTCACATAGATGGATTGCTGATAAAATTACTTTGTAAGGCACGAGTTCAATGAAAGTAAAGAATGTGAGGAGGGTGTCTCAGGCAGAAGAATGCTTGGTGAACAAGCATGAGGATATGAGTTGTGATCCCCAGCACTCACATATAAAGCTATACTTGATGACGTGCCCTCCTAACCCAGTGCTGTGAATAGGCGGGTTGGGGTGGGATGAATGTGGATACCTGGAGCTTCCTGAGCAACCAGTCAGGCCAGTTCGTAAGTTCTGCGCTTAGTGAGAGCCAATTGAGACAGTAAGTTGAAGAGCTACTGAGGAAAACCAAATACCAACCTCTAGCCTCCACTTGCATGTGCATAAACTCATGTATATATGTACATACAAACATACAAAGGATGTGAAATGAGTTTCAGGGTAACTGTGTGGATGAGATAAATAGAAAAGCCTAAGTTATAAACATGAAAACGTTTTTGAAAACACTTTCAGTACAAGTTGCAAGAATGGAAATCCATCTGCAAAGATGTAGATTAGATAGCTGTCTTGGTTACTCTTCTATTGCCCCAAACCATGTTTCGGGCAACTTTTAAAAGAGAGCATTGAATTTTGGGGCTCACAGTTCTGGAGACCATGACCATCATGGCGAGCAGCATGGCAGAAGGCAGGCATTGTGCTGGAGCAGTGGCTGAGAGCTTCCAGCTGACCCACAGGCTCCAGGAGAGAAAGGGAGCTAAGTGGGAAGGGCTCCGGCTTTTGAAACCCCCAAACCCACACCCAGTGACATGCCTCCTCCAACAAAACCACATAAAGATAGCCAAAGTTACTGAGTATTGCCCATGCTCCAGGGCCGTAAGTTCACCTGTATCGTCCACCTTGAGGATATTTTAGCACAGAGAGGGTGTGTTAATTTAGATTTGGTTGCTGTAATGAAACACTTGATTAAAATCCACCTGGGGAGGAAAGGGTTCATTTGGCCTGCGTATCTCAGGTCACAGTCCATTGAGGGAAGCCAAGGTGGGGATCTGAGGCAGAAACTATGGCTGCTTACTAGTGTGTTTCTTTTGGTTTACTTGGTGAACTTTCTTACACCTCCATGGGCCGCCTGATCAGGGGTGGTGCTCTACGTACAGGCAATCTGATGGAGGCATTTTCTCAACTGAGGGTCTCTCTTCCCAGATATGTCTAGGTTTATGTCAAGTTGGCAAAAGCCAACCAGCCCAGAGGGTAATCAAATAAACTTAATGCAATTCGAGAGTGATCAAGATTTGCCTATTAGTGGCTCCAACAGCCATTAGGAGGTAAAACTGGAAGATGGTGGCAGACACCTTGATTTAGCCACTAGGACTACTGTAGTAAAGACTTGAATACTGTTTAAACAGCCCCTAGATCAGTGGTTCTCAGGCTATGTGTTGAAATCCTTTTGGGGTCGCATATCAGATATTTATATTATGATTCATAACAGTAGCACACTGACAGTTATGAAGTAGCGACAAAATAATTTTATGGCTGGGGAATCACCACAACATGGGGAACTGTATTAAAGGGTTTCATCATTAGGAAGGTTGAGAACCACTAATGCTGTGAGTAACACCTTTGCCAGGATCCTCGCCTGCTGATGTCTTATGGAGGTAAGACAAGCTACTTAATGTGTCTTGAAATGAATGTCAGAGGTTCTGTTTCAAGTTGAACTACCTGTGGCATACTGCCATTCTTGATCCAATCTAGAGGGGAGGCCATGCTAGCCCCAGGTTTACACTCACAGCCCCAATGCTCATCTCCCCCACAGCGGAGCGAAGCTCTCGGAAAGTGTGTGGGCCATGTCATAAGAAAGAGAACAGTAAGAATTATTTCTTGCATGTATACCCTCACCAAAGGCTTTGAACATCCGTCTCCTGCCCACAGTGAGATTATTGTTTTGATATCTTTTACAGAGGGTGAGCTTGAAAGTGTTGCGAACTATTTCATCTGCACTCAGAACTGCTTTAGGCACAGAGTATGCAGTGTGTTAGACTGCAGTATCTTCCATCTCCACGAGAGGGCTCTGTTCTTGCTGCATTTTCTGTCTGGAGGTCGCCTTCCCTTCTGTGATCTGGCTCTATTTACCAGTCTTGCAGAATCTTCCCCTGCCCACTGCCCCAGCTGAGTCTGCCTGCCATCAGTAGTGTTCTTTATTCTTCTTATGTTCCCATCTTTCTGATTCAGAACCTCACTCTATACAGAACATTATCAATCTCTTTAGCCAACTCCTAGCACATAGTAGGCATTTATATTTCGATTTCTTTTACCCACTCATCCAGTAAACATTAACAAATACCTAATATGTACCTTTCCTTGTCCTTAACCTGAGGATCAACGGCAGCTAAATCACTCCTGTTTTGAAGAAATACAGAGTTTTACTGTGAAGTAAATCTCTCAAGATTAAAATGCTCTAACTGGGAGGTCAAAGAGAGAAATAATGGCTGGGTTGAAGCTTGAAGGAGCGCTTTGCTTAGAGAGGTCCTATGTCTTTTCCACAGCACATTCCATGGACATCCAGCCCAGAAAAAAGACTGGAAGTATGTATCTGTCTTATAATGAGCCCTGTCAGTGGGGATCACTGGACACTTTGGATGGGGTGCGATGCAAAAACCCCACTTCACAATTCTCTAACTCTCTGCTCTGGAGATGAGGCGCCACTGGCTGTCACATTGCCCTTGAAGGAAGGCTGCTAGAGCAGCTCATATAGATAGACTTGCATGTTTTGGCTGAAAAAGAGCTAGGAACATTAGCTTCTCGTGTGTAACTGTGTGGGCTTAACTGGATCTCAATGAAATAATTCTACCTAATTCAGTTATCACTCCATAGTCCAAGAATGTCTCAGAGCCAATGTTTACTCAAGCCTCGTTGTAATTAAATTTACATTGCTAGCCCACATATTGACTTGACTAAGCCAATTTTATAAGAGTGGATGACTTGGGTTGAAAGAGATGAGAAAAATATGACTTATAAGGGCAAAGTAACTTCAGACCTAAGGACTAACTCACAGCAGTTTGGCTGTGTGATGAGCATGTGTGTGCACTCTGCCCCATCTCTGCTTACCCAAAGACTGCTCAAAGCATTCATGTGTGAGCCACACCGCCTCAATATCTTGTCGTATAGAACAGCCACACACTCAGAATAATCAGTTTTTCATCTTTATTCCTTTTCTCCGAAGAATGCATCTTGCCCAAAGGGGGAAAAATGCAATGAAATATCTATTATGTGGGAGTTTAAAAGGAGTTGATTGTTTTTTATTTGTTCTCAGATATTTAATATTCATTCTTAATTATAACCTTAGGGAAGCCTTTGCTTTTCAATCTGGCCTATTTCAAATCAGTAGAGAAAATAGCTAATGTTTCCCCTTAGCAACCATTTATAATAACTTTGACTTTTCCCCCCAAACCCAGAGGAAACACACTGCTTGGTCCTGAGCCAAGTTTGCCAGAGCTGTTGGTGCTATAAATCTCAGTCATCTTAGGAGCCAATTGGAGAGGCACACTATTGATGGTTATATGTAATCTATAGTAAGGACCAACCATGAGTTACCTCTTGTTTATAACAACTGGAAAGGAAAAATGTTGCTGTCTTTTGTTGTTTTGTTTTTATATAAATGGTCAACAATAAGCAGCTTAAGAATTTGACAGGGATTCTGAAGCTGAAATCATACATAGCCCCATACAAGGTCTCAGATTTTCATAAAGAACCAGGTCAGGCATTACTTGACAGGGGTTTTTTTTCTACTGATAATGTGATGGTGCGCTCTGCTGGCACTGAGCTTGCTCAGTTTTAAGTACCGCACAATGGAAGAGGTAGGAATGTCACTTACAGGATAAGGCACCCTGTACTTCTCTTGAGTTTAGAGATGATGGCAGGATCCATACAAGGCAGTGAAGCCTCTTCTACAGGGTGTGCTTGAGAGATGTGGGCAGAGACATTTCCAAGAAGGTTTCCCAGTTCACGTCTTCATCTCCTCTCATTCCAGAAACTCAGACTTTAAGAACTAAGTACTTAGCTGTTATCAAACCACCCAAAGATACTCAGCTACACAGGCCCTAGCTCCTCCTCAGCTCAAGAGCATTGCTCAGTGCCCGGCCCATTGCCATGCGAGAGTCATGTTGATCCGGAAATGTCTTCTCTTTGCCCTTTCTCGTCTCAGACAAATGGAAGCTCTATCCATTCAACTGCCCAGGCCCCAAACCATCCTGGACTAGTCTCTTGCCCTTTCTCCTCTACCTGAACTTTGGAGACATTCCCTAGGCTCTGTGTGAAAATTATACTTGGTGTCTGACTACTTGGGGCTTCCTCCATCTCTTCCTTCAGACATTAATCCCTTGAGGGCCCGTTGCTTCCATTTTTACCCTTCTAGGGTCTACACATCACAGGGCTCCTCTGAAGTACAAGGCAGCTCATGTCACCCTCGGCTCAGATCCCTGTGATTCAGTGTCTCCTACTCTCTGGCTCTGCACTGGAAACACGCACCAAGATTCCAGAAGCATTCCTAGGGCTGGGGTCCACACTAAAGACTCACAGGGCTGAAAACTCTGCAGTAAATTGTAAAATGCAGCCAAGTTCAAGGCCTGCAGGCTCTCACTCCCCTTCACGCTCCTGGCCAGCACTCTGAGACCAGAGTCACACTACAGTCATCTACCCTCTAAATGGGATCCCATTCAGGGCCTTTATGCTTCTCTCTCCTTTTCCTATGAACTTTTCCCTGACCCCCTGAGGGTCTTTGCCTCGTTTGTTTAGATTCCTTCTCAGAGAGGCTTCTGACCAGACTGTGTCCTCTGGACCTGTTTCTCTCTATCACATTCTTCACAATCGGACACATGTATGCCACACGTTACCAGGGAAGTTCTACGATGGTGAGGGTGTTTATCTGTTTTGTTTATTGCTATATTTCCGACTCCAAGAACAGAGTCTGGCCCAGAAAACTGTAAATATTTATTAGTAAACAAATGAATGCATGAACTTCCGGGAGCTGACTGAGGGATGGCCAAGCATACACTGTTTATAGCACATTTGACTTCCATCTGACTCAGTTCTTCCCGTGCCCCAGACTTTGTGACTTTTTTTTCCTCACCCCTCAAAAGAGCACATGATGAGTTTTGCCATATTTATGGATGAATAAGTTGTCTAAATCCATCTAAATGCTCGTTTAGCATATCCCACTTGGTGTTTATGAGACAATGTCATGCCAAGTGTAGAAGCAGGAGCTGGCTCTGTCTGTTAGCATCTGCTAACGGAAATAATGCCAATTAGTATGTGTCAAGGGCCTGAAAGGAATCAGACTGGGCTTATGAGGTATCAGGCGATAGGCCTGACACACGTCTAATAAGCTGTCTTCTACCTTTGCAGGAGGTTTTCTCTGTGTCTAGTTCTGTCAGGAGGAACGCTGAGTGCTTGAATACACCAACTGACGTGTTTACTTAGTCGTGGATGGCCAGCTGTCAGAGGTGACCTCTATGGGGGCCGTGTGGCTTGACAGGCCAATTAACCATTCTTCTGTCAATATGTGGAAACTTCCAGCAACTTCTATGGCAACATATTTTCTAAATTAGTTCCTGGTAAGAGGAAAAACATGCATTATCATAGGAAAAAAAATGGAGTAAAAAAAAAAAAAAAAGGGACCTGGTGGGGTGTATGGCATAGGGCTGAGCCCTCAGAAGATCTGCCTCCTCCAAAGGGGAATCTAGAGGGAGTGAAGGTATGCTGGTAGATGGCCAGTTTTCAGAGAACTGTGAAGTGCAAGGCATGTATGGCCTTCAAGGATGACTCCTGGGGCAGGCTGGGTAGGAAGAAGTGAATTACATCTGCATTTGTCAGACTACTCAATGTTCTCCAGAGCTTGTGCTGTTCCCCTCTCAATCTGTGCCCCTCTGCTGTGTGGTACAAGAGGACAGGAGACCGCATGCCACTATTAGTAGGCCAGTCTTCTTGGAGAATTAGTGCCGCATTTTTTTTTTGCATATTTGTACCCAATTTCTGGTTACTAATTAAACCAAAGAAGACAACCCCAAAACAAAAAGAAACAAGGAACACTGAGCATTTTCCACATGTCAACCAATGTGCTCTATGAGCTAATGGCTGTCATTCTCACAACAACTCTGAGTTCAAATCAGTTTAAACCCCTGACATGATAGGAACACTAAGCAGAGATATGAAGACATGTGCCCTGGGTCACAGCACTGAGAAATGGCAGATGAGGCTTCACTTAATTTCAACAACGCATTGAAGTAAACACTGCTGTTCCATTTACATCCAGAAGATTGAAAGAAAATGCCTCAAAATCCTGTGGCCGTTAGGGAGAAAGTTAAGATCAGAATCCAGATTTGTTTGGCTTCAAAGCCTCAGCTATGTGTGCTCTTAAAGATATACTCTTTTTGATTTATTATTAATATTCTACATTTGGAATTAAGGCAAATATTGTTGAGAGTAGGCATCTTGATATTACCCACCAGGATTGAAGATCCCATAACCTTGAGTGTTGTTTACAAAGCTAAGATTGGAGCTGTAGCTCAGAGGTGGAGTGTTTGTCTAGTGTGCGTACGGTCTTATGTTTCACGACTTCTGGAGGGATGTGAGCAAATGTCTCTTCACCCCAGACAGAGCACTGAGGGGAGTCTAAATAAATAATGACAACCAAGCAGAGCTTAGAGAACCAACAACCATGTTGGAATTACAGATAGGACTGTAGCCTATACGTAACAGCGAGGTTACTTACAAGAGGGTAGGTAACTCAAAGGCAGCTTCACTGAGGAGAGGGCTGTGCCATGGGAGTGTTGACTCAGTAGCTCCCTTCCCAACTTGAAGGCAGCTCTACTGTCCACTGTTGGGTCTCTTCTTCCTCCCACAGTTACTTACTGTTTGTAAAACATTGGAGAGGGGCCCCAAACATCCTATACTTTTAGTTTATTTTTCTTCAACAGTTATGTGTGTGTGTTACAATGACAACACCCCCCACACACTCTACTTCTGCCAGCAAGATCCCAACCCCTTTAATATCTGTTTTTGCATTGTGAGCCTCTCAGTTTAAATAGGGAAGCCTGAGTGGACCTTGGAAGTTTCACTGGAACTCATTGGGAGCTACATCACTGAAGGCTATGCTACCTCTCCTCTAGAAGCCTTTGACTACCAATATCTCCTTAGGTCAGGGCTAACCCTCATAAGCATCTACCTCATCTACGACTGAATGTTTACAGGTTCCGTTGAATATAGACCCTATGTGGGCTATCACAGCTGCTGTGAGGTCATGTGTGCGTAACCATATCATGCCGTATTCCATGGCTATACTCATCATCCAGCTCTTACATTCTTCTTGTCCCCTTTCCTGCAGGGTTCCTTGAGCCTTCGAGGGGGTGATATGGATGCATTTATGATTGAGTACTTAACAGTTACTTGTTCTTAGCATCTTAACAAAGCCACGAATGTCTACATTAACAGTGTTGTTTGTTGCAAAGACAAATTTGATCAAAGCTGACGGCAGCACTAATATATATACATAAACACAACCATTTAGGAGGCAGTTTGACAGCATGCCAGTTTAGCAAAGCACAAGTAATAGATGTACCCTTTATATCTGTGACATTAGCTTTTGACCAGGTCTACAGTACTGGACATAAGCATCCTCCTTCAGAGAGAAAGCCTCAGAGCCTATCAGACACTTGTTGGTTATACCCATAATAGTGTAACCATCATTGCATCAGTAGGCACATCTTGTCATACAGAGAGAGGGCTTCCGAGCCAACCAGATGTCAGTTGGTTACACTATTGAACCAGTAGGCACCTCTTGCCTAGTAAGTTGGTATTGTAATATAGTTATAAGGGCCTTGCAAGTCTCCATTTTCTGAGACTTATAAATTTCATGACCTCCCTAAGATCTAAAATTTTTTGTTTAACTTTTTAGGCTTATAAGCCTCTTCATGAGGTTAATGTTTCAATTGGGCTCATCCTCAACCTTCACCAACATGCACACACACACACACACACACACACACAGAGAGAGAGAGAGAGAGAGAGAGAGAGAGAGAGAGAGAGAGAGAGAGAGTCAATACCCAATACCCAGAATTTGAATAGAGAGCAATGAAGAGCTGCCAAGAATGATTTCTATTAGCCCCAGGTAACTGCACAGAGTCAGGTTCTGTGTGTACATTATTGCCAGAGGTTTATAATCCCTATGTATTGGACATTAAAGACCCATTTCCAGTTGGGAAACTTCCTGGAGATTATATAACAAAGCTATAATATCAGGTAATCATGATGAGACCTGATTTTCTGTCCTTCACACTAAAGCCTGGGTCTCTTACTGTGTCACCCAGTCCTTTGTGGTCAGTATAAGGGCCACTTACTGCGAGCATCTAGACAGCTTAGCAGGACACTTTAAGAATTGCAAAAGAAGTACTATGGAATGCTTGATATTCTGTTTGGGAAACTTTTGCCTGGATATGTTTGCATCAATACCACAGATGGCCATCTCATCAAGCCACGAAGAAAACCTCTGAAATTTAAGATACACATCACAAATCTGGCATTTTTAAGAGCATGTCCTATACATAGTAGGTCTGGTAGCCCCTTGACACCTGGGCCACAAAGGGAGACACTGAGCCATTTTGCCTTTCTGTTCTTGTTTTTGCTTACGGTTACAGTAAAGCTTAGCTCCTTCATTGTTCTCAAGGCTTATATTCATTCACCTTCTAGAGATATTTCAAAAATATTGGCCAGTTATTGCATGAATCCTAACTGGTCTTATAATAAAAACCTGGAGTCAGATATTGGGGTAAATGCTTAAAGATCAAAGCCACTAGAGAAACTTCTCACAACTACTGAATCCTCAGACTGAAAGGGGAAGATCCTGTCTCCACGAATCCTCAGACTGAATGTTCTGAGTCCTCAGCCAAAAGGCTGAGTTCCTGTCTCTTCCTGCTTTACATTCCTCCCTTTACCCAGCTGTATCACTTCCTGTTTCTCAACCAACCTATTGCTAGGGATTAAAGATGTATGATCCCAAGTTCTGGGATCAAAGCTGTGGCACCACTGCCTGTCTCTGTGTCTCTTTTAGACTGGATTAATCTCATGTAGTCCTGGCTGACCTTGAACTCACAGAGATCTAGGCACACCTCTGCTTCCCAAGCGCTAAGATTAAAGGCATGTGCCACCACTGCTTGACTTCTATGGCTAACTCTGTGGCTGGCTCTGTCCTCAGATCTTCAGGCAAGCTTCATCTTAAAGGATACACAAAATATCACCACAGCCAGTTGCATTTACAGCTGAGCATTTGCAATAAAAAAAAAAAGCCAAACAAAAAACATATGGGTGTGTGTTTATTGTGTATGTGGGTTTTATTTTTCCTTTGCTGGAAGGAGGGTCCAAAGCCTTATTCACATTAGACACACACTGTACCCTGAGATATTTCTCCAGCCCCCAACAAAGTATGTTTGAAGTCAAGAACTATGTTCTCATCTTTATGGCCATCACAGAATTTATGTTCATTCCAAATCCTCACCTGCATATTTTTATGTTAAGTTCTCGTGGAAAAATACCATTGTGTAAGCGCTAGCACTTACTTTCCCATCCAGGTCTCCTGATGTGCTCAGTGGGAACGAAGAAGGCTGTTTGGAGAGGTCTCAGCCAGAGTGAGACTGAGACAAATTTATTTCAAGCAATCAGACTTCTTATACACTTATCAGCAAAGAATACAATGGCGGTTGCCAGGGTATAATGGCAGTTGTAAGCTAGACGGGGCATATAAGATTAATTTCCAAGACTAATTGTTCTGCTAAGCTTCTTCATGCTTTGCCAGCTGCTGTGGAATGCAGATTCACACAGAAAGCCTGAATGCTTCACTACCTGAGGAAGTGCCTTGGTTCCTCAGGAACTGAAAGGTGCACCCAGTGCCCCAGGAATCGTGGACTCAGATCTCAAAAGCGTGATAGATGCCTCTCAAGGCAGCTGGACCAGGCCAGCTCCATGATTCCCTGCACCACTGAATTTGGCAACAAGTATTGAATCTGTTCCTTTATTTAAAATTTTATATCTTCTCATGAAGTCATCTCCCTCCGCCCATCCTTTCCTTCCGTGCCCCTACCCCCTTTCTTCCTCTATTATTGTCTTTTTTCAATGATTACTTGTTGTTTTATAATCATTTTAGTGCTTCCTTCATAAGTTGATATATTCTTTATGATCTACATTTGTAATCTGCTAATACATTCTATTCACAGTCTAATAACAAGCTCCTTTTTGCCCTCCAGCTCAGCTTCTAACATCCTTTCCAATGGCTTCCATCATCCATTCCTCACTGGTGCTGAGCAAGCAGGAATTACCTCTCTGTCTGTCCTTGGGGTACTCCCACTGCAGTTAAAGTCTGTTGGAGGGCGATGATCCCACCCAACCACCAAAATTTCATGTACTCAATCCTAAATGTTGTATTTTGTCATAAAATAGTCCAGTACATTGCTACAACTTATACTCAAAGTCATGAGAGGTAATAGTTAATATCTCTGTCAAAAACAATTATGTATTTCTCATAAAGGATAAATCTCATTAGTACTCAAGACTCTTAAAAATGCAATTATCTTATGAGTGTCCTATCCTTGTAATAGAATACCTGATATAACGAAATTGTTAAGGAGAAGGGGGTCCTTTGGCCTATTGTTTCAGTGGTCCCAGCCCATGGCAGTTTATTGTTATTACTTTGGGGCTGTTGACCCAGCAAACAGTGGGAAGAGTATTTTGATAGATCAAACTGTTCCTCTTGTTGGCTTCACATTTTTCTCCAAGAGCATTCCTCCAGAAACTTGAAGAGACTCCCATTGGGCTGCATTCTTCAAAAATCCCACCATCTCCCAGCAGCAGTAACCTGGGGAACAGCTCTAACACATGGACCTCTGGGGGGGGGGGGGGTTAAACCCAACCTGTAAATGCGTATTTGATGATTGATATAATGCCTTGCCATGAAATGCTACAATCACTGTAGACCTGGGAATTTAACTCAGATGTTTCAATTTTCTATCCACGGCTCTAAAATGTCTTAAAAAAATAGCAAAACTGTTATTAATTCACCCTATCCTAGTTAAAACTTTGTGTTTAGTTATTAGCCAATCACAATGATTCATAACATCCATTACCTCATTTCCTACAGAAAGATTCTAACACGGAGTTATTTATTTTGGGTGAGTAAGAAGAAACACCAATTCCTGCAGTATTTGAATTCCATACTGAGCTTCCACACATTGAGCCATATTTTAAACAGCCTATCACTTTCTCTGGAGATAAAAGCTCCTTGTAACATTTTGTTTTCATTTAATTTTTTTTAAATTTATTACACACGGGGGGGGGGGGGGGGGGGGGGGGGCAGAGCTTAAGTTGCAGGAGTCGTTTCCCTTCTCTAATGTGGTTTGTAGGGCTCAAACTCAGATCTTCTGGCTGGGTTGTTGTCCCAACCCACCCACGGGACTTCAATGGGGTCCCTGTCACCTGTAGGGAGAGAATGGGGGGGGGGCAGGAGATGTGAAGAACGACCACAAGACAAGTCTCTGTTCAAGTGATCAATCTTTATTATTTCCAGGATGCTTATATATGCTTTTGCAGGGCTGCAGGTGCAAGGAGAAGGGAGGGTTAATGAGGGGGGAAACTTGGCTTAGTGTTAGGCATTTAGGAGCCAAGGTCAGTGTGTTCCCTAGTAGTTTCTTCCAAGGACTGTCTTGATCTAAAGAATGCTGTCCTAATCTAAAGAATGACAAAGGAGAGAATTATTTAGTTGACTCTTGGCTAATGAACCAGCAATTGACAGGCTGCAAACCTGCGGAGTCATCTCACTGGCCCTTTTCATTTGGTACTCTTTCCCTAGAAGTTTCTGTTTTTGTTGTGGTCACCTATTGTTTATTAGCTACATCATTTTTGTTAGTGTATGAATATTTTTGAACAGCAAATGTGTGGGGATATGTTTTAAATATAAAAAAAAAAACAGTTGGAGATATCAGAGAGATCAGTCCGTCTAGGAGTCGTCTAGGAGGATCACACAGAGGTAACTCACACCTTTAATCCTAGCACAGGGAGTATCCCAGGAGTGATGACCTACGCCCTTAATCCAATCTGAGTTCAGGAGATCATCTTAGTTTACAGAAGGAGTTCCAGGCTCCCAGGCAGGCAGTGGTGGTGCCACGCCTTAATTGAGTGAGAAAAGTGTTTAAGGCAGGCATAGAAAGACAGAGCAGGCAGAAGAAGCCATGGCCTCACACTATTAGTCCCAGTACTTGGGAAGCAGGGGCAAGAGGAGCTCTGTGAGTTCAAAGCCAGCCTGGTCTTCAAAGCAAGTTCTAGGACAGCCAGGACTGTTGCACAGAAAACTTTGGAAAAAACAAAACAAAAAAAAGACAAAAACAAACAAAGAAATACTGGAGGAGGTTGATCTGTCCTCTGATATCTCCAACTGTTTTTATTATATTTGAAAATATCCTTACACAAATGGATCCTGAATGTGCTGCTCCCAAATATGGAATCCACCAATATTGAAACACCAGGGGAAAGGTCACTGACTCCCCTCACCCTGGGGTACTTCATCTGTAAGCTCTTCCCAGGACTTGCTTCTGAAGACACAGGGACACAGAGGAGACTCTGAATGATTGGATCATACATTTATCTAAGTTATTCTTTTCTCAATAAAGTCTCAGGAGTCAGATATTAGGATGCAAACCTGATAGATTAAGAAAACTGTGGAGAAACAATGGACTGGCTCTTCTCTCCACCTTCCCCCATAGTAAAAGACCCACAGTCCCTCCCTGAGCCCCACCTCTCTTCCTGTACCTCTCTATCTGGACCTCCAAAACCTCTATGGCTAATTCTGGTCAGACAGTCATGGACTCTGCCCCTTGATTCAAGGTTTAACTTTACTAGCTGTCACAGATTGTCAGTGCGAATAAATATCCCACAAGAACTGCCTTTGTCAGGTCCCTCGGTGTACCATCATTGGACCACACCACCAATTCCTCATGTTTCTGTGACTAGCTACCTCTTTATCAAGTCTGGGCCATAACTGACAAAAGCTTACCTTTCCAGTCTTCATGTCTGAAGGTTCTTGTGTAAGATAAAACATATCAAATACATTTTCCCTCTACCTTTTTCTCTCTTCCCCTCTCCCCACCCCTTAAATCCACCCCCCACCCCGCTTAAATTTGCTTTAGAGAGTTTATTTTTATTGTATGTTTACCAGTGCTTCTCTGTATGTAGGTCTGTACACCGCTGTATGCAGTGCCACTGGAGGCCACAAGAGGGCACCGAATCCCTTGGAACTGGAGTCACGGATAGTTGTAGCCACCATCCACTAGGAAGTAAACCCAGGTCCTCCAGGAAAAGTAACCAGTGCTTAACCACTGAGCAGTCTTTCTGCTTCACTTTTATTTTTTGGTAGTGCTAAGGGACCATCCCAGAGCCTGTGCTCACAAGATAAGCACTCTACCACTGTCTGTATTTACAGCCCCACGCTTTTGATGTTACTCTAACTGTCCTCTGTGATGGGAACATTTTTCACCTCTTATAAGGCATGTATGTGTGTCAGTTTCCATTCCTTATAAAGTATATATGCGTACAATCTGGACTGAGTGCCTGCATTAGCCCAAAACTCAAATGTAGTCACTTGTGCTAAAATTCTATTAAGGGGAAACAGCGTAACTTTCTGAGAAATGTGGATGAGGAGGGAGGGAGGGAGAGAGAGAGAGAGAGAGAGAGAGAGAGAGAGAGAGAGAGAGAGAGAGAGAGAGAGAGAGAGAGAGAGGGAAATGGAGAGAGGGAGGGAGCAAGAGCTAAACCTTCTAATAAACATTGTTAGAAGGAAGTCCCTCCCTTAAACCTAGAAGGAATGTAACTTTGAAGCAATCCCCCTGCGTCTGCCCTGCCCACTGCTTCTTTAGTCTTCTGCCTGTGGTAATCTTCCAGTCTTTCCCTGGTACAAGGCTGCCTGGTTTGTAAATGGTTCTTTGCTCAAAGTGTTAAAACTCTTTTGTCTTTTTGTTAAATAGCATGAATATACATTTAAATATGAAGTCGTTACTTTGGTTAGATACTACAGTAACTAATGATTTTCTTTAAAAAAAAAAAAACACCTTTCTGGTCAGTCTATATTCCAGTTATTTTCATATCAGGGTGTTAAAATGATACATCTTTGCTGTGAGATTGTGTCTCTTAGTAATATTGGAATCTACACCCAGAAAGTCTCATCAGCATGACTGCCCAACCATTAACTGAACAAGAAGGACACGAAAGGACATGCCAGGCTGAACAAGGAAAAGCCCATGAGGCCTCATCTCAGCACAAAGGGCTGATGGTGGTAAGAGCAAGAGAGGTAGGGAAAGTTGTTCCTCCCGGGAAGAGCACTCCAAGTCCAGTGCCCAGTGGTCAGCCTGGAAAAACAACAGGTTGTACTTAGGGATATATATGTCTATACAAATGCATATATGCATACAATAGCAACGGATAAAAAGAGACTGGATTTGAAGGAGGGTGAGGAGGAGCATGTGGGAGGGTGTGAAGGGAGGAAAGGGGAGAAGTGTAATTAAATTATAATCCCAAAAACAAACAAAAAAGCTAAAAGAAAAAAAAAGATTTTAAAACTGTCTGTTTAAACCCCATTAGCATTTTGCCTCTAGTACCTCTCCTGAGTGCTTTTGGGCTGTCTTTGCAGCTGTGGTCTTTGAGACTCTGTGATCTGTGATCTGCCACTTCATTAACATCTTTCCTACTAATTCCCTCCAGTGTGTTAGTCTCAAGTAGGGGGAATTAGAGACAGAGCTGGATTTCATCCTGAGAAAACCACATTGAATGGTCCGGCTCTTAAGCATCACATTGAGCTGTCTCTATATTGGTTCACAGACATTTTCTCCAGAATTGATTCCAACAATTCCTTACTTTTTAAAAAGCCCATTCCAATCTTACCTACACAAGGCCCTTGAAGGTTCTCTCTGATACATTGAATAATCTTAAGAGAGGAATGTGGTGCTTATATGTAACCCCAGCATTCAGGAGGTGGAGAGGAAGATGAGGAATTCCAGGTTAGCTATAGTGAGTTCCAGACTAGCCTGGAATTCATAGTGAGGCCCTGTCTCAAAGCAAAAACAAACAACTCTCAAATAGTTTACATTGGTCAACAACCTAGCTAAAGCCCCATCTGTGTGAAGCTATCTTTGAACTCATTCATAGATTTAGACATGTAAGCAACATTTGAAGATATCTCTCAGTTCTGATTCAGGTCCTCCTTCAAAGCCCTTTCTAAGCAGGGCAAGATATAAGTCTAATTTGCATTTGAACACAGTCCCTTTGGTGGTGGTACTGACATTGGTCGGGATCAGAGAAGGCAGGGACAAAAATAAGAAAACTGATTAGGAGCCTGACAGCTGCCCAGGGCAACAAGAGAGCAGAACATGGGAAGAGTTTTTAGTTTTTAGTATTGAATAACTGAACCAGGCAGATCATTTAAACAATCATAAATATATGCAGAGGCACTATGGGAGAATGAAGAAGAGTGGTACCCAGAGTAAGGAATGCTAGGCATACAGAAAAGCTTCTGTAAGGATGGAGCATCCAAAGTGAGCTTGAAGAATATGACTAGCGAAGTAGCATGGCAAGGGAGGGATGGGGCTCAGATGGAGGGTGTAGTGGGTGAGAGGCTGGAGAGAGCACAGTGCATCTGCTGACCTGCAAGAGTTTACTTTTTGACCAGAACCACAGCTGGATACACCTTTATCTGGAAGAGTAGATGGATTTGAAAGGCACCACGTAATACCTATCTTAGTTTGGGTTTCTATTGCTGTGATAAGACACTCTGAGCAAAAGCAACTTGGAGAAGAAAAGGCTTATTCCGTTTTACAGTTTGTAGACTGTCATCCAGGGAAGTCAGGGCTGGGATGTGGAGGCAGGGCTGATTCAGACACCGTGGAGTATACTGATCACTGACTTTTCTCCCTGACTTAGTCATCTTACTTTCTTAAAGCACCCAGGCCTACCAGCCCAGAGGTGGGGCTGCCCACAGTGAGCTGGGGCCTCCCACATAACAAGCAAATGAACCACAGGCTTGTCTATAGGCCAATCTGCTAGGGGCATTTTCTCAGTTGATGTCCCCATCCACAAATGACTCTATGATGTGTCAAGTCGCCATAACTGTTCATCACAACACTCCCCATCGTATTAAACTTAATCTGAAAGCCTTGGAGTCCTGTGGGGCCTGTCAGCAGCTGGGGTGATGTACAAAGAGGTCAGCAATCTAGAAAGAGGTTTCTAGTTGCTGTAAGAGAAACAGAATATTCATGGAATTCTAAGTAATCTCGGGAAATGATGAAAACTTGAACTGGGTGTGTCCCTGCCTTCTCCCATCCTGACCAATGTCAGCGCTACCACTAAAGGGACAATCGTCAAATACATGGGTATGTATCAGAGAAGCCCTGAGGTGTTAGGATTGACCAGATCCGTGTCTGAGTATGTGGAAGGAGCTGGAAGACAATAAGACTGGCCTTCTGCCTTACTGTGTGAGCCACATTAGCAAAGGATGGCGTTATTTTCCCAAATGAGATTATCTTTGAGAGAGAAGAAAGCGGGTTTACAATAGATGTGTTGCACATGAAGAGCCTGTGAGGCATCATCAAGAAACTGTCCGATGTCGAGGCAGGTGAAGATGCCTGGAGCTCTGAAGGAAAGGCTGAGTTAGAGATGTTCATGTCTGCCCTCAGCAGTCAGTCAGGTCCAAGCCCTAGGAGAGGTACAATACATCAGAGCAGATGTAGCAGAAAAGAAAAGGAAAATAGTGGTGGCGTTCATTTCTAAGCAGCTAGAAGGGCAGAAAAGGAGGGAGCAAGTAGGTAAGGGGAAAAGCAGAGCTGGGGAAGAGAACTCTTGAAGACAAAGGAGGTGAAGGTGAAATTCAGCAGCCTGGAATGTTCCCTAGATCTTGCAGCAGGTAACTTTGGCCAAGTAATTAAATGGTGGAGGGATCCAGATTGCAGTGGGCTGAGGCATGCTCAAAAAGAAGAAAGTTTGTGCATGACTTTTAGAATTTCAGCAGAAGGGAAGAAAAACAGAGGGCAGTGTAATAGGAAGTTCTAGCCTATCCAGCCTGTGGTCCAGACCTGCAGACCCACCATCCCGCAATCGCACAGAAACACACAGATGCTTTTATTAATTTTATGTTGATCAGCCTATGGCTTAGATATGTTGCTAACTCTTAATTCTTAATCTAACCCATGATTCTTGTTTAGCCAGATAGCTTGGTACCTTTTCTCAGAGCAGCATGGTTGTTTCCCTAGCTTCTCTCTTGGTGTCTCTCTGGCATCTCTGCTGATGTCTCTTCCTGTTCCCAGAGTTTTCTTAGTCTGATAGCCTCACCCACACTTTCTGTCTGCCTTCAGTCAATCACATTTTTAATAAGCCAGTAGGTGGGACAATTATTTAAAATGTAACAGAACATAATCACACTAAAGGACAGAGCCCCACCTCTGAAGATGCAGAATGCAGGAGGTCCACTGACAAAACTCTTGGGCAAATCTAATGTTAGGGTCATTAGAAATTAGCAACCTTTTTGTAAAAGGGGCTATATCCATAGCCATCAGGCAGAAGCATGGGTGGCCAAGATGGCTCCTGTCCCTCATCCTTAACACAAGGAGGGGCTGGCTTTTCCTCCCTACTGAGGTTCAGCCCCACAGTTTGTTCCAGACTGGCTAATTCCGGAAGTGATAGAAGAGGGCAAGAACTCAGAGAGAATGCAGACTTCACTGCACCTAGATGTTTAAACATTTCAGGAATTCCACACCTGGTCAAACAACTTTACTCAACAAAGGATTAGCAAAAGAGACTTCGGGGAGGTGTGGGGTGACATTCAGGCATGTGGGCACACAGCCATTAAATCTGTCTGTAAGAAAAGAAATGACTGCATAGCTCACAGAGTGTCAAAGCCAGTAGACAAGGGAAGGAAGGCTTACTCAAGAGAGGGCATGCGCAGTGATGCACAGAAGTGGCCTCAGAGAAAACAATAAGAGCCTGGGGAGACTGTGGGTCTGGACAAGCAGAGACAGAGCAGCACCAGGAGGGATTTCCCTGAAAAATCACAACTCTACTGCCAGCCAGCAGAGGGGGGTCATTTAATAACCGTCTGAAAAACAATAATAAATGGAAAGGCCTACCTGTGAGTCACGATTTACATTATGATTCATAACTAACAAAATCAGTTATGAATTAGCAGCAAAATAATTTTTGTTTGGAGGTCACCACAACATGAGCTATATTAAAGGGCCACAATGTTAGGAAGATTGAGAACTACTTGTCTACAGGACATGATTGAGAAGCAAAGAGAATAAAGGAGTGTACTGGGCTTTCGCGGAGATTCCTTCTGCCTGGGCAGTAGGTACAGAGGCAGAGAAAGTAGCCTCAGGGCAGGTCTGGGATTAGAGTTTCTCCAGAGTGATGAAAGAGGACAAGTTTATTCCTGTAAATTCCTGGGCAAGGAAGGATGTGAATGGCAGGATGGTCATGAGACAGTGAGCAGTGCCTCTGGGAGGGTCTAGGGAAGTGGCAAGTCTGGGACTGTGGCTGTGGACAAAGGAAGCTAGAGGTTTAGTGAAATTAGAAGGATGTGTGAGCCCTGGGCAGCATTTGAAGTGTCATCCATATGATACAGAAGACTTATATAGGTGTGTGTGTGTGTGTGTGTGTGTGTATGTGTGTGTGTGTGTGTGTGTGTGTGTGTGTGTGTGTGTGTGTGTGTGTGTGTGTGTGTCAAGATCATGATGGGGAAAAACATAGAGACAGCTGACCTGAGCTAGAGGGAGCTCACAGACTCTGAACTGACAGCTGGGGAGCCTGCATAGGACTGAACTAGTCCCTCCGAATGTGGGTGACAGTTATGTGGCTTGATCTATTTGTGGGGTCCCTAGCTGTGGAGACCAGAATTTACTCCTGGTGCATGAGCTGACTGTTATTGGAGCTCATTCCCTATGGTGGGATACCTTGCTCAGCCATAATGCAGGGGGAAGGGACTCGGTCATGCTTCCACTTGGTATGCTAGACTTTGTTGACTCCCTAGGGGGAGGGAGGGGAACTATGCTTGGTATATTAAATTAAAAAAAAGGAGACACTTATTATCGTTATAGGACTTCAAAATGATGTGGGCATATAAGTCAAGAAAAGCGACACTTGGCCTGTAACAAGATTCCCCTTTCTCAGGCATGCCACTGCCCACCTTGGGTTGACTGCTGGGTTCCAGGCAGATGAACATTCAGAATTTGTTTCAAAGATTACCCTAAAACAAAGAGTAGGGGAAAGAAAATACCAACTCAGAATATGGACTCAAACATTTAAATAAATTGCCGGCAGTAATAATAATAATAAAAAAATACAGCCTGACCCAGATGTGTTTACTTTAGGGGGGAAAGAAAAAGGTTATGCCTATGTGAGCCTGGCGAACTGGATGGAATGGAAACATTTACTTTGCTCAACATTCTGCAGCTCACTTAAACATCCATATATCACCCAGTCAGAAATGCTGGCCTTACCCTTCAACAACCAACAATGAGATAAATCTCGTTGACATTCTGTAAATCGAAGTGCTTATTGTGGGAGGGAGGAATTTCTGTGCAAACAGCCTCCCTCCACCACCTCCAGAACTGGGGGTGTTCAGGACAAGAAGTTGAAGGAATGGCATGGTTTCTCTTTCCAGACCTTATGCCCCAGCTGGGAAAGGTGAGTCATGAAGATGTGAAAAGAGCATACAGTGGTGGAGGCTTAACAGAGCTACAGACAAGGGATGTGCCTGCTTAGGGCTGGGATGGTCCCTAAGAATAGAGAAGGACTGGAGAGCATCACTGCCAAAGTCCCAGCACTCAGTCTACGACACTAAGTGACCCATCCCAGGCTTCAGTAGCAGAACTGGACTTTGTGGCCTAGAGTCTGAAATCCCCAGTTCCTAGAACAGAGACCTTTATAGTTATACTCCACCTCCACCCACCCCACCCCTGTATGCACGCAAGTTTCATTCTTCTTGACCTTTCCTGGAGTCTTACGTGTTAGAGATCAAAGTCATCCAGACATTGTTCCCAGGGGAACTTAGCAAAAATGGATTAAAGCGCTTCTGAAGGTCCCTGCTCACTGTTAGGACTGTGCGTCTTTTCTTAGTTCCCTTTGCTGCTGATAAAACAAAAGTTCAAAACACTGCAGAGTCTCATATTTCATTCATCTTCAAACTAACTCGAAAGCCAGCCATGACTCCTGTATGCCGTCAGCCATGACTCCTGTATCCGTGGAGGACGTAAGACTCTTGCAAAGAGATGAAGGATGGTTTGTTGTGCAGCAACAATAATCAGAATATCAAGTTTTCTGTTCTTTTTGTAAAGTTCTCCAAGTCTCAGCATCCAGTGGGCACTATAGGAAAATTGACTAGTTATTCTGTACAGGCAGAGGGTTGGCTTGAGAGAAAGTTTGATCTGAATCTTCCACAACAGGCTGTGAGCACATCTGTTCTTTGCATTTCTGAGAGAAAGGGCTGCATTTATGTCATTATGTTGTGTGTGACAGCAGACGTGCCTGTTCTCTGCTCCAGTGAGAATCAGAGTCTGTTTACTAAGGTTGTTTTGCGCACACAAACATCCTTGAGAAGCCAGCTCCTAACAGCAGGTAGTCAGTGCTTCTGCACACAGCCAAATATAGAGAGACTCATAGAAAATTCTGTGAAAATTCTCCAAGTCATCAATAATTTGTATATTTTCCAAGTATTTAACATAAATGAACTACTTGAAAATTCAGGCACCAGTTTCTAATTGTTTCAGTACATCTTCCAACAAGAAAGCTGAATATCGCTCCAGCAAGAGTATTTCAAAGCTGAAGAGAACATTGCAATGTTAAAAACAACTGAAATAGGCGTTTCCTAAGTAGGATGAAGTCTTTTATTCTTCTATAATGGAGGATGTTTTCTTAAATATACACATGCATGTAAACTATTTTCTTGTTTGGAAGGTGAAATTGAAGGGGTGGGCAGCTACTGCTAACTTCTTAGCTCCTGTGTGCTTGCCTGTGTGTGTGTGTGTGTGTGTGTGTGTGTGTGTGTGTGTGTGTGTGTGTGTGTGTGTAGCACATGCTGGAAGGTGCTTCCATGTAGATATGTGCAAATCATTAATATGACAGGATTTTTACCTTTTTGTGATAAGAGGAAAAAATCATTAGGAATCTTCCACCTATGTGCATCCTCTGGAAACATGTTTAATGGTTAGAATCTTTTTGTTATGTATGTGTCAATTTCTTTGCTGAGTCATAACTTGTTTGTCCCATGTGCAGGTACAATCATGGTCTGAGATAAAATGTTCCCAGTAGGTTTTTATCTTTGAACAGTTGATCCCAGATTTTGGTATTATTGGGGGGGGGGGGGGCTGAGGAAAGTTTTGGGGGAGGTGGTGGCTAGCTGGAGGAAGTGAGCCACAGAGGGGCAGGCTTTGAGAGTTCTAATCCATTAACCTCAGTTTTGAGCATCAGACTCGCTCTGCCTTCTGGTTGCAGAGATGTGAACAAGCAGCTGCTCCATTTCCTTTGAACTGAAGTTGCCTGCCTCCTTCTCTGCCTCGATGGGCTGTGCCCTCTCACACCGTAAGAATAATTTCTTCCTCCCTCAGATTCTTTCTTGTCACATCTTTGACATGTGAAGAGAGAAGTAACTGATAGACACTTTGCAAACTTCATTGCATCTGAATTTTACAGAGGCGTTTGAGGGAACAGAAACACCCAGCTAGCGCCCAAGCAATCAGAACTCAAAGATCTGCCTGTGATGTGGGAATGTCTTTCTGTATGCTGTGAATATCAATCTTTAAATAAAGGAGCTGTTTTGGACCATGACAGGCACCATAGAAGAAGTAGGTGGGGAATCAGAGCATAGGTAGGAAAAACAGGGCGGAGTCAGACTCAGATCCAGCCGGATGCCCAAAGGAACAACATGTCAGGAACACAGGTGAGCCACGGGCCACGTGGCAGACAGATTAATAGAAATGGGTTAAATCAAGATAAAAGAGCTAGCTAACAATGTGCCTGAGCCATAGGCCAAACAGCATAAACTTAATGTAAGCGTCTGTATCATTTGGGGGGCCTAAACAGTGGCAGATGGCTCAGGGGTCTGAGACTACAGGTCTGTAGGTATAGACTTCTGGTGCCCAGGACCGAGAAACCTTACTGTAACATGCCTGCTTCTAACAGAGATGGGTAACAGCCTCTATTCTGCAGCATCCTGAAGATGCTTGTATTTTTTCCTGATTCCATGCTTCCCCTGTAGAAGGTACTGAAATGTTACTCTTATGTCTCATTATATCCACATTGTTCTAAATCTGCTCTCTAGTGTTTTACCTCATCTGAAAGACCCACTCCTGAAATCAATCTGGAAAAAAAATGTTTTAAAAGAAACACACTGACAATAATCTATGAGGTTATCTTTATAGTTTTAAAATGTTATTAAAATTAGAATCTAAGACTGCCGTCTCAAGTTCTAATTAGGTAAAATTATGCTTTGAAATCCTACATGATTTGCAGCAGAAATGATTTGAAGCTGACAAAGTGAAATGCTTTGAATGGTATTAAAACTGGGCTGGAGAGATGGCTCAGAGGTCCAGAGCACTGACTGCTCTTTCAGAGGATCTGAGTTCAATTCCCACCAACTATGTGGTGGCTCACAACCATCTGTAATATGATCTGGTGCCCTCTTCTGGTGTGCAGGCAGAACACTGTATACATAATAAATAAATAGGTCTTTAAAGAAAGATATGAAAACTAGGTCATAGCAGAAGCCTAACTCTAGAGGGTGAGTGTCTGCTTCAGTTCCATCTGTTAGATGGCTAGTTTTCTGTGTGATGGTCCTGGGAGGTGTGGCCTGATGGGCAATGTTCAGGTCTGGGGGCTTCTGTCTTCATCACAGGCTAATGCCCATAGAAACGGTGTATTCTGTCTTCTGCCCTATGAAGAACAGTGTCCCACACCCCCAGAGCATGGTGAATTCAAGCCACCCTACTCAGTATCAGAGGCAAGCCCCAAACCTCTCTTGGACTTAATTTCTTCATTTCTGATGTGTTTGTTTTATTTTGATGCTAGGAACCAAAACTTGATAACCTGTGGGTATGATTTATGCAACGTGGTCTTTGTTTTCTTCTGTTTTTCTCGTTGATGGGGTGTCTTGCAGCTGCGCAGGCTGCCCTTGAACTCACTATGTAGGAGGGGCTGGTCTTGAACTCCTGATCCTGCTTTCCCAGATACTGGGATATCACACCCAGATAAAAGTGGCTATTTAAAGGGACTGAAAATTCTAGCAATTTTGTCCAAGAGAAAAGACAAAGGTGTCAGCAAACATGAATACATAAGAGGCCATGGCTTCTATAAAACTATAGGATAATAAAAAGGATGGTAACAATTTTTAAATTTCACATGGGTGAGATAGATACTTTAAGAAAAAAATGTAAGTAACCAATACTGGATCAAGAACGATATTTTTTAAATGTAAAAATACCAATATCTGTTATTGACAGATGTACTCAAAGCTTTCGCTCTTCTACAGGCATCAAATTCAGAATTTTTTACTAACGAATAAAAGAGTATTCTTATTTTTTTAAAAAAACTATTTTTTAAAAAGAGAAGAGAATTTAATTTGTTTTTACATATAGTATAATTTTGATAATCAAATGAGTTAAAATAGCAGATGTATTGTACT
Organism: Phyllotis vaccarum; assembly: GCA_033318265.1. Classification (NCBI taxonomy): domain Eukaryota; kingdom Metazoa; phylum Chordata; class Mammalia; order Rodentia; family Cricetidae; genus Phyllotis; species Phyllotis vaccarum. Next base: position 61,072,064 of record JARWLC010000001.1, on the reverse strand, counting down.
TCAGAAGACTGTTTTATAGAATGTGTGCAAATCTCGGGGCGGGGATAATGGCTCTCAGTGAGTTCTTGGTAAGCAAGCCTGGGGGCCTGGGTTTGATCCCCAGCACCTGTGTTTAAAAGGAGTGCATGGTGGTGCACATACTGTAATCTCATCCCTGGGGAGGCAAAGGCAGGAGGATCTCTGGTTTGTGTTGGCAAACTCCAGGCTAGACTGGCCCAGTTAGAGACTCTATCTAGAAACACAAGGTGAAGGGCTGGATTAGGACTTAGCAGGTAAAATACAGCTTGCTCTTGCGATCAGAAGCAAATGTGAATCCAGATAAAAGCTGGGTGGGTGTCCCAGCCCTCAGCTAATTCCATATGGGGATGGAGACTGGAATCCTGGAGCAAGCTGGTCAAGCTAAGACTAGCCGAGCCAAACTGTGGGTTCAGTAAGAGATGCTGTCTCAGTATGTAAAGAAAAGCTTGATCGAGGAAGGGACCCAGTGTCAACTTCAGGCTTCCATATGCATTTGTACATGTGTGGATATGCATCCATACACACACACACACACACACACACACACACACACACACACACACACACACACACACACACACAGAGAGAGAGAGAGAGAGAGAGAGAGAGAGAGAGAGAGAGAGAGAGAGGGAGAGGGAGAGGGAGAGGGAGAGGGAGAGGGAGAGGGAGAGGGAGAGGGAGAGGGAGATGGAGATGAAGATGGAGAACAATTGAGAAAGCCTGGCCACAACACACTTGCATACACACACACATTCACACATACTACATGAACATACACACACAAAAACATATGCCCACAAATCTTTACAAATCAAATTGGGCAATATGCAAAAATTAGTAAATGGTTCAGCACTAGAAATGCATTAATGTAAATCAAATTCCTAACAACGTTGTAAAGAGAAACTTTATGTGTTGGTTGTAGCTTAAGGAAAAAAAAAATCATTAAATTCAGCACTGTGAGTTTTAAGAAAACCATAAGGTCTGCCAATGATTAAAGAACAAACTCTAATAAATATTTAGTAAGTAATGCCAATTTTATCAAAACTCTTAGATCATAGGAAAAGAAGGAACATTTCCAAGTCTGCTCAATACATTTTGCACAAGTACTGATAGCAGAATGAGACAGAACAGGAAAAGTAGAAACTTTATAGTCCAGTTACACTCATGAACACAAGTATAGAGAGACTAGACAAATTATATAATGCAAAATTGTATTCACTGAATATATAGCAGATAATTTAACTGTGTGCCCCAGAAGTATATCTTGGAGCCTCAGGCTCAAAGGACTGTCTCTACCTGGGCAATCTGGATCGAACAGCATGATTTTCTGTGGGATGCACCTACATCCAAAGATCAAGAATAAAATTAAGTGTGAGAGTCCTTGGGGGGGCAGAGACTAGCCACCAGAGTCAGCCACATGGACAGTCAGCTATTCCCACATCATGGAGCCACATGCAGGATAAGGTCAGGACAGCAGGCTTGAGAAAGTCTTTTATTGACACTCCTCTATCATCACACAGAGATTCTGAGAGAGTAATGTGCCAGTGGGCCTGTGGGGAGCAGGCAACAGCCGCTCCGCTTTCGCTTTCCTGGACTCTGCCCTGTATGCTTCACTACTTGATTTCACTCTCCCTGTAATAAGCCCTAAATGAGCTTAATGTCTTCCGGTGACTTCCATGAGTCCTTCTCACAAATTACTAAACCCCAGGTTGGCTGTGGGAAGACCCTCAGCTTGCATTTTCTGTCAGAAGCAGGTGTGGTCTTGTTAAGAGAGGAACAGAACAAGGAAACGGCAGATGCACAACTCATGGGAGCCATGGGATGTCTTGTTTTAAAAAGTGTCAGCATTTTAAAAATAGAGAAGCCAAGTGAGGCTTGTATCTGTAATTCCAGCCCCCTGAATGACCATCATGAATTTGAAGCCAACCTGGGCTATGTAGAGAGGTCCAGGCCAGTATGGGCTACAAGTTACAGCCTATCTAAACAAAACTAAAAATAAATATAAATAAATAAATAAATAACAACAAAACCACAAACAAAACCCCAGTAAGTTAAAACCAAAAGAATTTCAAGACAGTGACAGCAGACTGAAATGTGGGGATCTCTAGGCTGTAGAGCATTTATCTAGGACACATAAATCTCTATATTTTCCCCATTTGTTTGTTCAGATAATGATGTCGATGTCTTAACACATAGTTTGAACTTTCCCCCAAAGAAAGTCATAACATTGAGCTCAGGTCTGAGAATTTAGATGGACTTTTCTTTTATTACTCAAATAAATTTCTTATTTGCTGCTTTCATATGACATTCATTCACCAAACTGGAGGATTAACAAAACGCTTTATAAGGCAATGCTAATTTTATTTTAAATTTTGTTGTTGTTGTTTTTTTTTAACTGTCAAATACAATGGCTAAACCAATATTCAAAGATAGTGTTCCTACGGTACATTAATGTGAATATTTGGTAGAATGTATAACATTGATTTGCTATAATAGAGTCTAGCAGAACCACATTTAGAATCGGTCCTTATAAATATTTTTAAAAATTGTCTCTACTCTAGGAAAGGTATTTTGGAACATGGAAATGAACACAAGCTTTTACAACATAATTTTGGATTTTTGAAAGAATAACTAACTGGATGCCCTTCGTCCAATATTATGGCATGCCCAGCGCTTCTTTGTCAATAGGCTTTCTGCATACAATCAGAGTTGGAGCTATGCTGGATGTAGGTTTGTGCATTTTTCTTATATACACAGTGCCTCTGGGGCTACTTGGAATAAATTTCCTTGCACAGTAAAATATCCAGATAGATTCAATCAGTCCAAAGAATTCACACGCAGACTATCTTCAGGGATACACCCTATGAATGACTGTCAACTATAATTACCATTTCTTTTCTTTCTTTTTTTTTTTTTTAAGCAGAGGAAAGTCACAGAAGGTTTCAGAACAAATGTTTTTGTATGATTTCTCGCTGGAGTTCCTGTACCTGCAGCTACAGACAATAGCTGAAGGAGTTAAAGGAATTTGTGGGGTAGCCTGTGTTTGCTACTTTTATTGCCTTTCTGTCTGTCTGTCTGTCTGTCTGTCTGTCTGTCTGTCTGTCTGTCTGTTTATGGGGTTTGCAATAGTAGGGGAGGGTGCACTGAGGGGTGGCCTCAGCCTTCCATTTTATTTTAGATCTGAGACTGGGCTTTGCTACTCAGGCTGGCCTTGAACCAGTATGGATGCAGCACAGCAGGCCTTAACTTTGTGATTCTCCTGCCTCAGCTTCCCCAGCAACTGTGATTTCAGGCCTGTGCTAACCGGGTCCCACTAAGCAACTTTTAGGTGCACATTACTGTGGGTGATTTTATTTGACAACATTGAGACAGATTTCCAGAAAATGTGAGTCAACAGCTGTCTCCTCAGGAAAAATTTATTTCTAAGTTATATGATCCACAGTCTATCCCACAACTAGAAAATTAGCCATGGATCTCTGTTTGGCTACCAGCAGTGCTTGGGGGTTGGTGGGTGGTGGGTGGAGAAGTTTCCTTGAGTTTCCAAGGCTATTCTTAAACTTGTCCACCAGCAGAGGACCTGGCTGAAGGCAAGAGCTGGTGTAAGGGATTGGTTCAAAACAGAAATAAATGTATTTTGACAAAATATCCTTGAGTCTTTCTATTGAGCCAATGTATTATGACTCACAGTTTTGATAAACAGAAATCCACCAAAATCTAAAGACTTGCTGAAAACTGATGAACACCCAAATAGCCGGGTTGAACTCAGGGATCTTGGTTAAGAATAGTGAAGCTCAGGGCAGATGGCTCAGGGGTTAATAGTGTTTGCTGCTTTGCCAGGGGACCCAAATTCAGTTCCTAGCACCCACTTAGGTGGCTCACAAGCACCTGTAATTTGAGCTCTGTGAGAATTCTGTGCTTTCTTCTGGTCCCCACAGGCTCCTGCACCCATATACACCCCCTACACATACACATAGCTAAAGATATAAAATAAAACCTTTATATCTGACACACCTGTAATCATAAGCATTCGGGAGAAGGAAAGAAGCCTCAGAGGCTCACTGGTGCTGCACAGTGACACTCTGTGTCAAAACAAAACAAAACAAATTTGTTTGTTTATTTGGAAACAAAACAAAAATATAAGAAGTAAAAGTAGTGGATTAAAAAAAATTAAATAGCACCCAAATTCGTGAGCTGATCCCTCCCAGCCTTTCTCCCTCACCAGACTGTCTCTCACCAAGGCCACTATTCTGTGTTTACCTTTCAATTCCTGTTTGTTTATGCAAAAAGTGGAGTGTTAGAATTGATTGGCCATTTGAGTGGCTCCTCCTCTTCCTCTTCTTCCTCCTCCCTCCCCCTCCTCCTCTTTCTTTTTCCTGAGCAGAGTGAACATGGATTTATGAAGTGAGAAAGAGCTGATCGCCTTTTAAAATGCCAAGTGGAACAGTTGTAGAGATCCTTATATGATTGGAGAACCCTCAGCAGTTTGCTCTGTACAGGCTCTCTTCCCCTCTGGGCTTCTCCAGTCTCAAGGATGGGTCTGCCAGGCAGACACGGCCCATTTACCTGTAGCTGAACATGTAAGCCATGCTTTCATGGCTGCTTTACAGCCGGTGTCTCTTGTATTCTATTTCAAGTTTGTTTTTTTTAAAGAAATTAAAATCATAAAGATATATTCCTGTCATATTTTTGCAAAGTTCTTTCATTTCTCTTTTTACATTTATATTTCCTAAAAGTATTTTGTGCTTTCATTTATTTTATTAGATTTATTTATCTTTATTTTATACATGTGAGTGTTTTGCCTGAACATTTGTGTGCACTGTGTACATGCCTGGTTTCCTGTGTGGGTAAGAAGGGGACATCAGGCTACCTAAAACTGGAGTTACAGACAGTTGTGAGCTGCCATGTAAGCGCTGGGAATTGAACCCAGGTTCTCTGGAAGGCTAGACAGTGCTCTTAACTGCTGAGCCATTTCTGTGGTATTTCATTTTACAAAATGGAAGTCATGACTTTTGGGGGCATGGGGCTGGGTCAGGGTTATTTTCATAACAATTTGTCTAATTAGCCCCACGTTATTGAAGAGACCCCTTTTCCCTCCACTGCTCTGTGGCACCACCTTTCTCATAACCGAATGTCTGTGTGTCTTGTAGCTGCCTTTCTTTTAGCCTCTCCCATATCCTGGTTACTTGTGCCAGCCTCCATGGCCTTAGTCACCAGAAGTCCCCTAAAACCCTGCCTGTGTATTCCTGGCCCTTAAAATTTATGTGTATTTAGCTTGTCAAGTTATATGCAAAACCGACCAATATAACCAATGTTGGTTTGATTAACTATTTAGATACATTTGGAAAGAATTATCCTTTATTGTTTTGATATCTTCAACCCATGAATGTCTTTTCCATCAGCTTTTAAGCCTTACTGTACTTATGTTGAGAATGGTTTCTATTTTCACCACAACAGTCTGGCATACTTTTATAGAGTCTTTTAAAATTATTTTATGTATGTGCTAGTTTTATGTGAACTTGACACATGATATATAAGAGGAAGAATCTTACCACCCCCAAATCTCTCCTAAGATTGGCCTGAAGGCAAGTCTACAACACATTTTGATTGACGTGGGTGGGATCAGTCTATGGTGGGTGGTACCAACTCTGGACAGATGGCCCTGGGGTATCTAAGGAAGAATCAGAACAAGCCATGAGGAGCAAGTTAGTGAGAAGCACTCCTCCACAGACCCTGCACCAGCTCCTGCCTCCAGGTTCCTGCCCCAACTTCCTTCAATAACGGATATTACCTAGATGTATAAGATGAAATTAGCCATTTTTCTCTCCATGTTGATTTTGGTCCTGATGTTTTATGATAGCAATAGAAACCCTAAGAATGACAACATGTATTAGTGTTTTGTCTGCATGCATGTCTGTGTACCATGTAGGTGCCTGATGCCCACGGAGACCAGAAGATGGCACTGGGGCCCTGAATTTAGTTACAGATGAGTGTGTGTGAGCCACGAGCCACGATGTACGTGGCAAGAATGAAATGTGGACCCTCTGCAAGAGTGTCCAGGATCCTCAGTCTCCTGAGTCATCTCTTCAGCTCAAGAGTCTATCATATTTTAAGAGATTTAAGTCTTGGGTTTTTGCCAGTTTTCAAGTTGTAAATATTGGTTCTTAACGTTTGTTACAACTACACAAAAATTCAAATAAAATTTTAAATGTTGTTTCTCATCTGTTTTAAACTCACTTATTAATTCTGATATGGCTGACTATACGTTGTTTTCTATTATTCACATACATCTGCAAATAGCATTTTTCTTTATTTACAATAATTATGTCATTTATTCCCCCCCTCATCTTTTGAGACAGAGTATGAAACTGTGTAGAGTAGGCTGGCATTGAACTCACAGAGATATTTCTGATTCTGTCTCCAAGTGCTGGGATTAAAGGGGAGAGTCACCGTGCCCATTTCAATACTTGCTATCTATCTATCTATCTATCTATCTATCTATCTATCTATCTATCTATCTATCTACCTATCTATCCATCATCATCTATTTTTTTTGCTCATGTGTGTAATAAAAGACAATGCTTATTTTTTAATCTCAAAAAATTTTGCATTTTGTCATTAAGTTAACCAAAGGCTGTTTTGTTTTTATAAATATTGCTTACTATGTTAAGAAAATTCTTTGTGAAAAATGTGTTTTTGAAAACTTATGATTGCATATTAAATTTTATCAAAACTTTCCCCCAAATGTTGGGACATGTAAATTTTGCCTCTTATTCTTTTAATATGATGAGTCAAATTTACTTAAAGCCAAGTTCAAACCTGAAATGTCAGAATGAATAAAATATGGCGTGAAATATTCTTTCTTAAAAATGATTTACTTATTGCATATAGTGTTCTGCCTGCATGTATGCCTCCACGCCAGAAGAGGGCACCAGATCTCATTAAAGTGGTTGTGAGCCACCAAGTGTTTGCTGGGAATTAGACTCAGGCCTTCTGGAAGAGCAGCCGGTGCTCGGTTTAACATCTGAGCCATCTCTCTAGCCCTTGAAATATTCTCGTATTTTTTATTTTTTTAAGTGCCACTAGATTCTATCTGCAGTAATAGAACCAAACTTTTAGAGGTCAAGTTTCTGTTGCCTCCCTATCTCATGGCACCTCATTGAGTGAACTATTGACTCCCTCGGGGATCATGTCAGCCGTTTTTTGCTCCCTGCCATCTGAAAGTGAGCCATGAGCTCTGGCTACCTGGACACGGTTCCTCTTCCTGACTCAGCCACTTCCCAGAGCCTCTGGGATCCCTCCTGTTTGTCCCCAAGGGGACTCTGTGCACTTACCTGCTCCTCTGTAACCAGGTACCTAGAAATTCCATGTTCAATATCCAAGATTTTACAACGATTGCTTGAAGCTATGAAATGAGCACAGGAAGAAGGCTGCTGAGCTGCAGGCTTCCCTTGACCTAGAAGTCAATGTACAAAATTTAATATCCTGCTAAGATCTCTCATATGTTCCCTGAAGGTGGCCTCTGGATAGACAGAGCTGCGGTCTGTGCCGTTCATCTGTACTCTTAAGAACCTAGACCAACAAACATTTGTTAGATAACAAATATTTACCTTGCTTCCTCCACCCAAAGCATGAGAAATTCCTTCAAGTATCAAGGAATTTATTTTCAAACCTTTTGAAGTTAATGAGAGAGAGAGAAAAAAAATCCTCCCCATTTTTAAATGCTCAGTGTACCATGAAGTTAACAAGCTGCTCAGGAGCAAAATGGTAAGAAGTGTGCCACAGTCTCATTTTCTTGTGATTCTGCTCGCAAAAAAGCAAAATGCGTAAACAAAACACTCAGCCTTCAGTTGTCCTAGGAGGTCAAAGCTCTTCATGACTTTCCTGCCCACATCTTGTGGTCCCTTCAGCTTCTGCCCTAAAAGCTTTGCCTTTCCTTCCAATTCTCTACTAAGCCAGGCTTCTTACCAGCTCCCTGGTCTAGCAAGCAACAACCCTGAAGAGGCTTAAATACCTCTTTTCCTGGAAGTGGTTTCTGACCTGCTGCCCCTTCTCCTCTAACCGGAAGCACCCCTCCAGGACTCTGTGGTTTAACTTTTTTTTTTTTTTTGAGATTTACTTGATATTGTTTTATGTATGTGGTTTTCCTACATTTATGTTTGTATACCTGGTGCATGCCTGGTGCCTGTGGAGGTCAGAAGAAGGGGTTTGATCCCCTGGAGCTGGAGTTATAGATGGTTATGAGCTTCTGTGTGGGTCCTGGGAATTGAACTATGGTCCTCTGCAAGCGTAATAAATTCTCCTAAACCCTGAGCTACCATCCCTGTTCCTCTATGATTTTATTTTACAGTGCCTTGAATTTTTCTAGTTCCGTCGTCCCATCAGATTTTATACAGCTATTTTCCCCAGAGCCCAGAGCACTCTGGGAAGAACCAGGTTGCCTTGCCTGTTGTTGAATCACAAGGTCCTGGAGCAGTACCTAGGACATAGCAGGGGCCAAACAGATACCAAATGAAAGAATAAATAGTTAAATCCCTAAATTTTTTATATGCCTGCATCATTAACTTCAACCTGCACTGGCCACAAGGTTCTCACTGCCTGTATCCCCAAGAGCTGCAGGGAAACAGGGAAACGCCACCTTAATAATTTAGGACTAACGGCCTCTGTTCAGTTCCCAATACAAGTCAGACAGTCTGGGCTTGAATCCAGCTTTGCTGCTAACTATGCGGGCTGGGCAGGTGACATCATTTTCCTGTACCTCGACTACTTTGTTGATAAACTGGGGATCATAGTACTTGTCATATGGTTGCTTTCGAAGGATCTGAGGATTTTAGCATAGAGCCTGTGCTTGTCAGGTGATGAATATGAATGACTATCGGACATTCTCTGCTCATGGAATAGTAAGTTAGGGACAACTCGTTCCTGTGGCAGATGGCCTTCGAGAGGGACTGTTCAGTCGTCTTGCAATCTGGTAGTGGGAACACCAGCTGAAAAAGTAGGACTCTAGTTACTGGTTTTAAATCTAGTTTGAGTTAATAGCTTAAAGTGACACCAAGCCCTGGAAAGCAGAAGAGTGGGTAATACTTAGGGAGACAAGGTGAATCCTCTTCTTTGAACTTCTGGTCTGACACGGACTGACTGAATCAGGGATGTCTTTTGAGAGATGAAGTCCCTCACTTGCTCCATTGAAAGAGTAGTTGCCATGAGTACCAGGAGCCCTGCCTGTGCTTTCTCTCTCGGGCTCACAGGACCAAGGTTATCAAGGCCTTGAGTGGGTGGAAAAAAGCACTGGAGCTAATATTAACATGGCCCATAGAGTAGGATGACGAGCTTATTCCTAGCCCAAGGCCCCCCCTTACTAGCCGTCTTCCAGCCAAAATGGCCCTGTGACAATATTTTGATGGATTAAATGTAAGACAACCATGTGCTGTGGTCTTTGGAAAAGTTGTGCTTTCCTGAATTTCAAAAAAGAGATGAGGGAGGTCAGGGGAGAGGGACAGAGGGAAGGAGGAGAGGAAGGAGGGAGGGCATGCCCAGTGTGGCTCCTGCTGTCTTGAATGACAGCCATCTTACAATCAGAGAAATACAGATGTGACAGTAAATGCTTCCACGCTAGAGAAGGTGAGCGGGAAGGGAAGAACCCAGGCTGGATGTCATCATGGAGCCGCTGAACCTGTCTTGGGTTGTCTACCTGTCCTTTGTGTTAGGAACACCAAAAAGGGAGGCAGCCCCGTCTGTTGGCTGTTTCCCTGACTGTTTGGATTCCTGGCTAACGAACTTGCACACAACCCAAAGCTTTATACCAGGGACTGATGAACACAAGTTCTCTTTCTGCTCTGCTGGGTTCCTTGTGGGCAGGGCTCTTAGTTTGCTCCTTTCTATAGCGTTGGCATACAGAATGCATCCCATAGCTGTTTTAGATGGTGACCTTGTGACTGGTGCTGTGGAAAGACCTCTGGATGCTGCTATACTGGTTTTGTCAGGAATGAAGACACCAGTAAACACTGCCCCTCCGTCTGACTAGCTGCCTTTGGAAACAATGGTCTCCTCATAATTGGAGACTCCCCAAGAGTCTAATTCTGAAAGTAGGAAAAGGCTGACGCTCCATGCTCTTTTCTGGGAGAGCTATCTTCCAGAAGAGATTTCAGAGTTCTGACAACATATCAGACCCGACTCTTGCCTGAAAGATGGGCACTGAAGCAATAGTGATGGGTAGGACCATACTGCCACCAGAACTGCTTACTTATATATACCTCCTCGACCAAGACTGCTTATTTATGCAAATAGTTTTCTGTGTTTCACTATTACTTGTGGGAAGATGGCTTATCCCAGTTTGTAAGGGCTGCCAGGGCCCGGGATGTGACCCTAACAGTCAGTGTTGGGTCTAGTCAGAGAATGATAACGATATGCTTCTAATTGGGCAGAGGTAAAGCCATAATCCACAAGTGGAGTCCCCTGGGTGCTTTCATTTTTGTGTGCATGATAATGACAAGCAAAGCCTTTTAATTAATAGAAAAATCCAGGCTTTTCTCTATATAACAAAATGGGGTTTTCTGAGACACAGAATTAGCCTCAATCAGAAAGGAATGGAGTGGTGGGAAGGACACAGCAGGGAGTGGTGGCATGATTGTTCTCCCCTTCTAGCCTGGGGACTCATTCTTGGGATGCTCCAGAAAGCTTCAGACATGTGCTATCTGAATGGGTCCCTAGCAGTAGACATGTGGCTCTTGACCTTCTGGCTATATTGAGGCTGATGAGAGGCTTCCTCAGACAGGCTGGTGGAAGGTGACTCCTCAGAACTGTCTTTCCTCATCTGTCTTCCTCATTGCCTGTGGCAGTTTCCACTTCCTTCAGCCTGGCTGGCTACTGAGCCAATTACCCAGAGTCTTTCTGTCATCTCCATGAGCTGTCCTCTTTCCTCCAGTCTCTGCTTCTAAAATGCTTTTGCAGCAACCTTAGCTCTATCTGTTCGGTTCTTTGGACCTCAGATGACTGTGAAGATTTTGGCTCGAATACTCATAATCTTCTGAAAGCCCTATACCTTCCTTCAATATTTCTTCTGATTCCATGCAGTCTTGCCTCTGGCCTGGGGGACACCCAGCTTCTACTTCCTTTTTCAGAAGAGCCTGTACAGGCATCATGTGCTAAGCCCTTCTCCACAGCACATTCACAAGATCGGGGCACTTCTTCATTTCATGTGTATCTCTCTTTTTTAATAAGATATATCACTAAATATAAATAATATGTGAACACTTACACACAACCCATAAACACATTCTTAGTGAGTCATACTTGATAAGCATCCATTCTGTGCTGACCTTTGTCAGGCCAAGGACACTTACCTGACTTAGTATACTGGTGGAGAACCACGGTGAATATCCTTATAGAGTACTGAGCAGGTGCTGTGGTGCTGTCAGGGGACACAGGGAATGCTGTAGACTATGCGGGCACAAGGTTGGAAAGCCTCCAATGAAGCATCATTTCCTATGCTGATGAGTGGGGTGGCAGCCTCACTTAAATTCATTACTTCCTTTACAAGGTCATCCATTATGGAGAGCCTGCCCGAAGTTCCCCTAATTCCATCCATTGGAAACAATCCTCGTGTGCACTTGCACGAGGAAAAGCCCCTCATGTTAAAGGAAAATTGATGATAAGACCTATGTGATCCCAGGGAGGAAAATGCCACTGTGCTGACCATTCAAGTTTATTCTTTTAACAGTTAAGTACTCCACAGCTGACCTGGTCCCTTTACATAATTTTTCCTCTAGGCTTTATGCATTAGCAAATGATTAATTATTTTCTGTTACTGGTCTGCTTATAGTGTGTGGCCGGCGCTTAAATGTGGGCTTTAAATATGGGCTTTAGCACCATCTAGTGGCATTTGTTTCTTTGTGGTTTCTTGAGTGTAAAATACTAAAAGTTACCATTAATCAAAAGAGGAAAAATAAATTCTCTTTTCAAATTTGATTCAAAGCCACTCTTTAATGGGGTTTGGTATCCTGACATCCAAAACTTTCTTCCTAAGAGCTGTGCTTTTCTATGCTGTCCAACATGAAGGAAGTCAGCCTATGGCTAGCCTCATATGGCAGTGGTACCTGATTTTAAGGTACACTTACATTCATCTCTCAGTACAAGTCTCCTGAGCTAGCAGAGGCTGGCCCAGAAATCACCAACACAGCCTACTGACAAAACACACCTGAGGTGGTTGCTCACTTCAAAACTTTGGTATCATCTTTGCAACAGGTAAGGCAAAACGGGTATATTGAGAATTAGATGTAAGATTTCATCTGGGTATTTTTTTTTTTTCAAAAAGAAGGCTTGAGATTAAGTAAGAATCAGAATCTAAGTTTGGTAAAAAAAAAAAAAAAGAAACAAAACAAAACAAAACAAAAAAAAAAACAACAACAAAAAAACAACAAAACAAAACAAAACAAAATACCAAGGCACAGGATATCAAGAATTTTAGGTCCAAACTGTCAGATGATACTTTCTTTAGAAGTGATGGGCTGTTAGGAAGCCTCCTGGAAGGAGCAACCTAGCCTTTTGCCCAGACAAGATGCCCAGGACACCAAAGTGACACTGACAAGGTTAGCGACAGTAAGTCCTGTTACTACAGACAGGGGAGTGGCTGAAGCGCTTGCTGTCCAGACTGAGCATCAGGATTGGCCATTTCCGTCTCCGAGGCCTTCCACAATTAATATATCGTCATAGCATCAAGCAGTGCTAAACATGGAAAGCACCACCATGAACTGGCTGGGGATGTGGCTCGGTGGCAGAGCACTTGCTTAGCATGTGTGAGGTTCTTGATTCAATCCCTGGCACTGAGAAAAAGTAAGTTAATCGACCACCTCATACTTATTGTGTTGGAGGCTGGCAAGAGGGTTCAGCTGTTAAAGGCTAGGCTCACAACCAAAATAGAGCAGTTGTGTTAGGAAGTTTAGGTGGAAACAGTTCTGCTGAACAGAAACGATTTTATAGTGATGCACAGTGATAATATGACACGTGTAAAACCTTGAATAATTAAATGATGACAATTAGCACATCTGTCTCCTAAAACCATGTTATCACTTCTATATGCTGGGGGACTTTGAACTCATTTCTTCCAGTTGTCTAAAGACATACCAGCTCCTAGTCACATAGTAATCTGTGGAAGACTGGAATGTATTCCTGACTGATACTTTTGGATATCCATTATTATGCAGTCCTTCCTCTCCACCCTCCTCTTCTTAGCATCAGAGACCAGTGTTTTAGTTCTTTTTTTTTTAAGTTAAGAATATTTGATTCTAGAATAAACATCATACCTTTCATTGTAGTGCTTACATCCTACTTGTATCATTTCACGTGATCATAGAAAATAGTAAAAAAGTGACTGGAGTTCATAGAACATTGCCGATGGTCATGGCCCATGATCAAATTAAGAAGTGCCCCAGAGGATATGGGGGGAAAAAGGTACTCCACAAGTAATTAATTACACATGCCCATGGGTCTTAAATATGAAATATTTCACCCATGGGTGAAGTTATTTCCTGGATTAAAAAAGGATAATTTTTTGACACAGAGTGATACGCAGATGTAAGTCCCAGACAAAGGAATGACCATCATAAATCTCAGCAAGCGCACTGTAGAACCTGAGCTGTCTTGTCCACACTGACAAAACAAGGCTCCTCTGCTAGGAAAGTTGGCTTCTGACAATCAGAATCTGTATCTGTGTGGCCATGCAGGCCCCTCTGACATGTCCTGGAGAGGACATTGCATGAGTGGTTTTGTTTTTTTTTTTTTTTACTCCTATGAGATCAGTTTTCTTTGAAGTCTCCATATATGCATGAAAATGTGCAGTATTTGTCTTTCTGTGCCTGGCTTGTTTCCCACAACATCCTCCAGTTGCAGTCACATGATCACACTGCCAGGACGTCCGTGTGGAAAGTACTATCCTATTTGCATACACATACCATTTTCTTTATCTCTTAGTCCATTCTTAGACCCAGGCTGACTTTAGCTCATGGTTGTTGTGACTAGAGAGACACAACCCAATCCTATGCTAACTTGGTCCCATTCCCCTTAGAGGTAGACCAGTAGGAGGAGAGCTGGATCTCAACATTGTTTCATTTCCAGTTTTGGTTTTGTTTGCTTTATTTTGAGGAGCCTTCATACCTCACTGTGTTGCACAATATGGAGAACTTATAGCAGGGCATGGCCTAAACGAGTGTTTGAAAGCTAGATAAAATAAAAGACTAAAAGGGTATAGTGGAGAAAGGGAGGAGGCAGGGAAATGTGAGTGTGTGTGTGTGTGTGTGTGTGTGTGTGTGTGTGTGTGTGTGAGAGAGAGAGAGAGAGAGAGAGAGAGGGGGGGGGTCAGAGAGAGACAGAGACATTAGACAGATAGTCAGCCAGCCAAAATGAAGTATTATAAATTTACCACAAGGAAACCTGCTATTTTATAAGCTACTTAAAACCAAATAAAATAGAAAACAAAAAGCGACAGTGATCTGTATAACATATTTAAAAGGTGAGAAAATTATGTGGTGTGTATGTGTGTACACTTGAGAGTGTGCGTGAGAGAGTGTGTGTTATGTTTATGTGTGAGGGTGTATGTGTTATATGTGATAGTGCATGCGTGTGTATGTGCATCCACAGGGTGATGTATAAAGGTCACCAGCCCAAAATATAAGATGGATACTTCATCTTCTTTGGCTATGACAGTACTACTGATGCTTTTAAAACAGCCAATAACCAGTGAAAAACAGTTTCTCTTGCTCTCTTAGAGACAATTGGTGGTGTTAAGAGAAAGAAGAGCTACTTGAAAAACTTCTTTATTCTTACCTTGGCCCCCCGACTACATTCACAGGCTCCCCGGCTACATTCATAGGCTCCCCGGCTACATTCACAGGCTCATCTGTCTATATCCACAGATTTCTCTTTCTTCTGAGGTCTAAATAGGTCAGATAAACATATTTTCTTATTGACAGTTTCCCAAACTCCTATTTGGACATCTTTCCTCACATCTCTGCCTCATCCCTAGAATAGTAAATGGTAAAAGGTATAATCAATCACTTCCTCAATCTCCTCCTACCACACACTGTAAGAAAGAGCCATGCCCCTGGCAGTGATGTGCTGGGGCTGGCCATGGAGCCAGTTATGATAGTGGGAATGTGTCTAACTCTACCCAGTGACCTCGAGAGATGTCAAAATGGGCCCTAGGAGGAGGAAGCATAATGTATTCATTGACCAGTCAGAGTTCTCCTCCCCTAGATGATTTACTTACCAGCACACTATTGACTAAACCTCAGGAGTTCTTTGGATCTTCCTCCCACCCCCACAATCTTTTTTAAGTGTTTTATGTGGCAGGATAGGATGACAAGGTTTTGACCGCTGGAGAAGTAAAATGGTTTTGAATGTTGCATCAATACAAAAAATTCGGTGTAATCATATAAAACTGCTTATCTTTACCATTTTGATTTACAAAAATGGCCATGCCGTATATCTAGTATGTAGTCATATCTAATATACAGTGTTCAAGTAATGGAAAAACCTAAGTCATCTACTTCTGTAAATAGACCTCTCCATCATAATAAGAGACCCAGAGGCAGCATCCTATGAACGATCCCTGTCCTTTGGAAGCTGACCTTTGCTCTCATACTGTCCATGACAAGGTCACAAATGTCCTCTGTGCCTTCAGAGATAAAGCTTTGAGACAGGCAAAAGAGTACGGGCAGAATTAGGATTTGTTCTTTGGGTTTATCCGTGTTGACCAGGAAGGCAAACTATTTTTTCGTACCTTCACCCAGTAACTTCCATTTCCTATCGCTCCCAGACTAAGATAAACAAGAATGCTTGGTAATTTAGACCAGTGAGGATCCATCCTTGGCCCAGGTTGGTGTCTACTCACCCAGGGAGGAAAGGAGGCCTGAGCACCTGCAGAGATCTGAAGATCTCCCAA
Source organism: Phyllotis vaccarum (assembly GCA_033318265.1). Taxonomy (NCBI): domain Eukaryota; kingdom Metazoa; phylum Chordata; class Mammalia; order Rodentia; family Cricetidae; genus Phyllotis; species Phyllotis vaccarum. The sequence goes on along the minus strand of JARWLC010000001.1, from coordinate 61,056,112 downwards.
ATCCTTTCAACAAACTCTACCCAGCTATTCTCTGGTTTCATTGTCCAAATGCACTCTGAGTTACTGATAACCCTTAATGCTGGTGGCTTAGCCTGGTACCACATTACTGGGTAGCTCAGAAAAATATGCAGTACATATGAAGACATTTTATAAAATGTACACAATCACCATATAGAACTCTATTCTTGAGCTCTCAGCCCCTATGCTTTGTATGGCACAACTCTCAGGAAGGGTAAAATTACTAACCTGATATCTTGGACTAATGAATTGCTGATAAAAAAATAGTTCTATAAGATAATAAATGTTATACAGTATTCTAAATGGAATCCTAATGTTGGTCGCTTGGAGGAAACATAAAGGAGTAAATATACCCCCAGAGTGATGGTGACTGGATCCTTTAAAAACCTGGTAAAGCATTTACCTACCTCAACATTTAAAGTCATGTTCCCCCAGTGGTTGGCTTTTGCCAGGACAGCAGGACAGCCGTCACCCTGGTGACAGTCGATTCTAGTTAAGTATTTCTGATGCTCCGCCCTCTGCTGACCTGATCAGAGCAAATAGGAAAGCCGAGTAGGGCTGCCCTGCTCTTGACTGAGCTTCATGGAAAGCCCCTTCTACCCCAATATAGCCTAAGACAAAATTTTAAAAATAATTAAATCATGTGACATGACCAGTAGATGGCGCACTAACAACAGTGATTCTCGGGGGGGGGGGCAAGAACCACACTTCTGAAATCTACAAAAAAATTAAACAGTAGGTACCGTGATTGTACTTTTCTGTCGTTTTTATATTATTTTCATTAATTTTGAAAATATGGTTTATGTGTATGAGCCTGTGTTCCAAACTTAGGGCTCCCTGCTTGCCTCAAAAATGCTTTAAGGCCCCAGTTCCTGTATCTCCAGCACTGAGCAAATGTAAGCATCGGAAGGTTGACTATGAGATCTGCAAGAAGATGGCTCAGAAGGTAAAGGTGATGGCCTCCTACACTGACAACCTGAATCCAACGCTCAGAACCCAGGAAATGGAAGGAGGGAACCAAGTCCTGAAAGCTGTCCTCTGACGCCCCTGTGTGTGCCATAGCATGCTCACACACACTCAATAAACAGATAAACAAATAGAATTAAAGATTAAAGTTGATGACGGTAGATGTAAACTTCTATGAAGTAAATTTTCTTTTCCTATTGGCTTCTACTATAAAATCAAAGGTCTTATTTTTCCCCCCAAAAAAGTAGTGAATGTTGTTGAAGGAGGTGCAATAAATTATGATGGATGAGAACAGCAAGCTTTCTATTATTGGCATACTTAAAAGGAAATCTTATTTTGACATGCCAATAAAAGTATCAAAATGTCACCCTTGAATGCTGTGTGGTGAAGATTAATTTCATGTTTGATGCAGTGCCATCCAAGAGTAGAGAAATAAATGGCATTTCAACTACCTTGACTAGCTGGGTGAATGTCACTGGGCTGTGGTTGTCACACTGAAATCAATCCTAACATTCACGGGAGGCTGCGGGGTTTAGAAATGAATGGTCTGGGTCAGAAGAAAGTAGAGCGAAGGTCAGGGGCGGCAGTGGAAGTGGACAGCCCCAACAGCACTCAGCAAGCCCATGACGGTGCATACTGACTGAAGAGAGGGTTTTAGGACGAGCCCTGAGTGATGCAATGGTTCCTTTTGGTTTGTTTTTAAATTATGAACTTCCACGTTAGGAAGGCATTCAGGAATGAGAACCAGCTTTATTGTGAAATCAGATGAAGACTTTCCTTAAATCTTCAACTTACTATCAACATTATTATTATCAAATGCTTCTTCAGGGTCTGATTCACAGTTTTTGAAAATCAAAGTAAATGTCTAAAGTGGTGGGATCATGAGCCCCTCACTAACTAGCTACCCTTCTGTCCTGTGCAATGGTTTTCATCTGCCATAAAGCTTACTTTGTATCTTAGATGAGCCTGCTTGCTGTCTTGAGTATGGCTTATTGCTATAGAAAAGATGACTGTCTTTTCACAGCATACACAGATCCCAACTTGTATACCTAGCTACCCCCCCCCCCCCCGGTTTTCCGGCATCCAGATGGGCCTCTAAATAATTCTTGCCAGTGGAACAGGACAGTACTGGTGCATACTCTGGTCTTTCATCCTTACCAGCTGCAGGCTAGATGCTGGATGATCTAAGAGGACCCATATAGAAAAATCCTAGTGACTTCTACTTTAGAGTTCCAAATGACAGTGTGGCTAAGGGGCTTCCTCTGCTCTTGCCATGTAGCCAGAAACACTGGTTTTAGATTTTATATGAACGAGAAGTGAACTTCTACTGTGCCAAGACCTGGGTTTCCATTGACCTCCTGTTTTGAGAGAAATTATCTATACTCCACCACCCAGTAAAGGAAAGTCTAGGCTTTGAATCTCAAGCATGCAGATCATCCCTGGGGTCGGTCTCTAATATTGCTATGTCAGCTGGGTGGGGCCAAGAAAGATGGGATTGGTCAAGCATGAAAGGGCAAAGAACTGAGGGCTGTGTGGAAGTCGTGAAGTGTCTGCCTTGTAATCAAGTGTCTGAGAAAACTGGTGGCGTGGTTGGAGGACAGAGCAAGTCATCATCAGGGACCCTGAGCATCAGTTTTTCCTCAGTAGCAGAACACTGGGCATCATCATTGGGAATCACTGGGCAGGGTACCTGGTCTGCCTTCAGTGCTTATTCGCCTCAGAAAGGAAATGGAAGGAAAAAGACTTCAAGACTAGAGAGAAAATGGTTCTGAACATTCTGACAGAAGACAGGGCATGGAAGAAGCGCTGTAGATGAGAGAGTGACATGGGAGAGAGAAGGGGAGGTGTGGTAAGGAAGGACTCACTCATGAGGGTGACATGATAAATCCAGGAGTGAATTTGTTAGGCTTCATAAAAGGATGTTTGGCACACAAAGATTTCATAAAGATTTATTTTTATTTACTTGTGTACATCTGTTTATATGATGTGTGTGCCCTTGAGGGCGGGTGCTCTATTTCCCCAGAGCTTTGGTGCTGGGAACCAAACTTGTATCATCTGGCAGAATAGCAGGTGCTCCGCCACTTGAGCCATTGCCCTAGCCCCCAAATTTGGGTTTTACACAGATTCATACCAGATGAAATCTTCAACAGTATTTAATTTTTTTTCTTCCATCCTCAGGTTTCTATGTTAGTTCTTTATACCTCCAGATCTGTTTTAGATTTTGCATTGTGTCCCCAGAGTACATCTGTTTAAAACACATTTTCTTCTATAAATATGATTCTAAAAGTAGAAGCTTCAGACTCAGGAGAGATTATATTAGAAAGAAACAGGGATTTAGGTGTTTTTGAAATCCCAGTACCTTCCAGTCTCCCGTGTGTCCAACTATGATGCTATATCTGAGAAGGTATTTTCCAGCTCATGGGATTAACGCAGGCAAAGAAGAAACAAAAATATTGTCCTATTCACATTTCAGCCAAGAGATTAGAATTTTTTAGGGCTCTAATTTTGGGGATAAACATCGTCTAAATTAAAATCTAGTCTATGTACAACCGCCTTTTACTTTTTTAAGAAAACAGAGCCAGTGCTGGGCACTATGGTACATGCCTTTCTTTAATCCTAGAGAGGGTTAGTAGATGTCTATGAGTTTGAGGCCAGCTTCTAGAGGAAGTTCTATAACAGTCAAGTGTACATAGTGAGACCCTATTCCCCATGCCACCTCTCCAATAAAGGGTAAAGAAAAAGAAAAGAATAGTGAGCAGTCAGAGGTCTGGGAACTGTAAAGGGCCATCTCAATAACCGGGCTCCTCCTCCAATAGAGGAAAATTCCATCCTTTCCAGTACGCTTTCTGGCTGTCTCCTTTGGGTCTAACATGACTGTAAAATGCCGATTAGAAAATTGCAAACCGTGGGCTCCCAAGGCCTGGAAGAGTTCCCAGTCATTTTGTGGGCTTATCAAGCCATTTTCTGAACAATGGGAGAAATGTGGTAAACACAGCGGCTGCCTTAGAGAGCATCGTTGTTCAACCTCGGGTCGCCTTCTGTTTAATGTTGAAAATTCATAAAGGCAGGTCATCTGAGGATCACGAGGATGCACGTTACCTAAGCTCACCATGGTGAATTTTACCCTGTGCAGTACAGTGAGACACAGAATAAAGTTCCCAGGTTGGTAATTTACCAGGAGGTTATCAGTCTATCATCCAACCTCCATATAAATCTTAGAAGGCAGAAATTATGATTCTTATTTACAGATGGGCCTTCCTGTGAAGTAAGCGATGCACTCAGTGGGTGGAACCTCTGTTTGTTTCCATCTCTCTGCCTCATCCATGGGAGTGGTCTTCAAGATGCTTTCTTTATAGTTTATTTGAGAGAGAAAAGTGAAACAACAGAATCTATGAATATAGAGCACACACAGATGCAGACACACACACAGACACAGGCATACACACAGACACAGGCATACACACTCTCACACACAGAGACATACACAGACACAGACACACCCACACTCACAGACATACACACACACACACACACACACACACACACACACACACACACACACACACGAGAGAGAGAGAGAGAGAGAGAGAGAGAGAGAGAGAGAGAGAGAGAGAGAGAGAGAGGAAGGGAGAGGGAAAGGGAGAGGGAGAGAGAGGAGAGAGGCAGGAAACCCTTATGAACTGTCCTCAAAAGGGTCAGGTCTTCATGTAGATGTTTCTCAACCTATTTCCAAAAATGTTTACATTACAATTAATAATAGTAGCAAATGATAGTTATAAAGTAACGACAAAAGCTTTCTCTATGTCGCCCAGGAAGACCAGGAACTCACTCTGTAGTCCCTCCTCAGCCACCCAAATGTAGGGTTACATGTGTGAGGCTGCAATACTGGACTAAAATGTAGAAATATCTTTAGATCAATAAGTATTTAAATATTTACCCTTGATAGGTTCCCTGCATGTGTGCCATCATGACAGAAAGGCCACTCAGTATGCAGGGTCACTGCAGTAGTCAACATGCCTTTCCAAACCAGTAGAGGTGAAGGGAGGTGAATGGGGAGGTGGAGAAAGGGTGAGGTAAGTGGGGAGGTGGATAAGGGGGACTGGAGAAGGGGGGAGGTGAGTGGGGAGGTGGAGAAGGGGGAGGTGAAGGAAGGTGAGGGGGGAGGGGAGTGAGGAGGTGGAGAAGGGGGGAGGCAAAGTACGGAGTTTATCCCAGCTGTGCCAGAGGGCATGTGAGGTCCAGGGAATGAGATCCAAAAAATGTGCATGGGTGGCAGAACAATGCCAGTCAGTGGGACATCACTGTGTGGGACATACCGCACACATGTGACCTGGAGGAAAATCACCAAGAGTAGGAGCTAAGGCCTAGCTGCAGAACTATGAACTTCCCATGGCCCCGAGACCCTTGTGAACCCCACAGCTGATGAACCCCACAGCTGGCAAATCTCACCATTGAGCTCAAACTCTGGTGGTCCAGGGTTTTACTCATAGGAAAAGGAAATGTGATACCTCAGGAAAAAAATGCAGGTTGCTACTTCAGAGAAATTAGGAATGCTAGCAGTCCTATTAGAGAAGTCTGTCTTAATGATAACTAGTTTGCTGATGAATTGAGTGTCACAGACTCATTTCTAGGAAACATACCTGTTGCCTATCATTTAATCCCCATTGCTATCCCATGTGTCAGAAATAGAAGCCAGCAGGCCAAGGACAAATTCATCAAAAGCCAAGGACATGCTCTTTCAGGGTGTGTGATAGATGGGAGATGCTGTATGAATTCATCAGGCTCTCATAGCAAAACGCCACAGATTGGTTGGCTTGCGTGACAGAATTTGTTTCTCATAATTTGGAGGGTGGGAAGTTCAAATTAAATCAGAGTTGATTTTCAGCAAGGGATTATTACGTGGATGCTTTCTTTCTGATCTTCAAATGTCAAAGAGAAAACATCATTATCCTCTTCCACCCTCTTCTCCTTGGGCCATCGTTTTGACTAGACTCCACCCTGTGACCCCATTTAGCCTAGTCACCCCATACATATTCTACCTGCCAATACAGTCACACTAGGGGTTCAGGCTCCATCATAGCAACCAAGGGTTCAATTGTGGCCACTGAATCAGTCAAACAGATTGTTTTATTTGCAGGGAACTTTGGAAACTATATGGAAGTTGGAAAACCACAGCAAGTGAAAATTTCTGTCACCTTCCCCTCATAGCTGTAAAACTTTCTTTAACCTACAAACTGACAAAGACTATTCTTATATATATATAAGTTCAATATATATATATATATATATATATATATATATATATAAACTATGAAAGTCATGGCATTATTTACTGGGGTGCATGGAATAAAGAAATAGGCTGTCAGGCGTAGTTTCTGTTGGATGGCTCATTGAGCATTGGCTAGGAGTTTGCATATGTCATTCATTGCTTTGAATCCACTCCTAAACCTTAGGGATTAGCTAAAAGTACAAGAAACAGACAGATTTCAAATCCAAATTTGGCTAATTCCTAATCTGAAAAATTTCCGTCTTTCTATTCTTTCTTTTGCTTTGTGTTTTGTTTTGGTTTTCCAGGCAGGGGCTCCCACCCTTGGCTCTGGAGTACACATGCCACCATCTCTAGTTCATGATTCTTCTGTTGTTGTTTTGAGACAGGGTTTCTCTGTGTAGCCCTGGCTGCCCTGGAACTCTTCTGTAGACCAGGTTGGCCTTGAACTCAGAGATCCTCTTACCTCTGCCTCCTGAGTGATAGAATTAAAGACGTCTGCCACCACTGCCTGAGACCTTGTTGTTTATGAGGTCTTATTGTCCTGTACTTCATCGGTGATGTAAAGGTTAAAATGCCATTTACAAAACTCAAGACTTTGAAAAATGGCAATACCCAGAATCAATTAGAAAATTTAAACCCACGAATACTCATATAAATTGGGTCAGGGGATGCAAATATCTAATGATGTGGCTTGGGAATGAATAAGGTTGATTAATGGACCCCAGGGATACATTCTCCTCTAATCTATTGAAACTGTGAACTTGACTCCTTGTAGAAAAGAACTCTTTGAAGGTATATTAAGAATCACAAGATTGGCCCATCCTGGTCATCTGTGTGAGTCACATATCAGTGACAAATGTACTTATAGAGGACCCAGGAGGTGGCTCAGTGAGGGACATCCTCACATGAGTGTGGTAGAGGAATGGGGGAGCCCTGGAGGGCCAAGAGGGAGAAAACACAAATAGGAAACATTCAGGTGAGTTGCTCAGTGTCCAAGTGTGTATATGATCATGCTGGTGAGTACCTTGGGTACATCTCTCCTGTATCCTCCTTCCACTGATTTTCATTCTAGCCTTACTCAAGGTCATTCTAAAGCATCCAATCAAAATGTACGCAGTATGCATAGGACACAAAAAGTCAAAAATACACAAAAAACCCCCAACAACAACAACTACAAAAATTTAACCTGTAATATCCCTGCCTCTAGTCTTTGGATAAGAATCCTCTAGAAGCCTGCCAGCATAATAATCTGCTTCCTCATAAAAGAGCTTTTGTCCTCTTTCTTGGACCAGAAAGCTGGCAACATAAGGACCTGAGTTTGTATCCTTGGACACCACATAAAAATTCGTCTTGATGGATGCACTCACAGTTCCAACAGCTTGGAAGCAGAGGCAGGAGGAATCCAGAAATCCCTGGCAAGATAGTCTGGCTGATCTGGCTGATCTGGCTGATAAGATAGGGAGCAATTGAGGAAGACTCTTAACTGACATCTGGCTTCTGCAGGTCACCTGGAGGTAGGGATGGAGAGGGAGGGAGGGAGGGAGGGAGGGAGGGAGGGAGGGAGGGAGGGAGGGAGGGAGGGAGGGAGGGAGGGAGGGAGGGAGGGACACAGAGGAAATTCACGGGAAGCTAGAGACAGATATGACTTAGAGTCACAATTAGGAACTCCCAAGAGCCACTATTTCTTACCCAAGAAAATTCTAATGTATTAGCCTCCTGGTGGTTCTAGATTATTTATATGAAAGATAAAAGAAGTGTTTTTGCTTTATATCAAAGGGTTTGCCCACCGATGGCCAGTATTTTACAAATCTTTGCACCTTTAATCTTCTCCCCTTCTAAAAATTTTATGCAAATCTTTCCATCCTTCCTACCTTGAAAACTTCTGTTTGTACAGAGCCCTCCTCTTATATTTCCAGAACTTGATTACCTGAAGCAACCAGCCTCTTCCTCTTTTTCTTTATTTCCTTTGCCCCAATATCTTTAAAACTCTCCAATGGAGAAAGCTTCAAACCACACTGCTGGGGAGAATACACAGTCACTACCAGCATTAGAACAAAAGCCAAGTGAACTTTCTGCCTCTGGGACTTGCTAGCCTGATTGGGCTCTGGGGCACTCTGTCTGTAAAAAGAAATTGCCTTGCCAAGTTGCTCTCACTTTGTGTGATTTGCAAAGATTATTCTTATGTCTAGTATTCAGTGTATAGTTAACATTGGACTCAAAACTTTAAGCAACTTCCCATTTAACAAAGGAGGGGCTACAGGGGATGCCTGCTTGAGTCAGTGAACCAGACCATCCCTAGTCTACACCATTCATGTATGGTGCAAAGCCCTTATCTACATGGCCCCAGATGGTTCAACCCACCATGCCATGAGAAGAGAAAGAAAGCACATATCCTCTTTACAAGAATTTATTCCTGAAAGTGTGCAGCTCATTTCTGCTCACCTCCTAATGGAAAGACATTAGTTGCATTACCACACCTAATTTTAAGGATTAGAAATACGTGTTTATTCTGTATAATCATATGCTGAGTTAGAAGTTAAGATTCTGTTGTAGCGAACGGGGAATCTTATCATACATTATGCCATGGTACCTAGAACCAAATGTGTTATAGTTCAACAAAACGGAAATCAATTTTGGGGTGAATGAACTCATTTTTTTGTCCAGACTTTCTTTCTAGTGTAGTCCTGACGACTACAGTGACAGAGACATTGCGAAGATTTTCATTGATGTTTTTATTCCTAAGAGCAGAAATGGAATAATGGCCCAGAGGTGAATGGGGGAGGGTGGTCCAGGCCCCGGCAGATGGAATCCCCTTCCATCAGCTGGTGCTCATTCATCCCATCACACTCGGGACTGTGAAATTTAGTCACATGCTCAGAAGAGAAAGCAGAGCCATGAGTTCCCACCTCACACATTGAATCCAAAGCTTTCCCATTTCAATCCATGGTCATTTTTAGGTTTCTTCATCTTCCCTTTTCTGACTCAGCTTCTGCGTCGTTTCTCTTTCTCTGTCCAAAACTATCCAACTTCGTTTTCACCCCAGGACCCTTGCAACTCCTGTTGTTCTTCTGAATGCCTTGCGTCTCACTCCCTCACTTCAAAAGGAATATCCACAACAGTGCCCACACCTTCCTTATTGCCCTGACCACTATCAGATCTCTTACGCTTCATTTTCTTCTAAGAGCCATCTCCTGTACCTTAATTATGGTTTCAGTTGCTATGAAGAAACACCATGACTCTTATAAAGAAAAACCTTTAGTTGGGGCTGGCTTACAGTTTCATCAGTTTAGTCATTACGGGTGGCATGGTAGTGTGTATGCAGACATGGAATTCGAGAAGTAGCTCAAGAGTCCTACATCTTGGCTCAAGGGAAACAGGAAGTGGTCTGTCTCGCTGGTACGGCTTGAGCATAAATAAATCCTCAAGCACTTCCACACAGACACACTTCCTACAACAAGGCCACACTGGTCATTTGTGCCACTCCCTTTGGGGGCTATTCTTGTTTCAAACCAGAACATTCCACTCCCTGGCCATATCATAATGCAAAAATGGACTCAGTCCAACTTCAAAAGTCCCCATAGTCTATAACAGTTTCAAATTTATTTAAAAGTCTAAACTTCAAAGTCTCTTCTGAGATTCATGTAACTTCTTAAATGTAATCCCTTGTAAAATTAAAATCAAAAAGCAAATCACATACTTTCAACATATAATGGCATAGGATATATATTACCCTTCCAAATTTAGGGAATGGAGCATAGTGGGGAAGTACTGGACAAAGCAAGGCCAAAAACTCCACACTCTGCACCTCCATGCCTGATGTCAAAATGCTCTTCAGATCCCCAGCTCCTTTCAGCTCTGTTGACTATAACACACATCTTTCTCCCGGGCTGTTTCCGCTCCCTGTTACCAACTTTCTTTGGCAGGTAACCCACGGCTCTGGCATCTCCAACATCTTGAGGTCTTCAAGGAAATCCAGGATTCAACTTCACAGCTTCACAATGGCCTCTATAGACCTCCATTCAAGGATACCTCTGACACATGCTTGGCCTCAGCAGCTTTCCTTGGTCACATAGAGAAATTCCATACCCATTCCTTCTATCCTTAAAGCCAGAACCTCATGGCTGAAGCTGCCAAGTTCTGCTGCTTACTAGGGCTGGAACATGAAGCCTTCACTCAATTATATCTTCACCAACTTTCTGTTTTCAATGATTGTCCTCACTGCCTAATCTTGGCTGTCTGTTGAAATGGGGTTTCTTGGTCCCAGGTAGCCAGAGACCCAGACCCTGCTGCACCAGACCCCTTAGCCGCCTGCTGCTGCTCTGGCCCCCAAAATGACTCAGATGGTTATATTAACTTCATGCTGTTTGGCCTATGGCTCAGGCACATTGCTAGCTAGCTAGCTCTTACATCTTAAATCAACCCATTTCCATTAATCTGTCTGCCACATGGCCCGTGGCTCACCTGTTGCTCCTTGGGCGGCTTGCTCGATCTGCCTGACTCCACCCTTCCTTCCCTACCTATTCTTATTCCTCTGCCTACCTTTTATACAGTGCCTGTCATGGGCCAAAACAGCTCCTTTATTTAAAGATTTAGATCCACAGCATTACAGAAAGGCATTTCCACATCAGCTGTCCTGAAACTAGATTTGTAGACTAGGTTGGCCTTGAATGCAGAAATCTTTCAATGACATCTTTACCAACTTTCTGTTTTCAATGATTTTCTTTATTGCCTAATCTTGACTGTCCTGGAACTTGTTCTGTAGACCAGGCTGACCTCAAACTCAGAGATCCACCTCCCTTGCCTCCTAAGTGCTGGGATTAAAGGCATGCAGCACTGTACTCAACTCTAAATTTTCCTTTAATTTCTTTCCTGCAGAAATTGGAAACTTGGCTGAGTGGGATCTTGACGTGAGGTCACCATTCCTTGTATTCTATTTTTAAATCTGTTTATCTCCTTGAACACAAGAGTTAGCTTCATTCCACTTCCTGGTGTTCCTTTTCTTCTCAAATATTACATTTTGTAATTTACCCTACTCAGCTTTCTCCTTCCATTATAAATCTTCATTAGAGTTCCCAGTAAAAACTACATGACAGAGTTTATACGAGGCTGTTTTGGGATTTCCTCTGAGAGTGGAATTAATCTTATATTTTTGGTTGTGAGCCTAGCCTTTAATGGCTGAACCATCTATCCAATCCAGATTAATCTAAAACTCTTTAAGCCCCAGGTGGACTCTTTGGACAAGAGCAAAAAGCAACCACTTCTTTCTTCAACAAAATATCCCAAGAGTGATCTCTAAGTAGCATACTAAACTTTGTCTCCTCTGAAGCCACTTGAGCCAGCTCCCTCCACAGTTCAAATAACTTTTGGCATCTCAGTCTTCCATGTTCCTACTAGAATGTCCCATTAAATAATCAATACTTAAAGCATTCCACTGCTTTCATAACCCTAAGTACCAAAGTTCAAATTCCTCCAAAGACAGGCATCATCAGGCTTATCACAGTAATACCCCACTCCTGGTACCAACTTCTTAGGGTTTCTATTGCTGTGAAGAGACACCATGACCACAGCAACTCTTATAAAGGAAAAAAATTTAATTGGAGTGGCTTACAGTTTCATCAGTTTAGTCCATTATTATCATGGTGTGACATGGTGGTATGTAGGCAGACATGGTCTTGGAATAGTAGCTGAGAATCTTACATCTTGACTTATAGGCAACAGGAAATAGTCTATCTCACTGAGGTGGCTTAACATATATGAGACCTCAAAGCCCACCTCCACAGTGACACACTTCCTCCAACAAGGTCACATGTCCTAATAGTGCCACGTCCTTTGGTGGTGATTTTCTTTCAAACCATCACATCCTGCTTGTCAGTTTATCATTTGGAGAAAGAAAACCACACAGTTACCTACTTGCCTAGAAGAAAAATCATCACAGGAGACATATAGTAAGCACCTTCTGGGTTTAATTAACTGCCCAAGGTAGAAACTGTCTTTGTTTCCACTCTTAAGATTCTGTTCCTGGAAGAGCATCTCCCAGATGCCTGCTGTTTTCCTCCAAAACTTGAGACTAGGGCCAATTTTGTGTCTATTTCCTAGAGTGGCCACTAGGATTAGGTCATTATTAGTATTATTAGGTCATTAGGATTCTGTGAGGTAAGTAAGTTTTCATACTCCTAACATGTAAGCTGGTGCTGTTTCACACCCCACTCATTTTGCCACCCCTCATTGCTTATTAGGAACTAATTAAAAGTACCCAAAGAGGAGCCCTTCCATCATTAACATAGTGTTGAAACATTTTTTAAGTTTTAAGTTTAATATAGATGTGTGTGCATGTCTCTATCATCTATCCTCTGTGTGTGTGTGTGTATGTGTGTGTATGTGTGTGTATGTGTGTGTGTGTATGTGCCAGTGTGTGTAGATTACAGCTGAGCTACCTTTATCGCAGCAGTAAAGAATGTCCGAGTTCTGAACTGTTTCCCATTTATTCAGATTGTTCTTTTGTAAGAAGATATCCAGACCCCAGGCCTCTGCAGAACTAGTTTGATTGCTATAATATAACAGCTCGGAAAATTGCAGCCATTCTTCCTACATGATGTGCTGAGGAGAATGTGGAACAAAGCCCTCGTGGTAATAGCCCATGCTGTGTCTAATGCATTATGGAATACGACAGGGATTTCCACTTGGTTTTTACTTTTAAATTAAGAATGCATTCAATCATTCAGTTGACAAATTACCTCTGTTACTCTCCAGTCAATGGGCCTATCAAAGGTGACATAGTTAAGGTGGTTAATCTAGTATATTGGAGAATTATTGTGAAAAGCCATGATCAAAACAATCCTGTGAGCAGAATCAACCAGGAAATAGCTCTAGAATACTTACCCAGCCTCAGAATTTTCCATCAGTGAAGATGTTGAAGCAATTGCTTCATAAATAAAGGCTTATTCTATTTGCACCATGGCAGTGATTTGAAAAATAAACCCTCCCTTGAGTCTTCAGTATAAATATCTTGCTCTGGAATGTTATAAACTAATTTCATATGTGGAGAATTGAGTTACCCACAGGTGAGGCAAGTGATATGGCCTCAAACTTCTTCACTGCCCACTCAGGGACTGGTTGTCTTTCGTTCCTGACCTGGCCACAGGAGGTTAAAGGCTCTGAGTGTACCTCAGACATGGCATTTGCAGAAAGGAGTTGAGATTTCTGAGAACCATAGAAGCAAAGCTCTGTGAAATTGTATACACAGAGGGCAACACATCATCACTGTGTCCCCACTGCTTGGAACACAGAGTTCTCAGGTCTTCCTTTGAGCCCACTCCTGCTTGGCGCTATTTAAATGGCTAGCCAGCCTGTCAGCGTGGCTCACGGCTCACTGGGATGCATAGTCTGAATGAACTTAGAAAAAGAGTGGCTACCAAGAAGAAAAGTAGAGGTTGGGATGCTGGATGCCTTAGATGTTCACCCTACTTCAGAGGGGTGGTAAGCTGACCTTCTGTTCAAAGCCGCTGGAGTTCTGGAGACTAGAGCAGGGGAGGAGTCACTCTTATTCTTGGATTGGAGTTGTTCTTAGTAATATTCATCTGGTTCAAAGGGTCATGTTTGTGTCATCCGAGAATCTGTTTCTCAAGTCACTCTCCATTAGCAACCAGTCAGTGCAAAGTCCGTGTGAACTTTAACCTATCTACTTTAGCTTACTGCACCTGGGCCAGTGTTCTTTTTGCGTATTCTCATGAACATTTTCATCAGAAGGTACAAGGAGCAGCTGGAGAGATGTCTCAGCAGTTAAAAGCACTTCCTACTCCTGCAAAGGAACTTTGGTTTGGTTCCCAGCTCTCACATGGTGGTTTCAGTTCCAAGGGATCTGACACTCTCTTCTGACTTTTACAGGTGCAAAGGATCCAGGCACACATACATTCAGACAAAACAGACCTGTAAAATAAAAGCAATAAAAAAGAAAAAAAAAAAAACAAAACAGAAAGGCGTGTACTAGGATTGCTGCCTTGTTAAGCTTAGATGCTGATGTTCCTTGTTATTATAAATGCTCCATTTGGCAGAATATTTGGAATTTAGCTGAATGGAATCAAAATCATAGAATAGGAACTAGTTTCAAGTGCTATGAATCACCTCACTGAACCAATTCTTGTAATTAACCTTGTGGCCACTGTTCCTACTCTAAGGACCTGCACGGAAAGCAGAGAGGCAATTCTTATGTCTGGTTTACATGGCTGAGCACCTTTTGTGCTACATTCCAAAACTTTCCCCCACACTCTTCTGTGGTGGGATTCTCTTCTGAGATAGTGAAGGGAAGAAACCTCAGCAGGTACATGGAGGGCATTCCTTCTTCCTTTCTCTTCCATGGCAGATCTCAGTAGCCACCCAGGTTGAGATTTATGGGCAATTGTCCACCAAGCCAGGAGATGTAGCCTGCTGCTAATTCAGCCAGTTCTCCACCATCTGCAAGAACAGCTGCTCACTTTTCTCCACTCCGTTTGTCCCATGCTGTGAGATGGTCTTTCTGAAAGCTGTGAATGCGTATTACTGCCATTGGTTAATAAAGAAACTGTTTTGGCCTATTGCAAAGCAGCTTAGAGGCAGGCTGGAAATCCAACCAGTGATACAGGAGAAGGAGGTAGAGTCAAGGAGACTAGATCCAGTTGCCCAAGAAGCAAGATGTGAAAATATCGGTAAGCCATTGACCACATGGCAATACGTAGATTAATAGAAATGGGTTAATTTAATATGTAAGAATTAGCTAGTAACAGCTCAAACCATAGACCAAATGGTTCATAATTGATATAAGCTTCTGTGTGTTTATTTAGGACCAAGAGGCTGTGGGACACAGGAAAACTTTGGCTACTGTCACCTATTTTACATTAGATTCTGGAATTACCCTTTATGATGCTGGTCACCTCAAGCAGCCAGATCCCTAAAATCTACAGTATAAAGACATTTAGATGCCCTTCCCCATGCCCCCCACCATCTCCCCCACCCTCTGGGACAGAGAGCTAAGAAGCCATGTGAAAATAGTAAATGATATTATTTTAAGTATTACACGAGATAAAGACTAAGTATTTCATGAGACACAGTGAGATGGACGAGCAAGAGGAGGAAGCAGGAGGGGAAATATAAGAGGGAAGGACGAGGAAAAAGAATTTTTAATAAAAAGAATGATTTCTCAACAGTGGAAAGGTTCAAAAACAAGACTCAATAAATGTAGGGTGAGGAATAAAATACGAAAATATAAGAGGATTTAAAAAAACAACAGCAAGGGTGGGGAATGCATTTAAAAGGTCAAAGTATGAAGGGGACAGTAAATCAAATCATTTTTCAAAGTATAGCACAGGGTTAGGGACATAGCTCAGTCAGTGAAAGGCTTAGAAAGCAAGGACCTGAGCTCAATTTCTAGAAAAAAAATGTGGACAAGAAGTCATGTGTCGTGGCATGTGCTTGTAATCTCAGAACTGGGAAACCAGACATAGGTGAGTCCCTGGGCCTTGCTGGCCAGACAGCCTGGCCTGCTTGGAGATTTCCAGGGGCGATGAGAGACTGTCTTATAAAATAAGGGACAGCTCTTGAGGTTGTTTACATATACCTGGCCTCCACATGAATGCGTACATACATGACCTACACAGGCATGTACACCCCCATGAAAATACACACACACACACACACACACACACACACACACACATTAATAAGACACATATCTGATTTTAAAAATCTCTGTTAAATGTGTAAAAGAAAAAATTTTTAAAGATGACATTTTGGGGATAGTTTTCCATTTCCTTAAATTTGGAGGCTGCTTTTGACAGGGAGTTGCCAGATGAACTGTGGAACTGTGTTTCTTTGGTTTATCCCAGTGCTTGGTGTCTTCTTGACAAGTGTCCTATGTCTGACAGAGCTGTGTTCACAGCAGCTGTTTTCCTCCTTCATGTACCAAGCACCTCTGGTGACTACACTTTAGCTTTACTGTGAGCTGGACCACCTCTTTTATTCTCCCAAGACTCCTCAGATTGTACCCCATGGAGTGGTTGTGTTACCCAAGGAGTGTCTCTCAAGTGAATTGGGAGTTTGGGGTGGAAGCATTCCACTGAGATTGGTACGGGTAGAGAACCTGCCTTACAATGTCATGGCTTCCTAAGTATTAACCACACTGTTAGAACCAGCTACTGTGAATATCATGAAGGACTCAGAACTTCAGAGATCTCAAGCTCTACAGCAAGGAGTGACAGATAGGTGGCTGCAGGATTTGATTTATCTATTGGTCTCAGACTCAGACTTACCAATCTCCAGGGTAATTCCTAACTGATGAATTACCTTCTAGGACCAGGCTATCTCTCTTTGTGCTCTTCCTAACCTAAGTTGGCCTTCTATACCTGCACTCTTTGGCCTACAAAAGAGTGTCAAGCCTTCCTGTATCCTCCTAAGTACCAAATCTAGACCTTCCCTCACCCAGGCCAAAATTAAGGCTCCCCAGCCTTTGGGTGTTTCCCAATTTCAGGTCCTTGTAGTAGTTCAATTACAAGAATAGATTTTCAAACCAAGGTGATACCTGGCTGATGTTTCTGATCAGGATGCTCAGATTTGCACAGAATGAGAAAATGGAGTTGGATGGACCTCCTAGAGAAATCACCAACCCAACTCACTAAAATCACCACCTACACATGTATCTCCTGAAGGATGTAGGCCTGTCCTGTATAGAGGACTGCCTGACTTTCCTCTACTTACATTTTTGAGATATCCATGTCCCTCTTCCTGCCAAAGGACTGTAAACCCGAGGCCACTTGGTGACTGGTTTGTTTCTTGCCATGCATCCTTGTGTTCTTTTCTAGTATCTTTTCACTTCCTGAGTGGATTTCTAAATAATGTCTGCTTTTCTTTTTTTTCTTTTTTCTTTTAACCCAACTCACTAATTACCACTTCTTGTAGAAGCAGCCTCTAGTCCTCTTCCATACCCTGAAGTAACACATCAGTTTTCTTTAGTCTGTAGCAGCATAACACAGTTTACATTTCTGTATCCTTTCTCTGTTAACCTACATGCCTATGTGTAATGTGTGTTTCTAGCAGGCAGCACATATCTAGGTATAGAGGGATTATGTTACATTGTAAATAATTGTCCTGCCTACTAGTTTAATAAAAATGCTGATTGGCTGAAGGCAGACAGGAAGTGTGGACAGAGCTACCAGACTGGGCAAACTCTGGGAACAGGAAGAACAGAGCAGAAATGCCACAGAGAAGCCATGGAGACACCATGATGAGATGCCAGCAGATGCAGAGGAAAGAAGTTGAAATGCTGCTCTGAGAAAAGGTACCGAGCCTCATGGCTAAACAAGGTAAGAATCATGGGTTAGTTTAAGAGTAAGAGCTGACAAGTTATATGCCTGGACCCCAGGTCAATCAGCATACAATTAATACAAGTGTTTGTGTGTTTCAGTGGGACTAGGGGACTGTGGGTTTGAAAGTCTGGGCCATGAGACTAGACCAGAAAGTCCAGGCCAGAAGTCCCAGGCAGAAACCTCATACAACATCTGGGCTTTACTGTTCAATCCAATTGGACATCTACCTTCATTTGAGATTTATATGCCATTTACATTTAATATGGTTGTAAATCTGATTGTGTCTGAATCTATCATCTTGTTTTAATTATTTGTACCATCTGTTTACTTTTGCCTTTTCCTTCTTATTTTGGGTATTTTTTTTATCAATAATTTCATGTGAACCTCCTTTGGTACTCTTTAGATATATTACATTTGCGTTTATAATGGTTGCTTTAGGGTTTCAGTATAAAACTTCACCTTAGCAGTCTACCTTTAGGTGATGTTATACTACCTCATGGGGAATAGAGAACCAACATAAGCACGCGTTTCCACCTCTCCTTTTTCTTTCTTCATACAATTGCTTTCATGTGTTTTACAATCCCCAAGTATACTGTTATTTTATTAAACAGTCATTTGCATTTCAAAGAAGCTTATTAAGAGAGATATTGTTACTGACATACTCCTTCTGGGACTCTTCATATTTTACATCTCAACATTTGACATTTCCCTTTGCCTAAGAGACTTATTTTTAACATTGTACAGAGTAAGTGTTAGTGTTCAGACCCACTTCCTAAAATCCTGGTCAGAAGGTGCTTTAAGGTTTGTTGATGTGACGATAGGAGAGCTGTCTCACTTCTGGTCACATACCTGTCCTCAGACCTGATGTTTGCCAGTGTTACAGCTCTCCTCAACCCCAAGGCTACAAGGGCCTTAGTAGCTCATTAGTAAATTTCCTCTTAAAAGTACAGACAGCTGTGCCTCACTCACAAATTCCATGCAGGATAAACTGGTTTCAGATGTAACTTCGGAGGTTTAAAGTTTCAACATTGATGAATGCAGTTCTGATAAACTGACAGAGTCTACAAACTACTAGCAGTCTTCAAGAGTTCTTTAATTTCTGTGGACTTTACTGGTTCCACTTTTAGAGACAGGCTAGCACTAGAGAGAGTGTGGAAGACCCCCTCCTCCTTCACTCACTCAATCACTTCCATTCAATGCATTTCTTCCGGTTTAGATTTAAATATGTGTTACACTTGGCTAGAAACAGACCCTGAAAAAATGTTCATACCTCTTAACCCAAGGACACAGCTTCTGCTATGACACACCAAGACGTAAGTCTTTTTCAGTTGTTTAAAGATATTTGCAGGTTCCTGCACAGGCCCACCCCTCATGCCAGATTTGTGCCAAGGCCAAACCTTTAGGGGCCCTCCAGATACACCACCAGCTGCCACACCAACTGAGGATACCAGCCTGACAAATATTGACAGGTTAACTTCACCCACATACCCACTCATAAAACCTCTGTTGCCTCCTAATCTGTTGACAGGATGGATAGAGGTGTTTCCTACCTCCAGAGGAACAGCAGATGTGATGATTCCTGTAACACCCAGAACACACCACCTCACAATTTGGCGTGCCATCTTGCCAAGCTCCTGGGACTTCACTGCTGGTACCACCACTCAAGACTCAAAGACATATCTGTTCTTCATCAGGCTCATTTACCTCTTCTGGACAATCAGGGAACTTTTCTGGCACTTATCACTCTTTTTATGGCTAGCCCCATTTATAGAGCCGGTTTTAATGATATAATTTTTTTTCCTAGCATCCTGCCTTCTCAGCTCCCTCAAGAAACAGACATCTGAGGGATGGTGCCAACTAACTGAATGCTTCTTCATGCACAGCACATCTCCCGCTGTGCATGACCCCTACTCCCAACTTCCCCCTCCCACTTTGCCCCTGTCAACAGGAAGCAGTCTTGAGAATTTGGTGTCCTCATCCCCCCCCCAACTAGTTCTCCATAATTCACCTTTTTATATTAATAAAAAGGGAGGAATGTTAACTTTCAGACCCACTTCCTGGAGTCCTGGCCAATCAACAGGTAATGCCCCGGCTCACCTACCATCCTGATGTCATTCTACAGAAGGAGATTCCTTTCTTCCTCTTCCTCTTGCTGCAAGGCCATGCGCACCTCTGCTTTTCTCTTTTTCTCCCCTCCTCCTCTCCCTCCCTCTAGTGAAACTTTTCACATGAGTGCCGCTTCTGCTCACACTGACTGCCTCTGTGTCTACATGGTGTTTCTGTGTCTCACCCACCCTGGGGCCCCTTGGCTTCCACCCGCCAGGGTCTAACCCCTGCCGTTTCACAGTAGCAAGTCTCTCGAAAGGTTACTTCAGCTTTGGTATGTCTGAAACAGATTTTGTCTCCATTTTTTTAAAAATCATTTTATATACAATTATAAGACATTGTTATCGAGTATATTTAAATTAGGGCATGTTGTTAATCATTCAAAATAGTGGGTTCCGTGTTTTCATATATGTATATGATATATTTTGATAATATTCGCTCTTCTGTTGTCCTTTCTTGCCTTCCTTCCCTAGTTCACCCTTCTATTTTGATGTATTTATTTTAAAATCATAGACTTCATGTATGATTGAAAACATACAGTGTTTGTCTGGGTCTAGGTATTTAAACAGTGGTTTCTGTTTCCACTCTAGAGGTGGAAGGGCCTTGGAGGGTGGTGTGGATAAGTGAGGCAGACTGAAGTTTCTTGTGATATGGACACCTTAATTCAGAGCCCCGTGCAGTTTATACTCTGAAGGTTAAGAAAGGTCCCGTGAGTAAAGTTCTGAGTTAAAGCTGTATACAATCACAAGGACAAGCAGATTGTGGCAAAAACATGTGTTTCCATCAAGGCATATAAAGGGTAGTCTAAACATCTAATGGAATAATAACAGCCAGCAATAATGAGTCATCTGAAGTAAACTCACTACTGTCCACTACACCTGGGAAGGCCATGATAGCTCATTCCGAGAACAGTTCCACATTTTGGGAAAAGTGAGGTCACAAGACTCTTGTCTTTTCTTGGAGTGTTCTCATAAGCACTCAGAACTCTCCTCATGGAGTCCATTCCTGGACCATGTTCCGACAGTCTCTGCTTCTATTTATTTTCCCATAAACAACATGATTTTGTTTTTCTTAATAGCTCAATAACATTCCATTGTGCCCTCAACCGCATTTTCCTTATTCATCCACCAGCTGATGAGTCGACTCCATTTGGGGCTGTGAACTCGGGATGCAGATTTCTCTATGACAAGCTGACTTTGATTTGGATTATTCCGGTTTGCTTCTATTACTGTTCTGTTGGCATTTATCATAATCAAAACAGCTTAGAGGAGGAAAGGATTCATCTCATCCTACAGCCTCCAGTCCATGGCGGGAGCTTAGGGCAGGGACCTGGAGATAGCAACTAAGGCAGAGGCCAGGAATGAGTGCTGCTTCATTGGCTCGCTTAACCCGCTGTCTCATACATGCCAGGACCACTTGTCCTGGGCTGAGTCCTCCTACACCAATCATCAGTCAAGAAAATTCCCCACAAACTTGCCGACAGGCCGGTCTGATGGAGACAGTTCCTCAGCGGAGGTTTCCTCTTCTTGGATGACACTAGCTTGGGTCAAGTTGATAAAACCCAACCAGCACAGATGTATACCCAGGAACTGTGTAGCTGGATCACATGGTAGTTCTGCTTTTAGGTTTGTGAAGAACCTCCACACCATTTCCATAGTAGCTGAGCAAATGTACCTTCCCAGCAACAGTGTAGAATAATTCCTTTTCCATCCACAGCCTTTAAAACATTTGCTGTTTTCTGTTTTTCTCAATCATATCATCTGGTATGGGGATAATTTCATTTCTTGATTTCTTCCTTTCCTGTTTATATCCTGTTAATTTATTCCTCTTATTTCTATAAGAATTCAAGTACTACATTAAATAAATGTGGATGCCATTCTTGTTATAGAGTTTTGAGGAATTGCTTTCAAGTTTTCCTCGTCTTTTAGAATGATAGTGTCTTAGTTGGGATTTCTATTGCTGTGAAGAGACATGACCACAGAAACTCTTCTAAGGGAAAAACATTTAATTGGGGTGGCTTCCATTTACAGATGTTTAGTCCATTATTATCTTGGTGCAACATGGTGGTATGTAGGCAGACATGGTGCTGGAGAAGGAGCTGAGAGTCCTCTATCTTGACTCATAGGCAACAGGAAGAGGTCTGAAACGCTGGGCATGGCTTGAACATATATGAGACCTCAAAGCTTGCCTCCACAGTGACATACTTCCTCTAATAAAGCTATACTTCCTAATTGGACCACTCTCAGTGGGAGGGTTCTTTTGAGCCACTGCAGTGGCCTTTGGTTCATCATACATAACCTTTATGATAATTCTATTTCTAGTTAGCCCAGATGTTTTTTCATGAAGACATGGAGATGACTGTGTGATACTTGTCCTTGATTCTATTTATGCTAATTGTTTCCATCTTCCCACTTTGAACTGCTCTTGCATTCCTGGAACAAAACAACTTGATGTTGGTTTATGAGCTTTTAGAAATGCTGCGTTTAGCTGAGGCCTGGCCAGTCAAGGGTAGTGTGTAATATGAAGTTTCTGGCCTATGCAGTCTGTGGTCCAGACCCGCAGACCCACAGTCCCATAGAAGCTTACATTAATTTTATGCCGATTGACCTATGGCCCAGGCATATAACTAGCTATCTCTTTCATCTTAATTCAATCCATTTCCATTAATCTGTTTAGCCATGTGGCTTGGTACTTTTTCTCAGAGCAGCATGGTTGTCTTTTTTTTCTGTTGCATCTGCTGGTGTCTCTCTAGTATCTCTGGTGTCTCTGTTCTGCTCTTCCTTTCCCAGAGTTTTCTTAGTCTGGTAACCCTGCCCACACTTCCTGTCTGCCTTCTGGCCAATCAGCTTTTTATTAAACCAGTAGGAGGGACAACGTACCAGAACAGGGTAGGTTGTTTGTATTCACTTTAGAAGCTTTCCTTTTTCACATATCAGAGCTGTTGCCAGGCCCAATGAGAGTTATAGCCTGTAGGCTGGGCAGAGATACCCCAGTTTGTGCATCCAGGGGTAGCAAATGTCTGAGTTGAGACTGTCCCTTAAGAATTCCAGACAGTAGGAGAACACACAGCACTGAGCTCTGTGTTAGAGAGGACTGAGGGATCTGGGCCTTCTGCCTACAGTTCTTACCTGTTTCAGGCCTGGCCCACCAGTAAAGCACCCAGCAGGAGGAGCAGGCTGGGAAAATCAAGCAGTGACTCACACATGGCAGGGAAACAATCTGAAGAAGCTGAGCTATCTGCCTCCCAGGGCCACTGGCCACCACATCCTCCACAAGCAAACTCTCTGCTGCTCTGCTTCCTACCAGGTGTGGCTTGAGCCAGAATGGTCCCCACAGGCTTATGTATTTGAATGTTTGGTTCCTAAACTGGTGGACTGTCTAAGAAGGATTTGGAGGCGTGGCCTTGTTGGAGGAGGTGCATCACTAGGCTTTGAGCTTTCAAAAGCCCACACCTTCCTCTCCTTCTTCCTTCTCCTCCCCACTCTCTGCAAATCAGGGTATAGGTCTGATTTGCCTGTGTGCCTCCTGCTGTAATCCCCATCACGACCCAGCCCTCTGAAACTGTAAGTAAGCGCCCATTAGCTGCCTTGGTCATGGTGTCTCTACACAGCAATAGAACAGTAACTGAAACAGGAGGCTTCTGTTCAACTCTCTCTCTCCAAGGCTGCTTTACTTATCTGTCTCTTCTTCAGACACTGTGCCAGGATGTCATCAGGCTTGATAACCTGTGAATGTTCTGTTTTCTAGGTCACCGGAGTAGTAGCTCAGTCATACAAGGACCCTCTCATGATACTGCCTTGTATTCCGGGATGCTGGGGGACAATTGGCATAGTCTTCTCCAGTGTTGGCCTGCCACACATGAGGAGGTTCTGTCCGAACAGATTCCAAAAGATTCTCACTCTAGATCTAAGGCTTTTGAGAACTGTAGAATTCTCATGTGGCCAGTCCTGCCAGACCATTGTCAGTGGGGCTACCGTGTGGTTGTGGCTTTGGCATTGTGGGCTTTTCCCTATTTTACTTAATCACTTTCTGTTTCTTGTACTTCTTAGCTTAGCTGTGGTGGTAGTCTTTGGCGAGAGGTCCTCCATTGATGGTGCTATCTGGAAGGTTTAGAAGGTATAGCCTTGCTAGAGGAAATATGTCCCTGGAGGTAGGCTTTGAGAGTTTAAATCTGTCTGCCATTCCCAATATGTTCTCTGCTTCATGCTGTGATTCAGGATTTCAGCTCTTAGCTGGGCTCCAGCCGCCGTGCCTGCTGCCTCTGTTCCGCTGTCTTGGACTCTGGAACCATAAACCTAGAATGAACCCCTTCCTCTTGAGGTGCCTCGACAGTGGTGTTCCCATCACAGCAACAGCAAAGTAACTAACTCTGCTGCCTCTTTGTTTCTTGGTGCTGCTTTTTATTCTCTCCTCTGTTACCACAACTCTTCTTGGTCATGCAGTGACACAGAGAGCCTTCTAATGGAACGCCTCACCTCATGGTTCTCTCCAGAATTCCAAAGGCATTGCCTTCCTGTCCTCTCACTGCATAAGCGAGTGTCTCCCAACCCCCCACAAAATACTCACAAGGGTTTTTATTTCTTAAGGGTTTTAGCCCAAATAGTCATTTGAAGACCAACCATCTCAGACCTAAGCAGTAGGTGCTGAGAACTGTGCCTCCCTCCACTATGTGACAGCAGCAGTGATTTAAGAGGGGACAGTGGCTGAGGTAATGCTGCAGCAGCGATCAATGTCACAGAGTCACTCCATTCTCTCCCAGACCCCAGTGCTCCGGTGGGGAAGTGACAAATAACAGCACCCTAGGCTATCTCCTTCCAGGTAGATTCCTTGGGGGTCTACTCATTTCTTCCATGGCGAAACTGGGGCGATGAAGAAGAGGGAGGGGAGAAGGGAGCCCAGGAGAGGCAGCATCATAGCTCAAAGGAGGGCAGAAGTAAGAGGCTGAGGCAAGGCTAGGGCTCCCATGCCCACTCAGCAGATGGGAGAGAAAGCCACACCACACATAGCATGTCTGGAAACAGGTGGAATTTAAGGCTAAGGAGCTGAAGCAGGCCAGCAGAGCCCCAGGCCTCACTGTGCTTCCGGCTGTATCCCAGCTAGGCATCTGTACACGTGACAAGTTAGTTTCCATGGTATAGCATCGGGCACAGGCAGGTGCCTGTTCCACCATCTCTGGGCAGTGGTGTCTCTCTCTCTCTCTCAGGGCACCCTCCTAGTGTGCTCTTCCTACTTGGTGTGGTAATCTGTTGTATTAAGTTTCTGGCCCGGACTTTCCGGCCTAGCCTCGTGGCCCAGATCCGCAGACCCATAGTCCCACTGAAACACACAGACACTTATATTTATTGTACGCTGATTGACCTGGGGTCCAGGTATATAACTTGCTAGCTCTTGCTCTTAAACTAACCCACGATTCTTATCCTGTTCAGCCATGCTGCTCAGTAGCTTTTCTCAGAGCAGCACAGGTGTCCTCTGCATCTGCTTCTCTGGCGTGTCTGTGGCATTTCTGCTCTTTTCTTCCTGTTCCCAGAGTTTTGTTAGTCTGGTAGCCCTGCCCACACTTCCTGTCTGCCTTCAGCCAATCAGTTTTTTATTAGACCAGTAGGAGGGACAAATATTTGCAATGGAACAGAACACAATCCCACTATAGTAATCTTCAGGTGTGGGCATGACATTGATGGACTTGGGGAGCAGGCTTGGCACAGTAGCCCCAGGATGGCTTTGCGTAGCCTGCACACAGGACTGAGGGCCGAGTGAAGGTAGCCAGTGTGGGATCCTGAGAAAGCCAACACTTATCAAGCTGCTGCCACTCTCCTGCATCTGTAATCCCAGCACTGGTGAGGCTAAGGAGTTCCAGGACTGACTGGCTATGAAGCAAGACTTTGTCTCAAAAATCAAAATCAAACAAAAAACAAAGGAAACAAAATCACATCCCTAGTATCAAATGCACATTAAGTTGATATGAGCAGCTATCACGTTACTGCTTATATTTACTCAACTTTATAGTACTCTTCATTTGTAACTGTGTCTAAGCAAGATTTCTACACAGTTGCATTTGGAATAACTTTCTTAGCTACTGCAGATGCCCCACCCATCTCCCTTACTATTCCTATACTGCTGGAGATGAAGAAGTGAGGTATTACATCCTATAGAGAGTTCTTTTTACATTCAAATGTGCTGATTCCTTCCTAGGACCCTCTATCTTGTTCCTCTGTCCCTGGTGCTGTAGATGCATTGATGGGGTTGATGCTAAAGCTCAAGTTGGTTTTGTTTTGTTTTTTTTTTTTTTGGTTTTTGATAAGACTAATTCTTGGGACCAGTTATAAAACCATGATTTTTCTGGTTACATCTCCCGGTGTCTATAGGTGAGTCTTACATATTGGTGTTTTAGTCTTTCCAGTGAGTGTGCTTACAGAAAGCTGTGGAGTGCTGTGCCTGTGTCCACAAGGCTAGAAAAATACTGAAGAGAAGGCTGTTGAGCTAGAGCATGTCACAGTACAATTTTCTCTCAGGTCCTCTGGGGAAAAAACAAAAAAGCTAGTTGCAAATGGTCCTACAAGAGATAAGCTTTAGTGTATCTGTTGGAAAAGCAATGACAGTTTGGGAAAAAAATCTCTTATGACAGTGACAGCCGGGGCTGAGATCACCTACATCTCAAGATCTTAGCTAACAGAAGTGAACCCTCTGCTGAAACCTTTTCCTGGTAGAACAATAACCAATCCATCCATCCAGCATCCTTTCTGTAGCTGAGGAGCGAAATTTCAGAGAGGTGAAACCACTTTCCCAAAGACACACAGCTGCTATCGCAAGGAGCTCAAGGATTAAATCAGTGGCTCTCAACCCATGGGTCATGACCTCTTGGTTCATATCAGATATCCTTCCTATCAGATACTTCCATTATGGTTCATAACAGCAACAAAATTAGTTATGAAGTAGCAGTAAAATAACTTTATGATTCAGGGTTACAACATGAGGAACTAAAGGGTCTCAGCACTGGAAAGGTTTGGAACCATTGGAGTAGATAAGGGTCTGTGGGTTCCATCACAACCATCTCCACTGTGGAGTAAAGCTCTCAAGAGCCACCTGCAAAAAGATATATCTTTGAGCAAAGAGTAAATACCAGTTAAAAATAGGTAACAATGTTCACCAGGTAATGACCAAGAAGTCTCTCAGTCTTACACATTTTATGTTAAATAGAGAAAACTAAGTAAGTTGCAAACTTTCCATAGTGAAAAACCTTGATGTGGTCTGCCAGCAGCCCTTGGCAGGGGACAGCCCTGGCTGCTTGGTAGAATCCCTCCCTCAGGAGGTAGGCTCTGCACCTCAGTACATGCCAGCTTTCAGAACACACTGAAACTATTGGGTCTGAATACCTGAAGGGTCTGATGTCCTCACAATTAGAGAGTGCTAATTTAGGATCCTGACTATGGCACTGGAAAAGGGTCATTTTGATCCTCCTGAGGCCTTTCACACTGCTGCCAGAAGCTTCCCAGATAGTTGAGTTAGCTTGGCTGCTCCAAGACAAAGGGCATCTGACACAGGGCTTAGCTAAGGTCCCCTGTACCACTTCAGTCCTTCACAATTCCAGGTGCACCTTCCTATTTGAACCAGGCCATTGCATGACCCGGAGTATACAGGAGGAGGAGGAGGAGGAGGAGGAGGAGGAGGAGGAGGAGGAGGAGGAGGAGGAAACAGAACATGCAGTAAATGCTAACCACCAAGACCCAAACAGCAAAACAAACAATCCAGAGGTGGAGAGGGCCAGGAGAGGACCTGGGTGCCAGAATCACAAAGTGTGGTGGGAGAGTTACTCTCCCCATTGTCTTCAGCTGAAAACTTTGGTAGAACAGAATGGCAAACTTTAAACATCTCCAGGGGTTGCATGGGGAAATCTTCAGTGCATGTCTCAGGCAGTGATGCCTATGAAACTGTTTTGGCTCTGATGAGAAGCTTCTAGACTTTCCAGGTATAAGGTGCTTGTTTTTTTCTGTACTCCCAGATCACAAGGCTTGCATATTGTTCACAGTGCATGCTGGGACTTGCACACTGGTGCACCTACTGAATATGGGTCGCCCCCTACTCCTACAAAGGCATGACCTAATGCTATTCTCCTCCGCTGACCTTCAGATGGATGTGTCTGTCACTTCAGTATGTGGTGAATGACTGCTGTTACCTCAATGGAAATATTCCACACATTATAGTTTCTCCCATTAATTCTGACACACAATCTCAAGTGCCTTCGGAAAAGAAGAAATGACCTTATGTGATTTCTTTCATTACTGCAGAGTGACATTAATCACTAAGAATAATCTGTGTCACTAAAAGAAAAATTCTGGGCTCAATTATTGCACAGTCTAAAATGAGACAGTGAAATTTGAATAGAGGCTAGGTGGTATTTTTCTTTGCTGCAAATAGATCCACATTTATGGTTCGTGGAAGCTAAACGAGTGCAGGATTTTCAGTATTGCATCCACTGACATTTTCTGGAAGCTTGGGTTAATTTCTAAATCACTCCAAGCTTTGGCTTCTTTCCCAGAGCAAGCCACTGCTTAGCTAGGGAATCCTGTCTTAAATACAGCTTTCTTAGGCTAGCCTTCTTGGGGCAGCACTGAACTGGAGCCTGCCTCCTAGGCCGCCATCCACAGACCACTATTACAGAGCTTCTGGGTTGTTGGATTGTGAAAGGTTCTTACAGCAGGGCTTAGCTGTAACTTCAGGCTGAGTGATACATAGCCACCATGGAGTCAAGTGGATCATCAATGGAATGGATGCGGGATGTCATGCTTGCCCACACGACCTCACAGCGAAAATAAGGAAGTTCATTCCAGGTAGAACTAAGTCATTTCGGCATCAGAGAAGGAGAAGTCAAGAGTTCACAGATTCCCCTCTGCACAGCTCCTTGGCAAATACAGCTCATTCATGCAGGTTTCCTGGAGGAATAGAAGTTGGGGACAATAATATGTCTTAGTATAAACCCTTTTCAGTGTGCCCTTGGCAGATTTGGTGGGACAAAAATTCCCACAGAAGCTTTCGCCTTGGAGATAGTTCCTAAGAGCCAAATACTGATTCATTAATTTGTCTATTGTCCCAGCCACTGGCCCTCACAAGGAAACAGGGAAGTTTCTCATGGGCAGCTGTGAGGGCTAATAAAAGGAAAACCTGCCAAGAGCAGTCATTTGACAGGACTTGTTGAAACTCTATTTCTAGAACTTGGAACGCATATGGACCTTCATGGCACCAGGGAGTCACACTGGCTGGTTTCTAGTGCCCCCCCCCCCCCCCCCCGAGCAACCGTTTGCAGTCTGTGACCTCACATGACTTGGGCAGGTGCACATTTCAGCATATTACAAATAGTTTCACTACACACCTCCACCTCACCCTCGCTCCATGGCCAAGGCTTCTTTATACTGGCATAGGGAAAAAGGAAAAATAAACAAAAGCAGACACGTTCAAGGTCATTGTCAGTCTTGAAGAACACAGGGATCATAAGTTGGCGAGAAAGGAACCGTGACATATTTTCAGCTGAAGCTCAAGATATTTTGCTTTATTTATTTTTACTGTATGTGTATAGGTGCTTTATCTGCATGTACATTACATGTGCAGTGTCTAAGGAGGCCAGAAGAGGGCGTCAGGTCCACTGGAGTTACAGATGCTTGGGAGCTATTATGTGCATGCTGAGATTAGAACTTGGATTTTCTGCAAGAGCAGCAAATGCTCTTAACCACTGAGCCATCTCTCCAGCTCCTCAAGACACAATTTTAATATATCGACATGTGGTCTTAATTCTCCTTCGTTCCTTTTTCACAGTCTGCACATGTGACTGATGTGTCTCACACCCTTGCTCTCTAGGCCGGCACTCTCCGGAGAGCCCTGAGAGCTCCTAAGAAGACACACGTAAGAGACAACAGGCAACTGTATAATACTTGCACTATTATACAAGTATTGTATAATACTTGTATAATCATTTATGAGAGAGGGGGCAACGTATCTTATCTCTACCCATCGTACATCTAGAGAAAGAATGTTGAGGAACAAGTCAGATGCTCAGAGTAGAAAATGTGGAAATTTTATGACAATAACGTAATGTATGGGTTTTTAAATTTATATTAATGAACACAGGAAGCAGGAACATAGTTATACCACCTAACTAAAGTAACTTATATTCTGTTTTTAAGAGTATGTGAGTGTGTGTGTGTGTGTGTGTGTGTGTGTGAGAGAGAGAGAGAGAGAGAGAGAGAGAGAGAGAGAGAGAGAGAGAGAGAGAGAGAGAGAACATACACATGCAGGTGTCCTTGGAAGTCAAAAGAGTCACTGGGTCTCCTGGAGCAGAGGTTAGAGGTGGTTATGAACCACTGGCATGATAACAGTGCTGGGAACTAGACATGGGTCCTCTGCAAGAGTAGTAGGAGCTTTCAACTCCCAGGCCATCTTGTGGCTGATTAATAAGCCCAATATTATCACAAGGTTGATATACTATTAGGGCCAATATTTTTTCAAGCCACTTATAATGCAAAATGGAGAAAGGATGCACTCGTCCTGGAATGGAGCTTCCTTCCAGGTGGTGGAGAAGCAGAGAGAACTGTCCTCATGGCACAGAACTTAAGCTGTTTTTGGCCAAGCCTTAAGGCTACAGCTTCAAGATTCATAGGTGAACTCAATACATCTCTCCCTTTGTTTCAATAAGAAAATATCAAATGTATCTATAAAACTACACACACACACACACACACACACACACACACACACACACACACACACACACACATATCAGAAACAATTATCAAGCAGTGTCCAATAGAGGGAAAGTAGAGGCAGTGACATAATGACATATAAACAAAATAAAACTGTAGCTAGAAGAGCAACAAACACAAGCATATATTAAGTGTCCAGAGTACTGACATGTGGCAAGATACAGAGATTTCTCTAAAGCGTTCATCTTGAATAATATGAATCTAGTACCTAAATGCTCTTATGCTGAGATGGGAAATGATCATAACTGAAGCTCTCTAATCTTCAATCCCATCATAGACCTGAGAAGGAAAATATATTACTTGAGTAAGCTGGAAGGAGGAGTGAGTAACTTTTGAAATTTAGTAAAAGAAGACAGTGACAGTCAGCTGCCTGGATAGTCACCTACAGATATTTTGTAAAATTGGAACATCTAATTTTCTGGCTATAGGCCTAGGATATTTGACAGATTTTTTTTTAAAAGCAGGGTATTTTGAAAAACCATCTTATCTTGTCCTGGCAGGTTTCAGCAGGTCCCTTGTCTTTTTATCCTGTTCATCTAGATTGGACGGCGTGCTCACCGTCAGCAGCGGAGGCAAGGGCAGTTCCTTGCCCAGCAGGCCACTATCTGCCAAGAAAGACAAGCTCTATATAGAGTGTCCTTGATGCTCAACATCATCTTGGGAAAGGAACAGTACTGCCGTGAGCAACCATGTCTCTCATGCTGAATTGTGAATAACAAAATATTTAAATGCCATAGTCTTTAGGTCTATAAAGTGTCTGAAGACTCTTTCTTGTCTATGTGACATATTTTACTATATATCTGAGAGACCTAAGCAGCATGGTTAATAATATGGCAAACAGGTAACTGTGACCTGTAGTTTTTATTTTAAAGACTGAAGCTTTTATAGGCAATATATAAATGGGTTACAGTTTTTGGATAGTGACTTTAAATGTGACAGTCACACAAACATTAAACAAAGGCATAGTGTAAAATGACAGCAGTATCCTAAATACATATCATTATAGAAAATAACTTAAACAGAGATAGAATATATATGTATGTATGTATATATATATTATGACTAGTATAATTAAATAGAGGTATAAACTGCATAGTGGAAATGACAACAGTATACTTAATATGCATTAATTTACAAAATATTTTAAACAGAAGTAGAAGAATGTACAGAATATGACAAATTTAGATTTAATTTTGCATCAATATACAAATTATCTTAAGCAGGCATATAAAATAATCTTGCATTTGTATTAATAATAAGAATTTATATCAGTGTGAGTTGTTTATGGATCATATTTTGCTGATATTTGTTTACAGGACCTATATCTGTTTTATCTACTTTCTTTTTTAAAGGGATTTTAAAATCTATTTTATTGTTCCAATCTCAACACAAATATAACTTATAACTACCCTAGCAGAATGATAATTATCCACGACCCTTGGAAGATGAAACTCATGGAGAGAGGGGCGTGGTTTTTCATAGAGTTGCTTCCTGCTGACTTGTGGGCGGCTGCATCTCTGTAAGATCCTTTAAAAACTAAGACAGTGGTTAAGTCCCAAGGGACTGACTGTAAACATCTATAACCAGTCTCAGAGTACTGGGTAAGGCCATCTGGAATTCTTGTTAGAGATATAATGCAATGGATAGACATAGTCTATAGCACCAGCAGGTAAAACAGATACAATCTATGAGTGCAAATTCTGACAGCCAGGAATTCTGTGCATAGGTCTACATAGGAAAAGAAGCTGAGGCAGGTACAGGAGAAACTTCTGTTTCTGAGATGAGATTTGGCTCACTCAAGACTTTAACTTCTTAGGAATCTTTCTCCTAAGGCCTTAAACTAGACAATGGCAATGGGCAAAGATACCAGCCTTTGGGGTGCATGCAGACTACAATCTGGCTGTTCTTCCTTCCTTTCTCCATCCCCTCCCTCCCTTCCTCCCTCTTCTTTCCTTCCTTCCTCCTCTTCACTCTCTCTCTCATCTTCTTATTTCTTGGAGACAAAAGTCTTTCTACAGGAAGAATCATCGCATGCAAAGCCGACCACACTCGGTGACTATTTCACTTGGAAAATATATGGTGAGGAGTACAGCGGTCATCCTCCATGCTGTGATAATGAAGTCTGGCCACTCACTCAAGTGTTTCAGGTTTATTTCCTGCCCTTTCTATAGAGAGCAAGTGAGGACTGAGCAGCAGCTGGAGGAAGCCAGCTAGTTTGGTAGTTGCTCTCCAGTGGTGACGTGGTCTCTACCTGCAGAAGGGTGTGCAATGTACAATCTTCTTCCCTCCATCACCACCCAGTCTTCACAGCAAGGTTGCCGGTAAGCAGTGATGGCCAACTGGCTTCCCCTCTCTTCTCTCCCTCTCTTCATTCTCCATCCATCATCTGCTGAGGAGTTAAGCAATCAGCGATGTGCTTGGCATGACTGCTGAACTTTTGAACAGGACCACAGAGGTTCTTAGACACCTGAAGCTGATTATCCCCAAATTATCGCCCAGTCAGATCATGAGCAGGCATGTGGGTATATGACACACATCTCTCTAGGTGAAAAGCTGACCTTAATTTGCTTTGTTCTTTGAAGACAAACATTTTACAAGTCAGGTTGAAGACATTCCAGCAATGACTTAGGCTAATCAGAAGAGCGCTTGGGCTCTCCTTTGCTGTGTCTGATGAATAGGAGCTTGGATCATCACTGTCAGCCATCCTGGAATTATCACCATCCCTAGCCTCATTTCACAGCTGTAAACATGTTTATCCTCCTAGATTCCCTGGCCTTTTCAAACTTTAATTCATATTTTTCTGTCTTTCTGAACTCTAAAGTAGCTTTGAAAGTATTTTCATTTGTGTTTGTGTGTGTGTGTATGTGTGTGTGTACATACAAGCATGTGTTGTGTGTGGTACAAATTCACATATATCCATTACTTGTGAAAATTGCATAAACTATTTTCCCATGTAATTCTAGCAAAGGCTCCTTTCCCATGTGAACAGGGCCCTGTAGCTGTAGGGTGTTCTTTTTGAAGTCTTAGAAGGTCTCCTCAGTTAAAGATGTCCTTAAGCTGAAGGCAACAGACTTCACTTTTATTCCAATACATACATGCCTTGCTTTGTTTCTGTTTGTTGAGACACTTGTGTCATATGCCAAGTGACCCATAGAAAGCATCTAGGTCTAGAGATGACATCAGTTTAAAGCCCAGCTAACCCTTGCTGCTGGTGGCATACACTCCAGGTCTAGGTACGTTCGTCCTCTCTTCCGAAAGGCCTCACAGTTGGCCGGGCCTGGGAATCGATTCTTTGAGCCATGAGGCATTCTACTAGCACTGGACAAGAACTGCCTTGCAGCAGCAGGGTTAAAGAAGTTTGGGGGGAGGGGGAGGGTTGACAAGTGGTTCCCAGCACCCATGTCAGGTAGCCCCTAAAGGGAGTGGCACTATTAGGAGATGTGGCCTTGGACTAGGTGTGGTCTTCTTAGAGGAAGTGTGTCACTGTGGAGGCGGGCTTTGAAGGCTCATATATGCTCAAGTCACACCCAATGAGACCACTTTCTGTTGCTTGTGAGTCAAGATGTAGACCTCTCAGCTTTTTCTCTAGCACCGTGTCTGCCTGCATGCTGCCTTGCTTCCCGTGATGATAATGGACTAAACCTCTGAAACTGTAAGCTGCCACCCCAATTAGATGCCTTCCTTTATAAGAATTGCCATGCTCATGGTGTCTCTTCACAGCAATAGAAATCCTAACTAAGACAGTCTGTAACTCCATTTCCAGGGGATCTAGGTATCCACATGCAGACCCAACGTAAAGAAATAATTAAAATACATGTTACAAAGAAACCAAGGCTAGGTTCCTTTCTTGTCTGATTCTTGGGGATAATGGGCCTCCCTCCTCTCAAACCTGTTCTACAGGTTTTCTGCCACAGTCACTTATGGTGCAGGTGAAAGCATGCACTTCTTAAAGGTCTAACATCGTTCTTTGACCAATTACTACGTGAAGTTAATTGGAAAGCCCAAATATCTCCGGGCATCAACATGAGAGCAATTTTTTAGCCTCTATTGATAACAAATGTGCTACTTTCCAAGCATGAGTTTCGATTCTGTGCTCTGGCCACACTTCTGGCTGAGGACTAATAAGGGGTGTGTCCCTATGCAGCCAGCAAGCAGCTGCAGGCAAGCGCAGGACACACTTGAATGCGAAAACAGCAAGCAACGTGAGTCAACAAAACAGAATTGGTATTTCTTAAAGACAGAACCCCAGGCACTCAGGAAGTTAAGGC
Source organism: Phyllotis vaccarum (assembly GCA_033318265.1). Classification (NCBI taxonomy): domain Eukaryota; kingdom Metazoa; phylum Chordata; class Mammalia; order Rodentia; family Cricetidae; genus Phyllotis; species Phyllotis vaccarum. The sequence continues at coordinate 61,021,404 of JARWLC010000001.1, read as the reverse complement.
AGGAGGATAACCATGTTAAAGGCTAGCCAGGGATGCACACACACCCTTTTTCAACAAACCACAAACTCTGTGAACCGAGTACCAAATCCGTTAAAGACAGTTAACTGTTTCTCACACCTGATTAAGCTCTACTGAGCAGATGGAGACCCCAGATAGGGGGAAAAAAAAATCTTTTCATCTAGCTTTAGAATTAAATTTATATGTTGATACACATGTAGATCCTTCCGAAGTCTGTAGGTTTATTTATTTAAAATCAAGTTATCTGAACAGTAAGAATTTTCTAGGACAACTTACTCTATTTGCATCACCCTATTACTTCTCATATTTGAAGTCATTAAACTAATTTATCTGTTTGTGTTCCGATAAATGTTAGAGCCTATAAGCTTTTGAAAACAGAAAGTCAGCAGTAATTATTTTGGTCACAACCCCACTGGCACATTTTTTTTTCCTGCCTAGTTTTTTTCTATCTCACTTCCTCAGTGTTACATGGGGACATTTCAGTTCTGATCAACTCTTCCTGACTGTCACCTGTCTGCCTGCTCAAATTTCATGAGTGGCTGACTCAGGCCACTGCTGATCCTCCCTGAAATGCAGCTTCTGCAGATAAGCTCCCGGTGGCTATTTTTATATGACCATCAGTTCACCAAGTCATGAGTACTGACCTGGTTATTCCACACATGCATGGAAATAAGTGGGACAGAGGAGAAGGGGGAAGGTTAGCCTATGCTGGGCTAGAGGGGTCGCTGGTCTGTAACTCCCAAGAAATTGAGCCATTGATCACCAAGACATTTTTTTGAGGAAATAGTAGAAAAGACTCTGATATGGGGAGATTTATTTCCGACATTTGTTCAACAGCAGGAAAAGCCAGCACTCAAGTTTTCACACATTACTTTTTCCTTCATTTCTTCTTGTATCCATGCCAACCATGGAGTGCTCGTGAAGAGCTGGAGTGACAGAAGCATCACTGAATGAAGGTCCCATTCTCTCTACAGTTCCATCCCTCTCTAGAAGGATGAATCGTGAGCTTCCGTGGTGGGCAGCCCTCTCCTGGAAGCTGTCTGCCTCTCATTATTCTGTGAACATTGTTTTCTGCAAAATGCCAGCAGGACCTCACCATGCTGGCCAGGGCCGATGGTCAGAAGTGCAGCCTTCCTTCCTCTGGCCAGACAATACTCCTCCCTTTATCTGAATATTTGATAAATTTGCAGAGATAACCTTTGTCTAGTGATCCTAGGCCTTAAAGTGTTACAAAGTAATTTTATTTGGACTTGAGAGAATTTTTTTTTTTTTTGCAAACATCCCCCACATTTTCCCACAAAATTAATTATTTCAGTAGTCATAGTCAACCTGATTCCCATCAGCTAAAGGGACACAGTTAATAACTGGTCAGTCAGGAGCAGCCAGGAGAGGTCTGAGAGTGTTCTGTAAGGGAATTCTGCTGCAGGTGACCTACATACCCAGTAGGTGATCTACACCCTAGACCTTTTTATTTTAAAAATATGGGTTTGCCTTAGACCTCTTTTAAATTCTAACATCACTAAGCTACATTAATATAAGTTATCCAAAGCTTATGTCATTGACTTCACTGTTGAAAATTTGACACTAATTTGAATATTTAATACTTTGAAATATTTCCTAGTCACATGAGAAACGCTGAAAACGAGGACAGCAATATCAAATGAAATAAAGACAATTTACAAAATTTGTCAACAGAACATTTTATTTTCATGAGAAAAAGGGCCCCACAGGGTCTCCTTTCTTAGCTCTGAGGATGGATTTGACGTGGAATTCCATCAGCCAAGAAAGCCTAGGGGTTATGGAAAAAGTCTTGAGGTTTGTGGATTCTTTGAGATAAAGCATGCAGGTCTGCTTACTATCCCTCCATGAACAGAAAAAAGTTAGGATGCTTTACCCCTAAACACTGTCAGTGATGAAGACTCGTGGTCTACAGCTGGGCTTCTCCTCCTCACTCCTTTCTCTACGCACTCTCTTGAAATTGTGGTGGCAGCTGGGCACTGTCATCCACCCATAGAGCTGAGCCCCACAGACTTCAGTGGACAAGGAATGGAGAAGATACATCCAGCAGATAGAGTGGGTGGCGGGGCTGATTTTCCAATTCACAGCGGTGCTTCTTGTGAGACGCCCTATCTGCTTGGCGGAAGGCTAGCTAGGCCTCTGGTTCTTCCCCACAGCCCACTTCTCTGGCGTCTCCTTCCTTTCCCTCAGGTTCCATCTTTTCCTTCATTCTTGAGACAGATTCATACTATTTAGCTCAGGCTGGCTTTGAACTAATTATCCTCTGGCCTCAGATGAGTGCTGGAATTGTAGTCATGTGCCAAAATGCTTGGCCTTGGGGTTCTCTCTCTCTCTCTCTCTCTCTCTCTCTCTCTCTCTCTCTCTCTCTCTCTCTCTGTCTATGCTCTATGTTGGTTCGTGCAATTGTGTGCATGTGTGGAGGCTGAAGGGATACCTGCCATCTACCTTATTTTTTGGGAAACAGGTTCTCTCACTGATCTGGAGCTGAAGGCAGTCATCTCTTAGTCCTGCCCATTTCTTTTCCTCCTTTAAATCAGTACTCACATCAGCTTCCTGACGGTGGACCTCATTGTGCCTCCGCTCAGTGTGGCCACACTGAATAAGTAATGTCTTTGCTTTCTTTTCATTGTTGCTTATTTGTGTGTATGTGTATACTTGTAAAGGAAGGCAGCCATAGACTGATGGCTTCCATGACTGTTGTGTATGACACGGAGCACAGTGGGTGAGCGCAGCCACAGAAGGCCAGGCAGATGACTGCAAATCACAGCTCCATGACAGGACACTTCTCATCCTAAGGCTCCTTGCTTCCTATGTAATAACCAGCATTCACTTGAACATTAATTAGGGAAAGCGCAATGCTGGGCCTGTTGGGGCGGGTGCTAATCATTACCTGTGCCCTTTCTTCCTCTCAAACAGAACAAACTCTTCTAGAAAGCTAATAGCTCAGTGCAGGTTTCCAGTGCCTGAGACCTACTGTGTACATCTTGCTTCCTCTTAGCCAATTAGGTTTCTTTTCCAACGGGCTTAACTTAGGAAAGACCCCAAACTGGACATGAGATGTACAAGCCAGATGACTTCTGGGACATGCCTGTTTTATGGTCACACTGCCTTGTAGAGATGTGATACCAAGAGCTGATAGCCTCCAGCTACCAGGAGGAAATCTGGAGGGTCAGTGAGGATGCCATCCCCAAAGGAACAGGAACCCTGGGCCATTGACCAAAAGCAGGTCTAGAAAGCACACTCACTCGGAAGCCGAGTTGGGAACAATCTACATGTTTCTTCCCTTTCATCTTTATAGAAATTGAATTCTTAGCATTAGCAGGACAGTGGGAGGAAGTAAGATATTTAAATAAGCAGCGAATGTACATGCCTTTTAGAATTAGTGATGACTGGAGTTTTATGAATAAATTATTGGATCTTCTGTACTTCTGTGTCTGCAATTATCATGGGCCCTAAGAGGCAAATTAATTTAGCGTGAGAAGTACAAATTGAGTCATAGGAAGAGAATCTAGTTCGGTGATCTTGAAATGCATTAAATGTCCTCAGTGAAGATTTGAAATTCCTTTCCCTGGGGACTTTGAAGCATGTGACCCATCATCTAGATACAGTAGCAGGCAGAGTTCAGCTTTTGTGTGGAATACGTTGGAGAATGGGAATTTGCTCACAAAACGTCTTGCCATTTGGGACAGCAAATGAGAAACACAACACCTGGGACCCAGTCCTCACCCTTTTATTCCTCAGGGGGCTAAGGCCATTGAATCCACTTGCCATAGCCTCATGGAACCATAGATAATTTATTAACATATTAAATCTTTGACCAGCTGAAGCTGAACCAACTGGGCCAACCTGTGGTCCCAGTGGAGGGGAATACTGTGCACTTGTGTTTGGATGCATACAGGATGCAACTTTGTGTACAGAATGACCCTCATACCCAAAGGAGCTGCTGGCCGTGGGTTTGAGGGAAACTCCAGGAGACCCATGTTGCTCCAGGCATTATTCTTTCACTTTTATGCCATGGGATGGTACCTAGATGATGTGCTGGTGTTGCTGGAAAATTGGTGCTATGTGCCAAGTAGTTTGGGACTACAAATTAAATATCCTAGGCCAAAAAGCCCAGTACAAAAATGCCATAAACACCCCAAATCATTGGGGTGCTGGCAATGTGCTTGAGGTGGGAATTTTCATGCCATGAAGCTTGCTTCATTCATAAAATTACAACACGTATAAAGTTATCTTCAGGCTCTGTGCATAAAGTGTGTATAAAACATAAATAATCCAGGTACAGTTGTATACTCATATAATCCCAGGGAATTTACTGACAGAAGAACTGTTCAGAGTTTGAGGCCAGCCTGGGCTATATAGTGACTACCAGATCAGGCAGCACTATATAGCAAGACCGACCTCAATAACTCCGATAAGAACAATGACACCAAAATACTGAACAAACAAAAATAAATAAACTTTATGTTTATACTCGAATCCTTTAAGGATATCTTATCATATTGCATGAATTCTATTTAGTATTAGAATAAAAACCCTGAGCCAGATATTGGGGAAAAGCTGGAATATCAGAGAGTTAGGGAACAAACCACTGCCAATTCTCACCCAGCCAACTCCTCAGGCTGGACAGGGTAAGTTCTATCTTCATGTGTCAGACTGACTGGTCACTCAGACAGAATGGCAGTCTTCTTCTCCTGCCTTGTATTTCTTTACTACCCAGCTATTTTATTACCTGATTCAACTCTGCTTAGAGCTAGGATTAAAGGTGTGAGCTATCACTGCCTGGATGTGAGGCCTTGAACTCACAGTGATGGGATTAAAGGCGTGGGTCACCACTCCCCAACCTTCATGGCTTGGCTGTAGGGGATTCTGTCCTCTGATTTTTTCAGACAAACTTTATTAAATATACAACATATCACCATATTATCAGACTTATACAAATAGTCCAATATCTAAAAAAAAGTCTAAAACATTCTAATTACTCTAATCACAAGCATTTTGGATGAATTTTTAAAGATTTTAATCATTAATAACTTTTATAAACAGCATGGCCTCACTACAACATGGAACACTCAGGCCTGAGCCTAGAAACTTCAGTGGGGTTGTCTTTTGACAACTAGGAAAACTGTCTAAACCAGTGGTTCTCAGCCTTCCTAATGTTGCCACCTTTTAATACTGTTGCTGTGCTAACCCCAACCATAAAATTATTTTGTTGCTACTTCATTAGTAATTTTGCTACTGTTATGAGTTGTGATGTAAATATCTGTGTTTTCCAATGGTCTTAAGTGACCCCTGTGAAAGGGTCATTCCACCCTAAAGGGGTTGTGACCCACAGGTTGAGAACCAGTGGTTTAAAGACCTACCTGTCTTGTCCCAAATGGTATCTAGTTAAACAGCTTTTTAGACTCAGCTTGCACACCAGCTCCCTCCCACTTCTCCATTGCTCTTGTCTCTATGTTCTAAGGAGAAATGAAAACAATAAATCCATCCTTGGCCACAAAGTCAAAGGTCAGGTCCAAGCTGAACAGGCCATTGTGTTTATGAACACAATAATCAGATTGTTAACACAGTGACTGCCTGATTGTTGGCACAGGTTTCTCTGATTCACATAGGAAAGCCAAGTATTTAAGCCTAACCTGGGGATTTTTATTTTAAATGGTGCTATGTTAACTGTTCATTCAGAGTAATGATATGGTAATAAAAAACAGAATGAATTTGAAAACAAATGGGTTGGGACTGTGTATTCTGATGCATGATAAATATGTGAGCTCTGTGTCTCTGGGCTTCTATTTTCCACTCATGAAAGCAAAGATAATAATTGCCTTCTGTCATCTAGGATTGTTGAAAGTGGCTGGGACGGGGAGGTCCTGTGGCTTGAATATGGTTTGTAGTCATGTTGGGAGGCAGGACCTCATGAGGTTGCCTGGGTTACAAGTGGAACTCCAATGAATGGCTTTGTGCCTTTTTCTCCTGCCTTCCCACTTCCCTAGGACTCGCTACATCATCAGGACAATGGCTTGTTACAAAGTGGTGAGACCCTCACCCTACTGCTTCTACATCTTGACCTTTTCAACCTCCAGATCCATGAGTCCAAAATGGCCTCTTATTAATTAACCCAGTCTTGGGTGTAATCTTACTACAATAGAAAATGGACCAAGACCCACTGTCGGGACCAATAACTGGTGTGTTGCTAAAGTATTACCTAAGACAGTAGAAATGGCCTTATGATGTAGGATGCCTTTTTGTACACTGTGAACATGCTTTATTACCATGTATTAATAGAGAAGCTGTTTTGGCCTATGGCAAGGCAGCTTAGAGGCAGGTGAGAAATCCAAACAGAGATAAAGATGGAGAAGGGCAGAGTCAGTGAGAGATGCTGCAGGCTGCCTCCCAGAAAGCAAGATGTGATGGGTAAAGCCATGGAACACATGACAACAAATAGATGAATAGAAATGGGTTAAGTTGTAAGAGCTCATTGATAATGAACCTGAGCCATAGGCCAAACAGTTTGTAATTAATATAAGCCTCTGAGTAATTATTTTATAAGCAACTGCAGGACCATGTGTGGGAGAGCTTTGTCCAGATCGTGGGGCTCAGATAGGACAGTAAAACTTCTGGCTACAGCCTTCAAGCTGGGTGGCAGGATGAGTTTGGGCTACTAAAGTCCTGTCCTGGAAATGGAGCATCAGGGGCAGTTCCAGTGAGATCTCAGAAAGCAGAGAGGTCGGGAAACCTGGAAGTTCCTGGAGATGACGTCAATGATTTTGAAAAGATGCAGCTAGAACTTGGGACAGTAAAGGGAACTCTGATGAGATCTCCAGTAACGAGCAGAATCTCACTGGGGATGGATGAAAGGCCATTGTTGTGATGTAGTGAAGGCTTTGAGTTCATGTCTGGGCTCTGTGGAAAGTAAACTTTAATGGTAGAAATCAAGGGTGTCTTGTGAAAGACAGACCCAAGCAGAAAGCACCCTGTGGGTCAAACGCCTTTTTTACAGGAGTCACCTAAGACCAATAAAACCCATAGATATTTATGTATACTACAATTTGTAACAGTAGCAAAATTACAGTGATGAAGTGTCAGTGAAAATCATCTTATGGTTGAGGTTATCATAACGTGAGAAACTGTTGTAAAGGGTCACAATCTTGGGCAGATTGAGAACCACTGCCCTTGAAGCTGTGTGGTGACTCTTTGCTTGTGCTGAGATTCGAGAGAAAAGCAACGAATCACCCAAAGGCGAAATGTATGACGGAAGAAGCTTCTCAGCCTGGCTGTGTAAGGAGTGAAAAACATGAAGGGTGTCACCAACCTACAGATCACTAAGATTAGCACAGACAGGACGCCAGGCAGCTGTCATTGAGAGACCCCAGTGGCACCTGGATACCCAGCCTTGGCAGTGTCCCTGTCCACACCATATTAGTCTATAGACTTACCCTCAAGCCACAGGCCATGAAGACCTCCACCTAGATTCTAAAGGATCCTCTTGACAGTGTGAGGACTGGGTAAGCATCCTGCCTCCAAGAGCCACAGCCCCAGTAGGCTTTGCTTTGGTAGGAACTTCATCTAGCTCTGCCTTACAGGAGCTATCTGCCTCGGCTCCCAGGCCTTCTGATGTTGGACTTCCAAGTCCCCAGTACTATAAGCCAAAATGAATCCTTTTCCTGATAGAGGCACATGGAAAAAAGGTTCATTCCCAGAGACAGTTAGTTCTCCTGCTTGGCACCCCTTTCCTATCTTTCCCTTTCTTGAAGGACTGGGGTTGAACGTAGAGTCTTACACATGGTGGGAATATACTCTATGCTCAGGTCACAGCTGCACGCTCTCCCGTTGTGCTTAGGGCCTCTTCTAGAAATGTCATAGCTCACATTTCTGTTACAAAGAGAAATACATGAAACAGCAGCAAAATCCAAAGAAAGAAAGAGCAGGAAAAATACTAGATTTGTTTATTTTGCTTCAATTCACGCTTTCTAAAATTCACATAAAATTTTAACAGGTTTATTGGTGTGTTTGTAGGAAGACATTTTTCCAGGAAGTACTGTGGCTTATCAGGATTCCCCTGGATTCGATTGCTCTTCTGTCCCATTTCTCACAAGAGATACTGCAGTTTCTTAATAGCCTCAGCATGTGTTAATGTGCTTCTCTTACAAAGGCTGGCCCCTTGCAGCACCAGCCAGCCCTGTCTGGCTTGTTCTCCGATGTCTGCATAGCTCAGAGGCAGTTTTGCTGATATGCAGTGAGCCTAATGCAAGGCTTTCACAAACACAGCATTCCACAGCAAGGAGATTATCTCCTAAAAGGCTTAAAAGTCCAACAGATAGACTCCAAATGGCTAGACAGCATGAATGCTCAGGATCCTAAGAGCCACAGATCTTCCATGGATAGTACATCATCATTCATCTTGGCTCCAGGCCACAAGTTTGACTTAGATTGCATGAATCATCATCCTCAGCGTTTCCTTTTATGGTAGGGAGGGCTGTACTAGCCCAACAATCCGTAGTAAAGTGATGGATGTTTAATGTATGCCATGAGGCTCTGAAAGCCACTCCTAGAAAATGAAAAAAAAAAAACCCAATGGGGAGAGGTGGTTTTATTTATTTCTAAATTCAACCAAGAAATAACCATCATGCAACAGCTTTACAATGGTATGAAAATGAGCTGTCGGTGTTTGGTCCTCATTAAGATGCATTTCAGATGCCTCCTTTTGTTCTCTGTAAACTAATGAATCCATATTTAAAACCTGCATACAGAAGCATCTCTCATGCTTCGGAGACAATTGCTGTAAAATGCACCAGTCTGTGGCTTCCCTAAATGTAGCACAATTATTACCAAGCCGCACAGCCTTTTTATCTGTACAGCGCTGCAGGAAATCTCACTGCGTATGTGACCTGAATGCATACTACCTAGTGGGAAATTCCATGAGTGTAGAGCAGCCCAGAGTACCCAATAGCCGCGTTGCTGGTCTACTTCATCCCCCCCCCCCACACACACACACACGCCCCATCATCACAAGGAATTGCTGGAAATTGTTTTCCAAATCACTGGGCCTCTTCATAGTTCTCTGTCATTTTCACCTACTTACATTATTTCTTAAACAGTATCATCCAATTGCTATGATTCATTCCTGAAGAATGTAAATACCGAAGTAATTATGAAACCGTATTTTCCAATGGCGCACACTGAATGGGTAACTGAATGTCAAATATTAATGTCACAAAGTAGCCAACGAAAACAGTCCTTAATAGGCTAACCCAGAGCTCACAATTCAGCCCTGCAGGGACCTTGAATGTAGTGACTCAGACGCTGTTGGCCATCAGAAGGGACAGAGCGGAAGGGTGTTCCTGTCGTCCTCTCACCCTTCAGCAGGACTCGGGACAGAGGGCAGGAGGCAAGGAGAGGAAAAGAAGATGTCTCAGAGTGCTGGAGGAGACAATGTGTCCAACTAGGATGCTGTTCAGGATTCTAGGACAACTAAGTCATTCTCAGCCACAGCTGGGCGCTGGAGAGATGGCTCAGCAGCTAAGAGCACTTTCTGCTCTTACAGTTGACCTGGATACTGCTCCTTGCACTTTTATGAGCCGCGCATGGCCTGTAACTCTAGCTCCGGGGAATCTGATGCCCTCTTCTGGTTTCTTCAGATACTACATGCATGAGGTATACATAACTAGGGTACAAAATAGTCATGCACATAAAATAAAAATAAATACATCCTTTAAAATTTTTGAAGGGCTTTTAGGCAACATAATTCTTTATTAAATAAAAATCAATTATGGCTACCTTGATTTTTTTCTTCTTTGGCTTCATTCCTTGTAATACGAATCTGGCCAGTGGTCTAGACTCATAGACTTGTAGTCTTATAGAAACATATAGATGTTTATATTAATTATATGTTGTTTGGCCTATAGCTTAGGAATATTGTTAGCTAGTTCTTGTATCTTAATTTAACTTATTTTTATTAATTTGTTTTGTCATGTGGCCTGTGGCTTATTTCTCTTTTTATATTTTGCTTTTTGGTGGCTGGATTGTGTCTTTTATTTTGTCTTTTTTTTGTATTTATGTTCAGATGTCTTGCCTTTTTTAAAAAGATTTCTACCACAGGCTCAAACAGTCTCTTTATTAACAAATGTTATTTACAGCATATAGAAAAACATCCCACATCACTATTTTTTGTCTAATTAAATAGGAAGGTTTTAATTTTAATGTAGTAAAATTATATATATTAAAACAGCTATTAAGTAAGAATCACAGTCATAATATTTAGTTTATTTGTATTTAATAAAAATTTTAAAATATTTTATTATTTATTTTATTATTGTGAATTTAAAGTTTTATATTAAATTTTTTAAAAAAATAACTAAGAAAAACTATATTTATAACTATTTAATCTTTAACTATATCAAAGATTACAGGAGGATATAATACTATCTGAGTGAACAGGAAGTGTAAGTAGCTTTTAAATTTTAGAAATGACAGAGATGACATTTGGCTGTCTGGACAGTCATTTAAAGTGTTTTGTAATGGTGGGGCACTTATCTTTAACCTATAGACCTAAAGTCTTTGACATACCACATCAATTCCTACAAATACGTTTACTCCCAACTCTCCTGTATAATCTAGTCCTTCAAGTCAGTTTAAATGAACATTAAGTTAGTAATGTCCCAGTCATAGTCTGAGTGAAAAATTTCCCCCATGGTCTAGGGCATTTTTGAATGCTTGGTATTTAGTGGATGACACTGAGGAGGTTTAGGAGGTGTGGCCTTGCTGGAGGAAGTATGTTACTGAGAACATGTAGGCAAAAGTTTCTGTCCTGCCAGCAACTCCCGAATACCCAGCAGTTGCTTCTCAAATTGCCACAGAAGCTTGTATTACTTATAAATGCTCAGCCAGTTGCTCAGGCTTATTACTATCTAGCTCTTACATCTAAATTAAAACATAACTCTTATCTTAGTTTAGCCACGTGGCTTGGTACCTTTGCTCAGTTCAGCATCTCATCCTGCTTCCTTTGCGACTGGCTGGTGTCTCCTGACTCTGCTTTTCCTTTCCTTGGCATTCTTACTTTGGTTGCCCCGCCTGTACTTCCTGCCTGGCTACTGGCCAATCGGCATTTTATTAAACCAATTTGGTGATAAATCTTTACAGTGTACAAGAGGATTGTCCTACTGAAGGAGTGAACTTTGAAACTAAAAATCTTCATCTACTTCCGGTTTTCTTTCTCACGTTTGTTCTCGCTGTTTTCGATTTCAGCTTTCAGTTTCCCGTTCTGCTGCAGTGTGCCTATGTGGTGGGATTCAGGTCAGCTGAGGGGTCCCGGGCTCTTGAAGAGGGAGTGGCCCATTCATAAAAAGGTTGCTGAGATCTTGGAGCCCCGTTCTCTCTCTCTCTTTTTATATTTTTATTCCCTGACCAGGAATCAAACCTGGGCCATGATGGTGAGAGCGCAGGCAGAATCTTAACCACTAGACTGAGCCAGCCACTCAATGAAGAAACATGTAAGGAACACAGGTGAGCCATGGGACACATGGCAGACAGATTAATGGAAATGGGTTGAGTTAAGATGAAGGAGCAAGCTAGCAATGTGCCTGCGCCATAAGGCCAAACAGCATGAGGTTAATATAAGCATCTGAGTCATTTTGGGGGCCTGATCACCTGAGGGTGGCTAAGGGGTCTGGGGCTGCAGGTCTGTGGGTCTGGACCTCTGGCCGCCTGGGACTACACTCTGCCACCATGGACTTACCCCTGTAGTAAGTGGTTTCTGGCCGGGACTTTTGGGCCTAGCCTCAAGGTTTAAGCCCACAGACCCACAGGCCCACAGAGACACACAGATGCTTACAATAGTTTCAGGCTGATCAGCCTAAGGTCTAGGCATATTACTTGCTAACTCTTTACCCTTAAACTAACCCATGTCTCTTGTTCAGCCATGCGGCTCTGGTACCTTTTCTCAGAGCAGCATAGTTGTCCTCGGCTTCTTCTGGCTTCTCTCTGGCCTTCTGCTCTGTTCTGCCTGTTCCTAGAGTCTGGTAGCTCCGCCCACACTTCCTGTCTCCCTTTGGCCAATCAGTGATTTTTATTAAACTCATAGGCGGGGACAATTATTTACAATGGAACAACATAGTCCCCCTACACACCCCTCTGGAGATGTAAGACAAAATAAATGCTCTATTCCATAAGCGGACATTAGTCATGGCATTTCATCACAGCAACAGAAAGCTAACTATATAGTCCCTAATTACATCCTAACTCCTATTTATGGTGCATTCGGGGCATTTTATAGAATCATCAAATCTAATGGGTTTGAGTTGAAGTGAGTGTCACCCTGAATGTGGCCTCTCTTGGTTAATATAGTTAATTAAGATTGTCATCAGTAGTGGAGAATGTACCTTGCCATTGTCTGTACAGCCTGGGTTTGACTCAAAATGTTTTGACTCAAGTCCTGCTGGGCTCTTGACACACAGCCCAGAGAAGAATTTTGAGGTGAGACATAGACCCAAAACTGCCTCCATTATTGATCAAGCAGGAAGACAAGAGGCTCTTGGAGAGAAAAAATTGCTGATAGTAGGGAGAAATGAACCTAAATGCTGAGAGAGAGAGAGAGAGAGAGAGAGAGAGAGAGAGAGAGAGAGAGAGAGAGAGAGAGAGAGAGAGAGAGAGAATCTGAGAGAGAGAGAATCTGAGAGAGAAAATCTGAGGCTTTGAAGCTACTCAACGCACAATTGGCTAGTAGAGAAAATATGTTCTAGTACAGTTACTTTTCTGTTTCACATAATTTTATTCTTGAAGAGGAGACTTTCTGGGTATTTCGTGGAGGCTTGTGGGTAGGGAAGGGAAAGCTAGCAGAGAAAGAAGGGATGACAAGGGATGGGAGAAGCCTCAATGAGGTGGCTCCTGGCTGCTACATAAGCATGAGGACTTGAGTTCAAATTCTCAGAACTCTGATCTAGAAATCTGAGTATGGTTATGTGCCTGCAACCCCGGTGCTCCTGGGTGTAGAGACAGCAGGATTCCTGGGGTTCACTGTCTGCCAGCCTAGCTCCACATTCAGAGAGAGGCCTTGTCTTGTGGGCTTAAGTGATAGAGCAAGGAACTTGCCATCCTCCTCTGGCCTTGATGTACATGCATGGGCATGCACACCTGAACACACACACACACACACACACACACACACACACTAACCAAAGAATCCTTACTTCTTATACTCAGGTGTCATCGTGACAGGTGAATAGACTTATGATCATACAGCAGATATGATGCTAATGTACATGCCAGATGATGCTGTGAAGGTTTCTTCTCCAGATCGGCGTATCATCCAGCTTCAAGCATCCAGTCAGCTGGTGCCTGATGGGAGAAGGCATATTTAACAGTCAAACTTCTGAGCCTCTAAAATACAGTTACACACATCTCCAAGATGTCCTTCATGTATGTAAGAGTTACAAGTTACCTCATGTAAGAGTGCATTGGACTCACGGAGATCAGCCTCCTAAGAAGTCAAAAAGGTAACTGACTATCAGTTGAGGATCAAAACTCAGCTCAGACTGAATTAGATGAATATTTGGTAGCTAATAAATTTTACACCAGTGACAGTATATGGGATGGGATGCTGACATCTCTGATGTTCATGTTCAGCTCTGCTTCCATATCTTTGTGATACTTGAATGGACCAGTCTCTTACCCTTTCCTAGTACTTTTTCCTCAGCTATATTAATCTAATAACTGATCACACAAGTTATGGTTCAGTCTATGTGTTAGTTCGGGAAGTACATGTCAATAGGAAATTAAGCTCCCAGGGATTGTATTAAAGGATGGAGGCAGAGGAAGCTGGGAGAGACATTAGGCTACACAACACAAGCCTGACGGTATCATGAATCCTAACTGGTCTTCTAATAAAAACCTGGAACCAGATATTGGGGCAAATGTTGAAATATCAGAGAGACATAGGAACAAGCCACAGCCACTTCTCACTTCGCTAACTCCAACTGGAAGGGGGGAGATCCTGTCTCCACAAATCCTCAGACTGAATGCTTTGGGATCCTGTCTCCTCCCGCCATATCACTTCCTATTTCAACCTTCCTTGTGCTGGGATTAAAGGAGTGTGTGCTTCTCAAGTACTGGGAGCAAAGGCATGGGATCCCCAGTGTTGGGATTAAAGGTGTGTGCTACTACTGCCTGACTTTGTTTCTCTTTTAGACTAGATTAATCTTGTGTAGCTCAGGGTGGCCTTGAACTCAGAGATCTGTCTGCCTCTGCCTCCCAAGAGCTAGGATTATGGGTGTGAGATCCAACGGCTTGGTCTTTATGACTAAAACTGTGGCTGGCTCTGCCCTCTGATTTTCAGACAAGCTTTATTTGTTAGAGCAGACAGAAAAAAAATCACCACACCTGACCCTAAGGAAGGAGGAAATGAAGGGAAGGAAAGTGGAAGCAGCTTATGGGAATGGCCTGTGGTATGGGAAGGATTTCTGGCTCCAAGTCAAAGCCAGCCCTTGCAGCTGGAGAGATGGCTCAATAGTTAAGGATGCTTGCTGCTCTTCAAAAGGACCAAGATTTGACTCCTACAACTCACATTGAGCAGCTCACAACTACTTTTAACTCCAGCTCCAGGGGTGGGGTCTGACCTTTTCTGGCCTCTAGGCACACACACAGACACCTCATAAATAAACAATAACTAGCCCGCAGACCTTTTCTCTGAGGGGAATGATTATGTATCTTGGTAATGTATTGATTTAAAATTTAGAAGCTGGAGGCAATCTTATTTCGCATTTATTGGAAAAGTGTGGCATGACCTCCAAACACGATACTTGTCCTGATGGGGTTCTCTCTCTCTCTCCCCCTCCCCACACACTTTTGAGATATACTGATGCATTCTTGAAAAAGAATAGAAATGGTTGAAGCTAAATTCTTGAGATACACAACTTTCCCCAGCCTACCGTAAATACCTTTTAAATGGAAGGATCCTATTTTAATATATTTTTATTAGTTAGGCACCACATAAAACCCACTCTCACAATAGCATCTCAAGGCAAATAAATGATATGCCCTATATCTTTCACCTTGTGGTATTGATCACATTTAATAAAACACCTGTCTTTAATGTCTTTATTTTAACAGATATCCTGAGAAATGAGCATTTCCACAGCTCTCATGAGGATGGGAGAAACAAACCACATTGCTCCTCATTACTCAGATGGCATTTTCAGAGTCTTCTGAGGTCTCTCAGCTTGCCAGCCAAAGTTACATAGAAATTTGAGAAAACGTGTACATTTCTATGTATGTATGTGTGTGTGTGTGTATCAGACAGGGTCTCTATGTTGTTCTAGCTGTCCTGTAGCTCATTCTGTAGACCAGGATGACTTTGAACTCAGAAATCTACATGTCTCTGCTTCCCAAGTGCTGGGATTAAAGGCATGTACCACCACCTGTCACACATCTACTTCTTTATTCGGAGTGACTGAAGAGATGGGTTGTTTTAACCGCATGCACACAAGGTCAGGAAAAGTTGAAAGAAGTTATGATAACTTGTCCCCCAAAATGAACCCAGTTATCTGGGTTATTGTGGACTCTAAGGGAAATTTCTTAGCTTATTTATGACTAATTCCTCTTTCATTTGGGATGCTTTCTCAAAAGTCTATGTTAGTTTAGAAGATCTAATTTAATCACAGTAAAAAGACTTTGGCTTAATTATTCCCCTTTTAGTATTAATGCCACTTTATTGATCATTTATTGGACATTATTCTAGTATATTCCATGATCATTTATTTAGAATTTGTTTTCAATGACTTGTTCTAAATTGAAGAGAAAAACCTGCCTGGAAAAAAGACTAAAAAAAAATATTTAAGCTCTTATTTTGAGTCAAAGGGGTGGCTTATTTATTTTGCATTATAGGAAAGACCCATGCATCATTTAAGTCCATGAACTGCAAGGCATCTAGAATAATAATTAATGATAACAAAACCAACTGGAACCTACAAAAAAGTTGTATTTTGTTATTTACAATTAATTATTCTAATTCTGTGGGAAAATAACAAATAAGCAATCACAGCAACTTCTGGGATGACTTTTAAATACCCTTTGATTTTTTTTAACAATTATTCCAGCATTATAATTATGTTCAAAACACTCTTACTTATTAAGCCAAGAAAAAAATAATATGCACAAGAATAAATATGAGAAGAAGAAATAAAAGGAATCCTGGTATCCAGTTAATGTCTACTAAGAGAGAGAGCAGAGTAACTAGGAACTATGCCCGACAAAATATGGAGAGCACACTACCTCTTAGAGAACAAATGCCCCATGCCTCGGGGCATCGCATCCGTTACCCAAAAGCCATAGTAACAGCAACCCCCATTCCCCACTGTGCCCACTTTTCTGGTCCAGTAGCAGTCCTTACAAGAGCTCATTGAAGAAGCTATTCTAAGACCCTGAGTTTACTTCAGAAGGGTAAAGGCACTGGCAGGGTACTGGAAGGGACCTACAACATTGGCTCCGCCCTTGGTCAGAGACTTGGAGATAACGGAAGGCTAACTTTGCTTGCCGGTCCATCATGCACTACCCATATCCATAGCCCCTCCCAGCACACACATTTATACTTTGCTGCATCTTTCTCAGTTACCTTTCATGTTCATCCATACTTGGCTTTGCACCTGGTGAGTGCTCATGAGCTATTGAGGACACATCCTGACTTGATGTGTTCACTGGATGCTTTATCTCTTTCAGACTGAATCACTTCCTTTGTGTTTCAAGGATCCCACCCTACTGGGAATTGCTACTTTGGAAATTAAAATGATCTTGGACTCTAAAAATTCTGGGAAACATCTACAGCTTGGATTTTTCCATCTTCTGCCTTGGGTTTATTCCAACTTTGTAAATGACTTTCAGCTCTTCCCGTGGTGTTCCATCTGCCACTTAAACTTTATGGGTGCTTTTAAGTGAATTTTCAATAGAAATGAATGCACAATATGTATACCATATCCATCAGAAATTAAAATCTATGGTCTTTAAAAATGCTTAGTTATGACTGATTTTATAGTAAAAATAAATACAAATTAAAAAGGAGAACATTAAGACTCACAATTGCACCATCTAAGAATTAATCAGCATTGGTGTATTTATTTATGTTTGCACGTATGTAGACAGAGTGTGTGCAGGTCCACACACGTGTCTAATCCTGTGGTTGATGGTAGGTATAGTCCTTATTTATGTTCCATGTTATTTCTTGATGCCTGGTCCTTCAATTTAAGCAAGACAGCTTGGCCAAAGATCCTCTCTTTGTCTCCTGGATGTTGAGGTTACAGGAAGCCACAATGCCATCCCAACTTTTATGTGAGTGCTGGGGATTGGGATTACAGACCTCCCACTTTATCCATTGGGTCATCTCCCATCGGGAGCATTTTATCAAGTAGCTCTTCAAACTTTTTTTTCATACACACATCCATATGTTTTTATAAGGTTGCATATATACTATATAATAATAGTAATAAAGACACCTATAACAAAATCGTTCTGGTGGAAACTCTGCCTCAGCCCCTGGTATCCTGGCATCCATATACCCAAAGAGTCCGGAATGTTCTGGTAGAAGCCCCACCTCTCTCTGCCCAAATCTTGTTCCTCAGAAAGTCCCTCCAATCATGGCTGCTTACCCAGAGATGTTCAAGATACTCCCATAGGAAATTTAAACTGCATCCTAGAAAACAAACATGTGGTTTTTAAGTCTTCCTTTCCTGTCTTCTGGGGGGGGGGGTGGCTGGAAAATCATCTGGTAAAGCTGTACTTATTAAGTCTGGGCTTTTTCTGCTTTGTCCTGATTTGGAATACTGCTTCAGCAGAGAGGTTTGTCAGAGTACAGAAACATTTCAAAAATCTTATCCGTTTTGTTATCTTCCATGTTTTCCATATCAGTAAATATTCTTTTACAGTATCAGCCTTAGTGATAGGATAATACAACACTTAAACATCTACATTGAGCAAGCTGTTTTCAATAATCCAAACATAAACATCATAATCTATGTATTTGTCTCTTTATAATTAATAAGTGTTTTTTAGTAAATTACCAGACATAAAAATATTGATTGAAGGATGTACATGTTTTGAAAATGCCTTTAAAATTAAGGAGTAGAAATACTATCTGAGGAGATCTCTTGCTAGAAATGACATCTGAGATTTTCAGAAACTTGGGGAGAGTATGATTTTTTTAGAAAAAGATATTGAAGTCATCTTGTTTTCCATGGACTATTTTGTTTTGAGGTCAGGTGAGTCTGCCTATGAAATATTTGTTTCAAAGATAAGGACTAACAGGTACCCACTACTGGCTGAAAGAACACAGGTGTGCAGGGATTGCAGAGGGCACTTCAGTGCAATAACATTGTCCTGAGCTACCCAGGACATGAGGAACCCTACTCCATGGGCTCCCAACAGTGATTCTCTTCCCAGTTCACCTTTATTTCTCATTAATGAGTACAAGTTATTTAAGAGTCCAATACCTCAGGCCTGGACAAACTCTCCCAAGATGAGTAAATTCAATTGAACATTTTTATACACACACACACACACACACACACACACACACACACACACACACACACACACACACACACAGCATACTCAGCACTTCAAAAACACCAGCATGAATGCAACATAATAAAGCTTTGTTGAAAATTGATCTCTAGCTATGCATGTGAAGAGCTTACTCACATGAAAAGCTGTGCAAACCGAAAACTCAAGTCTTCTGAAACCCACAAGAAGGCCCACAGGACAAACTGTCATAGGATTGGACAGAATCTTAACTTGCTGAAACAGAGATCTCCATGGAAACTATTGCTGTGGTTGAAAATCTGCAACTATGATTGATGCTTTGCTGGAGACCCAGTGTGCACAGGTTTGAGACTATCTGGAAACTGAGTAAAGTGAGTTGTATCCGCAGGAGCACAGGCTAGTTCCATAATAAATATGAAGAGGAAATCGTATGCTTTCAAGCCATGGCACAGGAAAAGGAACCATTCTGGATACATTCAAGGGCTCTGTTTTAGCAAGGTTCTCTCCCAGAGGAGTCTACCAAAGCAAGGGCCAATGGACCTGTGTGAAGAGAACCATCGGGTCATGATGCTTTCAAGTAGGAAAAAAAGATGTACAGCTTCGGCCTCCTCCATCTTTCTGCTTGGGAAAAGAGAAACATCTAACCCAGATTTATAGCCTTCCCGCTTCATTTGGAATCTGGGGACTATTTGTTGAGGTCACAGTCCAGAGTCGGGTTCTCTAAAAGGCAGGTGTATTCACAGACCCACTCTCTCACTACCACACTGCCAATTAAGACCTAAACTGCCTGTGTACAGCAGCTCTGATAGCCCAGTACATCGTGTTCAGCTATAAAGAATACAACCCGCAAGGCATACCAAACAGAAAAGCATGATTTGAAAAGACAGAAAGTATCAGAACCAGACAGAGCAGGGAGGGTGGACCTATTAGACCAGGAATGTAAAACAACTAAAATTAATGTGCTACGTAAGGGCTATAATGGGTAACACAGGAGGTATGCAGACACAGCCGGGTAATGCCGTGAAATGGAAGTGTCAGGGAAAAGCCAAGCATAAATTCCACAAAATGAAAAAGAAGAAAAGGAAAAAGGGAAAAAAAGATCACTGTGACAGATGAACAGAACCATTGATGGGCCCATTAGTCAATGGACAGAGCCAAACAGTCTCTGAATTTGAGAACATATCAATAGAAATTCCAATACTAAAAGATAAAGAAAACAAAAACTAGGAAAAAAAAAGACTTAGCAAGATATCTAAGAAATGTGGGGAAACTCTGAATGGTGCAATATATGCAAAATTGTAGTACCAAAAAACAAGAGACAATGAGCTAAAATATTTGACACAATGATGACTGAGATTTATCAGGTTATGCATCAGATTTACCATATTATGTCCAAATATTACCATATTTTACATCTACTGTGACATGGTAATGTCTCACATGAAAATGCACTTGCTTACTTGGAAGTGTATATAGTGTCAGACTCCAGGACATAAATCTTGTAAACTTGGAGAGTATAAAATAGAATGAATTCAACCCCGACCCAAACCTAACCAAGACGCAAAGACATGCCATATTCAGATAATGAGAAAGAGGAAACCATCACACCTTACCTAACGGCAGGAATATATCCTCCACATGTACCCAAGAAGTGGACTGAAATATTTAAAGTGCTGTACATGCAAAGCAGCTTTAACCAAGAATTCTGTATCATTCAAAATTATCTCTTAAAAAAAGCAGTAAGAAATGAAGGCCTCATGAACAAACAAAAATGGAAATGTGCTGCCTATAGATCTGACTCAGTAAATATTATATGGAGCTCTTTGGTAGCCAGGGACATAGTTAAGCTGGTAAAGTGTTTGTCTCATATGCAGGAAGCCCTAGCTTCACTCTCCACATCACCTAGCTATGGTGGTGTATGTGTATACTCATTCCTAACACTTGTGAAGTAAAGGCAGAGGGGCCAGACTCTCAAGGTCATCCTCAGCTAAATTAGAAAGTTGGAGGCTAGCCTGGGTTGGGGAGGTATTGGGATAGAAGAAAAGGGGAAATGATATGTTAGAGATGTATAGATATATAAAGGAAGAGAATGAATAGGAATTAAATGATGGCACACCCAAAACTAGCTTTTTATTTTACCTTTTAAAAGATTGGTTTTACTATTTCTAACTTCTATAACAGATTACCATTTGAAATCACAAGTATGTGTTTGATTATGTTTCTATCATATATATGCCTATGGCTACAGAACACTCATGTATAAATGAAATGGACTTAAAATAATAAGAATAGAGGTAGGAATTAGCATCCCTTTATTATTATCAGGTCATCAAGTATCATGATGATCTAACTTGAAAACGGACTTGCATTCTTGGAAATGCATATTTGCATACTCCAGAGCACACATTTAAAGGGTTTAGGGAAGGCATGGATAAGGTGATATGCTAAGAAAAGAGAGCAAAAATATATATGTAAAGCATATATATATAAAGAATATATATATATATGCTTAGTTAAAACACAATACTGGGTATAGTGGTATACAGAAGTAATTCCAGCTTTCAGAAGAAAGAGGTGGGAGTATTGCAGCCTTTTCTGGCTAGCATAATCTACATGGCAAATTCTAGACCACTGTGAGGCTCTGTTTAAAAATCAACAACAACAATAAAAACATTTTAAATCCACAATAAACGAAATCAAGTAAAAGTTAAAAGTGGGAGAAAAATAAGGGTGACATACCAAAAATAGTAAGAAACATGGTAAATGCTAACTCAGCTTTGCCAACAATGATTTGGGATGCGAGTGTTCTGAATATATCCATTAAAAGATTGGCACACGGAGGAAGAAAAAAAAAGAACACACGAATTTGTAAGCAAATGGTGGTGGAGAGGATAGGAGAGATTGGAGTAGAGCAAAAAAGGGGGTGAACTTGGGCAAAAACACATTGTATACTTGTACAAGATTCTCAGACAAAACAGGGCAACAGATTTCACTGTGCTGTCACTTGTCATCCTAAAATCATACACAGATTAAAAGTAAATTAGTAGGAAACCATATGCCATGCTAGTCAGTACATTCAAAGGAGAGTGCTGAAGAGCTATATTCCTTTCAGAATTACTGAAAGTGGGGTCGGGGGAGGTTATTCCCAGTCTACAGACAGATGCCACAAGAGTAAAAACTGCAGGCTAATATTTCTCAAGAACATAGGTGTAAAAATCCTTAAAATATTAGCAAGGCAAATGAAACAATGTGTGAAGATTTCCACACCACAGCAGAGGGGGAGGTTGTCTCAGCTGTGCAAGGTAGGATCACTGTTCTTACAAGTAGCATGCTGATCCTAGACTAAAGAGAAAGAAGATCACACAGTCATAAATGCAAGAAATGTACTTAACAAATCCACATCTGCAAGAAAATTGTCAGTCAGCTGGGGACACGAGACATAGTTCAGCAGTACTGACTGCTTTTTCCAGAAGACCCAAGTTTGATTTCTAGCACTCACATGGTGGCTCATAATCATGTCTATCTCCAGTTCTAGCTGTTCCTACCCCTTCTTAAGGCTTCTGTGGCTACCAGGCACACACATGATAGACAGAAACAAACAAAACACCCATTCACATAATTAATATACAATGAAAATAATTTTTAAAACAAAAATTTTGACTACTGTCAGTAATAGCAGAAACTGCTCTGGTAATATGTTGTATATTTAATAAAAAATGATCTGGAATATCAGAGGACAAGCCATCCACAGAGTCAAGCCATGAAGGTCAGGGAGTGGTCACATATACCTTTAATCCTAGCACTCAGGAAACAGAGGCAGTGAGTTTGAGACCAGCCTTGTCTACAAAGAAAGTCCTAGATCAGCTAGGGCTACACAGAGAAACCCTGTCTCAAAATACAAATAAATCATATATATATTTGCTAAAGTTCCTTAGAGTTGAGGTGGTAAATGTGGTTCCTGCAAGTACTTCTGTCATGAAGCTAATTAGATTTAGGGCTATTGTTATTAAAAAAAATAATGGGAAATGCAGTAGGGCTATGCTTTTATACACTAAATATTTGTCATTGTAAATATTGGTTTAATAAAACTTTGATTGGCCAGAAGGCAGATAGAAAATAGGTGGGGAGATCAGACAAGGAGAATTCTGGGAAGAGGAAAGGGCGGAGACAGTCGAGAGTGAGACACAGAGGAAGCAGGATGAGATGCTGCACTGAAGTAAAGGTATCGAGCCACGTGGCTAAGCATGAATAAGAATCATGGGTTAGTTTAAGAGTAAGAATTGGCAAGTGATAATCCTGAACCCTAGGCCAAACAGTTTATAATTAATATAAGCCTTTGTGTGATTACTCAGGACTAAATGGCTTTGAGACTGGCCAGGTGGGATGGAGAAACTTCTGACTACAAACTTCCTAATCTTGATAAACAGTATCAACCAAACCACCATGATAGGGTAGAAAGGTAGTTATGGGAGGGGGGGGAGAGAATGGATATGTTAAAAATACACTGTAAGAAATTCTCAAAGAGTAAAAACATTGTTAAAACACTACAGCTAATATCATAGTCAACAATGAGAAACTAGAAGCTTCCTCATTCTGTTCACAAGCAAAGGCAAGGACTTTACAGCTCACTTTTCTTCTGCGCATTGTGTTGAGGTTCTAGCTAGTGCATGGAGACAGGCAAAACAGTAAAGGGCATAGGTACCAGAAAGAAGAAACATCGGTTCACAGATGGCATAGATCCATGTAGAGAATTCAGGGCTTGGGATATTGTAACTCAACTGAAGAGGCTTGTCTACACACCTACAAGACCATAGAGTCAATCCCCAGCACAAACTCATGAAACAAAAAACAGCCACAAAACGGAGGAAAGAAAATGGGGGAGGGGAGGTAATAATCCCAGAAGGGGCTTTTCTATCTTCCTCAGAGAAAAATTTAAGGAATGTTAATAACCCTAATATATCAACATTATTAATAATGAGATCCTGTCAGTCAATCATCTTCTAAAACTGGTGCTTCCTAATCCACATGAGCAGGGCAAGTCAACAACTGAGGTGTTTCTTTTGTGATCATAAAGACTCTGCTGAGTAACTTATTGTGCTTAAGAACTGAAGCTTGTGGTAACTGAGAATATAGGAAATGCTGAGGATGGGGCTAGGTATTTGTGGTGGATTGAATAAGAATGGCCTCCACAGGCTCATATGTTTGAATACTTGGTCACTTGGTGCCATTTGGTAGGATTAGAAGGATTAGGAGGTGTGGCTTTGTTGGAATAGGTGTGTACTTGTTGGAGGAAGTGTATCACTGGGGTTTGGCTTTGAGGTTTCCTCCTCATCAGGGTGTAATTCAGCTACTTGCTTCAGTTCCATGCACACAGCTATGCTTCCCACCATGTTGATAACGGACTAACCCTCTGAAATTGTAAGCAATTCCCAATTAGATGGTAATAGAGTCGCCCTGGTGATGGCGTCTCTTCACAGCAAGTAGAACAGTGACTAAGTATTATTAACAGCATTATCAAGTGCAGCCTATTGACTAAGGAAACAGAGTAGAAAGACTCAGGTCCCAGCGCTGGTGGAGCAGGGCTTCTATTCTGGGCACTTGATATCTGGGTCCCTGTTTTGAGGCCTGTACAAAAACAGTATCATCACATCAGAAAGAGCATGGTAAGCAATGCTTCTGTCACACGGTGCAAAGGTTTTTATTTCAATGATTACAAAATAGTCCCTGTGAAATAAATGCTTCTTGGGTGGTACTGTGAACTGTGGGTTCTGGAAATGCCAACCTGGAAGAGCAGTTGTCCACAGAGGCCTTTGATAATGTCTGGATACACAAAAAGGATTTTCACGCTCCCACCCGGAAGAACCTAAACCCTCAAGCTTGCTCAGTTCAAAAATGACAGTCACTTCAAGTACTCAAATTACTTAGAAAAATTAGAAACTTAAAAAAAAATTGATCAAGTAATTTGTGTGAATTGATTTGAAAACAAAAGGAAGAATATGCAATTATATTTTATGCTTTGCATTTGCACTTAAATCCTTGGCCAATTTTGAGTTTCTCTCTTTACCTATCCCCCTTTCTTTTTGCCAAAGGTCTCCTTCTATATCAAAAGAGCCTCTCTTGGCCAAGAGCTCACTGTGTTGCCGAGGTTGGCCTCGAACCCATGGCCAACCTGCCTCAGTCTCCCAAGTTCTAAGATTAGAGGCATGAGCCAGCACACCAGTTTAGGAAGTTCTTTATTTTGGAAGAAGGCACAGTCCCTTACAGTCCTTAGGAACAAGTATATTGTTTTCTGATGCACAATCCATTAGGTAAAGGAGGTACAGTAGGTGAGGAACAGGCTTGCAAGAAGGCAACTGTGAAACTAGCTAGGGCCATTATCTGAGGTGCTGGGGGAGGGGTGGTGTCAGAGGTGGGTGTGTATCAATGCTCCGGAACAGTCTATTCTTCCAGACCTGCCCAGACCTCCTTTGAGTTGACAAGGATGAATGATATCAGATACTGACATTTTTTGAGTTGTATAGAAATTTCTCCCTAACAATTGCGTCCCACAGAGCCCTTAACTAGGCTGTGTGTGTGTGCTTCCTTTTGATTGCGATTGCATTCTGGGTTACTTCCCACCACTCTATTCACACAACTATTCATGGCCACCTGAGTAACTGTGAGGTGATGAAGTGTGGGACCTCACATGACACACAGCTTTTGAAATAGGCAGCGTGACATAATGCAATAGCTATGGCCCCGGTTGTGGTGGAAAATATCTTGAGGGGGAAAAATAAAGATCACCGAAGGAGAGTCAGTTTAGATTCTAGACTAGTGTGCCTGGGAAAGAAGAGCTAGGAGGCTCTCTTTCCCGTCCCTCTCCCTGCCCCCACGACAGTTCTGGAGCACTGCAGTGTATTATAAAATGCCTCGGGAAAGAAACAATACAGGATAAAAAAAAAAAAAAAAAAAGTTAAGGGCTTGCTAAAGACACCAGAACCCCCAGAAAAAGCTCTCTTGACATTCATTTATCTATTTCCAGAACCTTCCAGCTGCTATCTCAAAAGTTTAGGGATGCCAACCCCCTTTTCTGGATGACAGGCAAGGCTCTCCCTGGATCCCACCAACAATTTGGTTGTCCGGCTTCCAGCACCTTCCCAAAGGTTGTGAGGAGCAGCCCATACCCTCTCCTGACAGTAGGTGTCAGCACGAACCTTGTTCATTCATGGTCGGTTCTGTGGGAGCGAGCTGAACTCCGATGCTCAAGGAGGAAGAGTAGGCAGTGAGGCTGGGAATTTAAAAATCTGGCGAATCTCTTGGCAGTTAAGAGCCTGGAGAAACTGCCCACATTTAGACATGTTGACATGTGAATTGGAAATCTTGTTCACTTACAATAATTTTCCTTCTTCACTGAAGTCTCTGGTTAGTACAGCGTTTCTAAGAAAAGTGCTTGGAGTTAGACGGGAAATTCTTATTTTATTAAATAAAATTTACATCTCAAGCCCTGACAGCTAAGCTTTTTTTTTTTTTTTTTTTTTTTTTTTTTTTTTTTTTTTTTTTTAATTACAATGGTTTATTTATTTGCGTGGGTTGTATGTGGGGGAGGCTGTGTGAGGAGGTCAGACAACAACTTGCTGAATAAAATCCCGTTGTCTGGACCAGCCACAATTTACTTGTCTGTTTACCTGAAGGACCCTTGGTTCTTCCAAGTTCTGGATCCTGAATAAAGCTGCTATCAGCATCCGTGGGTGGGCATACATTTCCAAGTCACTCTCAAGTAAACACACAAGCATGATTGCTGTAGAGTGAAGGTGTGTTGAGTTTTGTTGGATGCTGTCAAACTGTCTCCATACTTCACTGCATTTTTAGCACACCCCCCCTCATGAAAACTGCTGTTTTTCATCTCTGAGTTATCTCTGAGTCCTGGCTTTTGTATTTGACCATTCTAATAGACGTGCCATAGGATTGCATCGCTGACTTCATTTGCATTTCCTTAGTGAAATCACATAGAATTTGTTCACGTGCTCATTTTCCATCTGAATATCCTCTTGGATGAACTGTTAAAGTCTTTGCCTACATTTTAATTGACTTGTTTATTTTCTTACTCTTGGCTTGGTAGAGTCCTTGGTAGAGTAACGTCAATGAGATAGGGATGTCTAGTGCCCACTCCTCCCACGGAGACAGCCAAAGAATAAACTACCACCCACTGTCCCCAAAGGAGGAGTTGGTGGGTGTGCCCTGCTTCCCACGGACAGTGTGGTTACTCCGCTGTGGCATCTGGGAGCCAGAGCCCACTGTTCATGAGCCCTCTGTTGGAGACAGGAGCCACAGCGCACCTCCACCTCTGAGAATCTGGCACCACAGAAACACCCCCAGTTGGTGGCCCATCATCCCCAGTGCCAAACTTTCACCATGTTGCTTATGACTAAACTGGACAGCACCTGCCCCTCCCAGCCACTGCCACACTTACTCTAGCCGCGCCCTCGATACAGCAGTGCTGAGCACTGAGTCTCCAAAGGTGCTAGTGGATTCACTCTGCCACAGACACCCCATCGCTGAGCACCTATGTACGAATTGTTGTGTATTCTTCCTGAACTGACCTTGTTGTTCAGTGCTGTCTTCTTGCCTAACTTTCCTTACTCAGAATTTGCCTCGTCTGAAATTATTATAGCGGTGTAAAGCAAACTTTAAAGAATTTATCTCCACTTATTCTTTCTCTGACCCGCCTTATCTATATCCAGTGTAGGACTTACGTGCTTTTCTTTCCTCTCTCTTTTCCCCCTTGGTTTTTGAGACAAGATCTTTCTACATAGCCCTGGCTCTGGCTGTGAGAACATCTTCCTACCACCATTGGTTGTCCACATGTCACTATGGAGATGACAGTTATCTTCATCCTTACTGTCTACGCAAGTCTGATGGTATTCTACGACCATAAAATGGTTCCTGTGAATAAATGCTTGTCAGGTGTTACTGTGAACAGTGGCTTCCAGAAGTGCCAACCTGGAAGGGAGTTGTATACAGGTGCTTTGATGGCATCTGTACGCACAAAAGGGTTTCCAGAGGTCAGTTTACTAAGATCTCGGCTCCACATTACCCCACCATCCTACACTGACTCATGTTTGGTTTCAACCAGATCCTTAGGAAGTATGTTCAGTCTGGTAGCCAATCAGGATCCTACGTGGCCACAAGCAGGAACTGTTCTTGCTATTTTTAATCAAACAGACCCCTGACTCCACAACTACAGTTGCTGACCAAATGTCATGAGCCAATCATGAAACAATTCCTTTATCAGTAACGGTCTATACCCAGTCACTTCAAAGTACACATAACCACAGTTGGAATTCCCTAAGTAGGCTTAAACCACTTTACTTTCCTCAGGTTGAAGCCATTTTGGGTGGGTCCCAGCATGCTGATTTTTCTTGAGAAGAAAGTTGCTTTCTGCAATTGCATATTGGGTATCTTCTGGTCATTTGGAGTGATCTAAGGACCCTACAAAGTGTCCTTCATAGATCCATAGATGAACTAGGCTGGTAACTGTTTGCTAACAGTGAGATCACTAAAGGCCTCAGTCTATCCAATCATGTTGTTCAGCTAGCCTTTAGTGATCTCACTATGTCTGTCTTCGACACTTTTTTGCTTGTTTTATAACTTCACGCATGGAAACAGCAACGTAAGTTCAAATTCAAATGAAAGACGCCATAAGCACACATTTAGTTTTCATTGTTAAACCTCCCAGCAAACTGGGACAGAAATACCTCACCCTAGTGAAACTTTCACATCTTCGCTACTGTGATATAACAAGAAAGAAATTTGTGTCTCTGTCCCTGTCTACACTCTGTATCCCTTTTCTGGAGCATAACCCCCCAAACACAAATTTTTGGAAATGAGAAGTGTCTTCATGTACAATAAAGAAGTGACTGGTAGCAAGGATCCTGGATGGTTTTAGTGTTAACAGATGCAGTGGCTTGAAGGGGAAAGTCTCCTACTGGCTGGTTGCTTGAAGGGAAAGTCTCCTATTGGCTGGTGGCTTGAAGGGAAAAGTCTCCTATTGGCTGGTGGCTTGAAGGAGAAGTCTCCTATTGGCTGCTTGATTCCTGGTTGGTAGTGCTGTCTGGGAAGTTGTGGCTTTGTTGGAGAATGAACTTCACTGGACACAGGCTCGGGGAGTTTAAAGACTGTGCCATTGAGTTTTCTTTCTTTGTTTCTTGTTTGCTGTTTAGGATGTGAACTCTGAGTATCTGCTCCAGATGCCATGCCTGATGGCAGCAATGCTTCTCCACCATGATAGCGATGGACGCCTGTCCCTCTGGAAACATAAGAGAAGGTTAACACTTCCTTCTATGAAGTCACCTTGGTGGTGGTGTTTTATCACCACAATAGAATAAATAACAAAGACACCAGAGGATCCAGCTATTGGTTAGAGGTTTCCTGACCTGAAGAAGCTGAAGGTTGAATAATAGAGCACATCTATGATTTGATTAAATATGGTTATGCATTGATGCATCTACAAACACCCCCAAAGGGATGGGTTTAGAGAGCTGAACACCTGAACGGGGGTGTACCCCAAGAGGACCGGGACTTTGCACCCATTTCCTCATATCTTGTTAGTGGCAACTGAATGTTATACTCCTTTGTAATTATTGGGTAAATGGAAGTAAACTGTTTGCTAAGTTCTGTGGGCCATTCTAGAAAACGTCTAATCCTGAGATTAGGGGGTCATGAGAAGTTCTGCAATACAGCTAGTTGGCCATAGGTTCTAAAATCCTAAACTAGCAATTAGCATTTGAAATATGGAACAGCCTTGAGCCCTTAAACTGTGGGGTCTGACTCTAACTCCAGGTAGACAGAGCAGGAATTTAATTAAATTATATAACATCCTGCTGGATTTGCCTACTGTGCAGGGACACCACCCCTGCACAATCTGGCCTCAGACGGGAAGTGCTAAGTGTTAAGGTGTCTGTGTGAGACAAGGAAAAGTTTATTTCTTCTACTACTACAGATAATTGGCTTCTAGCAGCCAGTTTGGGCTTGAACGATGAGCTGCTCTTTCTTATTACTTGGTAATGTCTTGACGGCTCCAGGACTGAGAGAAACTAGATAAGATGAATCCAAAGAAAGTCAGAATGTTCTAGCGGTCCCCGTGCATGGCCAGTCCTCCTCGGAGTAGCTCGCATTCTGCTCTCAAGGGTTTTGTTTCTCAGTGTAGAGGATTTGCTCTCCACCTGTCCAGCTAAGCTTCAGCCTTCTCCCTCCGCCTGCTTCATGAACACGTGTAGCTAATTACTTCTAGTTATTATTAGGGTCCAGGGAGTCTGTCTTGACAAGACTCCTTTGCCGTCACTCAATTCACAGCTAATTGGGAGCCTTTCATTCATGGCCAATTATTACAGTTAATTAAGCTTCAATACTTTGATTTTTCAAAATCCCTTTCCTTTCATAAGATGAATAGGAACTCAATTTAATAAGTGAAACAATGTCTTCTTTATCTCCTTTTATCTCCAGCTTCATTTTAGAAGAGACTCTGAAATATGAAAACTACTTACTTTGTTGTTTTGTGAAGTAGCAAAGGGCTTTTCTGTCTCTTTAAGTGGTTCTATTCTGAACCATTTTAGGCTGCTCATTTACATTTCACAATGTAATCTAGCAGGGACCTCACCAAAGGTACAGCATGCAGCCTCTGACTTGGAGTTGATTAATTCATGAAGCAGGAGGTCATCTACACAATTATTATAGGGAACAGAATCTATTTAGTATATTTAAAATATAGCATTTACTGCAGGAGATATAATACTAAAAGAACAGTTACAATTGGCTGGAGCATGTGCAGCATAGATTAGAGAAAATTTGGGAGATTGGGCAGAAGAAAGGGAAGCCTTCTTACAGGGAGAGATAAGTATGAGGCCAGAGAAGGCCTTTTAGGTAGACAGACAATGCTGGTAAAGGAGTGTGGCGGTGGAGGGTAGACCTCCTCTCCGAGAATTTGGCTCAGCTAGCTATTGCACAAAATGGAGGAAAATGAGCAAGCCAGCCACTTGGCTTCCATCATTAGCACGTTGGGTTCAGGCCAAATCAACACACACTTGACCCTCTAGTCCGTATGGAGCCACAGGTTCCTTCTGCACAGGGATGTTATTGCCAGTGTGGTGCTCAGAGAAACTTCTTGGGTGGTCTTGTTTACAAGGATGGTTATGAAGTTGTCCTTGCATGTAAGAGTATAGAGCAGCTGAGCAAGTGGCAAGCTATGGCCAAATGAGTCCTTCTATGAGGAATGAATGGTCCCTACATTTTAAGTGGTTGAAACTTTAGAATAATATTTTGTGACATTTAGAGATCATATGATACCCAAATAACAACATATGAAGCCAATGTTGAGCAGCTACTATATGCCAAGTGCCATTTTAGGCTCCTGGGATACATAACAAAGATACCTGCTATCTGGGCTGTATTCTCTCTTATAAAGATGGCTGTCTCCACTCCCTTCTTATCCACCATGACTTTTCTCCACTGGCTAGTCCTATGCTGTGGGAAAATGCAGTCAGACTCAATTGTAATGATCTTGCATTGAAGTTAATATTTACTAAATCAAGTGAACCTTCCTCTGGCACAACAGTCTTTCTACTGTTGGATGTGAACCAGAAAGATTATTATTAACTTTAGGGAGGGAAATCAGGCAGTCTTACTGCTGGTAACAATCAATCAAATTTGTCCAAATTTAACTACAGATTTTAGTCATGGAAAATGTAGAGATTCTTTCCTAAGTAAAGATTGCCAATAACGTGTAACAGTGAGGTTTATGGCCTGACTGGCCCCAGGGTCCTGATCTGTCCATGGCCACTCCCTGGCCCCCAAATGACTCAGATGCTTATATTAAGTTCATGCTGTTTGCCCTATGTCTCAGGAACATTGCTAGCTTGCTCTTACGTCTTAACTCAATCCATTTCCATTAATCTGTCTGCCACGTGACCCATGGCTCACCTGTGTTCCTTACATGTTGCTTCCTTGGGCAGCTGGGTAGGTTTCTGTCTGACTCCGCCCTCCTCCTATCCATTCTCTGATTTTCTTGCCTACTTTTTCTATGGTGCTGGTCATGGGTCAAATCAGTCCTTTATTTACAGCATATAGAAAGACATTCTCACATCAATAGCAGATTTACGTTCTCTACAAATTCTAACTGGTTCTGTGTAAGGGAGCTGCAGACACACACTGTAAGACAACAGCGCAAGGTGAAAAGTCACATAAAGATACCCTAAAGGTCCTTAGTAAGGTTCACAAGAACCCCTTCTGCACAAAACTGCTTTGAGATGGACTCCACATTATTTTTATTTATTTCTCATTAATTTTAAGTGATCAAACAAAGTAATGGTATTCATGATATTATCTGCATACATGTATATGTAATACTTGGTAGAGCACCCCATATTTTTAGTTTAGAGACTATTTTCATCATGTTTTCTTTCTTGATTTAAATATTAAATATGTCCCCTTGGAGAAAAATGGACATGAATCACAGAAAGCAGAAATAAATCTAAGAATTATTATCTGCCATTCTCTAATAAACTGAGACTGGGTGTGGTGATAAATTTAGATTGTGGTTGTGATGTCTTTGGAGGAGGCCTGGGACACTCGGGAGAGAGATGTGCACTACAGAAAGAGATGAATTTGACATGTGGGTGTGGATCTTCTCACCCTCATGAGGCAGGCAGAGTGAGGAAAGAAGAGCTGAGTGTTTAAGGGAAGAAATCACACATTTAAGGTCAGAAAAGGGAGGGATTCCTGAATCATGGCCTGATCAGAAGAAAGCTGAGACTTTGACATGTTGTTAAAGCCAACCAGAGAGAAGGCTGAGGGTCAAGTCCCTGGTCTCAAGAGTCTACCCTGAGATCTGATGTAGGGGAAGGCCTGAGAGTATTTTCTGGATTAGCAATGAAGAACTTGTGGCCACACTTTTAAACCATGTTCTCACTGGCACACTTAAACAACCAGAATGTGGTGAGCAGGAAGTGAGGAAGTGAACGTAAGGACACATGGTGTCAGGGGAAGCCATGACCTTCCCACATACCCATCATGTCACGGGAACGAAAGAAAATGATCAAAATCTTGAGTCCTACTCTCATAGAGAGCATAAGAAGGTGGTACCAATGTGAAGCGAAGGATGCTGAGATTTTCAGAGGTAGAAATGTAAAGATATTTAAAATATTGGAAAGCACTCAGAGGTATAACTGGGACACAGTGTATTTTGATCTAAGTTTTAGAAAAATTAGCAAGATTAGTTAGCCAAGGCACTGAAGGAAGGGAAATCTGAAAGGAGGAACCTTGAGGAGGAAGCTCTCTAACATGGCATTCATTCCTTGACATTTCAAGATCAAGTCCATCTTGTCTTCAGAGCCCTTACCAGAACCACAATATAAACCCATCATCCACATTCTCATCTTTACACAGCTGAACATTTTGAAGTGCTTTCACTCAGGAGCATGCATCTTACTAAAATTCCTTTTAAGTTAGCTTTTCAACTCTTTACTTCAACCTATACCAGGTTGCTCTTTTAGGGTTTCTATTGCTGTGAAGGGACACCATGAGCACAGCAACTCTTACTGGAGCTGGCTTACAGTGTCAGAGGTTTCGTCCATTATCATCATAGCAGGAAACATGGAAGCATACTGGCAGATATGGCGCTGAAGAGGTAGTTCTACACCTCGATCTGCAAGCAACGAGAAGTGGATTATGCCCCACAATGGCTGTAGCTTGAGTATATGAGACCTTCACAGTGACACACTTTCTCCAACGAGACCACGCCTACTCCAGTAAGTCCCCAGCTTCAATAGTGCTACTCTCTATAGGCCAGGCATTCAGACACATGAGTCTATGGGGGTCCTTTCCTATTCAAACCGCCACAGCTGCATTTCCATATGCTTATCCATAGATGCAGAGACATGGACAGAGATATGGACTACTGCCCAGCCTAGTTGTTCAACATACACAAGGCGGGTCTCTGGTTTTGTCCATAGGTGGCGTGGTTCTCTTTTCTTCTTTGTTTTTCTATCATTCAGCTCTATTTTTTACACATTTCAATTACATTTTGAAACCTCTTGATCGTGCTCTCGGTTGTTAAAGCTTACTCCTTTACAACAGGGCCTTCAGGAGAACAAATTCTGTTTTTGAAAACAATCTATGAAAGTATTAATAAAAAAGAAATAATGTGT
This sequence comes from Phyllotis vaccarum, assembly GCA_033318265.1. Lineage (NCBI taxonomy): Eukaryota > Metazoa > Chordata > Mammalia > Rodentia > Cricetidae > Phyllotis > Phyllotis vaccarum. The sequence continues at coordinate 60,987,670 of JARWLC010000001.1, read as the reverse complement.
GTGCACATGCGCATGTGACTCCTGACTGCCTATCAGAGCGTGGATTTACATCCACACACATAAAAATACTCCACCCACTGGACAAGGAGGCAATGCCTTTAATCCCAGCACTTGAGTATGGGAGTAGGTAGATCTCTGTGAGGCACAGTTTATATAGAGAGCTTCAGGACAGCCAGGGCTCTATGGAGAAACCCTATCCATGTGTTCTGCGACTTCTGAAGAAGCGATTTGGATGGTTAGTTTATTTGGTAGGCTAAAACATAAAATCCCTGACTATGTGGATAATGAATAAGAAAAATTTATTTCTCAGAGTTTTAGAGTCTGTAAAGTTCAAGGTCAGGATGTTGACATATTCAGTGTCTGTTAAGAGTTTACTCCTTAGATAATTATGTCTTCACTGCATTGCCTTGGTAGAAGGGACACACTAGCTCCCTCGCATCTCAAACAGACCAGTTATTTCATCTATAAGGCCATCACTATCACGACCTCCCAACTTCCGAATTGTCTAATGTCCCTACCATGAGGGTCAGGATTTCAACGTGAATTTCAGAGTGTACAGACATTCAGTTTCCTGTACTCTTGCCATAACCCCTAAACTCCTGTCTTTGTCCCAGTATTAACTCATTTCAGCATCAGCTCAAAATTTGAAGTTCACAGTCTCTATTATCATCTAAATTACATGTGAGACTAAATGGAGGTTCAACTGGTTTGAGGCAGAGCACTTTTCAGCTCTAAATATGCAAAATCAGACACATTGTGTATTTCCAAAACACAGTGAAAAGGCAGAGGACAGGAAGTTCCAAACTAGAGACCCAGGAAAGAGAAAACGATGGTCCAGGTCTCCGGTCTCCCCAAGGCCAAATCCCACAGTTCAAAAATTATTTCTTTAGCTCTGTGCTATGCCCTCCACCTGTTCCATAGCTTTAGGCAGCTGCCCTCTCTCAGGATGGAGGCCTGGCCCTCCTGATGTAGCCCTACACCTGTGCTTCAGGTCATATGCTCAGAGCTCCCTAAGCATGTACTCATTTACCATTTAGAATCTCTGGGATGGTCTCATTCCTAAGGTCTCGATCACCTTGATGGCAGATTCTCTATGGGAGTTTTATATTCAGGACTTATGGTTGGACTAGCAACCCTGGTGTTTTCTGAACTGTCTTTAGGGTCATGTTGTATCTTACTATGTCTTTTCATCTGTTTAGATAGATGACTAATATATTGGGAGGTCATGTGACCATACTATCTCTTTCAAAAAGGCTTTTTCCTCCTCCTCTTCCTCTTTCCTCCAATCTGGCTACACTGAGACTGCTGAGCTCTCCTGCTTTCTCATTAATAACAAGTCCATCTTCAAATATTTTTGTTTAGTTTTTTAAATTCTATCACAGAGGGGGCCAAGATGTTCCTTCAACACTTAGCCATTCTCTCAACCAAATATCCAATTTTAGTGGTTCAGAAGTTCTGCCTTTTATAAAAGATTAGGACTTGAATATATTTCAACCAATTTTTTTGTCATTTCCATCTGTGGCCTCCTGGTACCTAACACTGTTTTTTATTTTTAAAACATATTTCTTTAATGTGCTTTATCTGCTTGTCTACCATGCGCATGCCTGATGTCCAAAGTGGTCAGATTTCTACTGGAACTGGAGTTGTAGCTGGTTAATAACCACCATGTGGGTTCTGGGACTTGAACCAGGTCCACTGGAGATTAGCCAGTGCTCTTAACTGCTGAGCCATCTCTCCAGCTCCTTGTGTTTTGTTAAAGGCTTTAAAAGGTATCTCTAAGAAGACTAAAGATTTCTCTATCATCTCTCTTCTACTTTCCCTACCTTTCCTATCCTCTCCTCTCACTTATCTCTTCTTCTCTCCTAAGCTCTGACCATAATTTCCTCAGTTGTTTACTCAAGGCAGTGTAGACATTTCTAACATACACCAAAAACATTCTTGGGCTTCACCACTACCCAGTTCTGCAGCCACACCCACATGTTTAGGGATCTGTTACATCAGCACAATCTTGGTAGCAAACTTCTGTCTTAATCTGTGTGGTTTGCTGTAACAATATAGATTGAGAGGCTTGCAAATAATATCAGTCTATTTCTCACAGGTCTAGAGGCTAGAAAGTCCAAGTTGGGAAAGTTGGTATCTGGAGAGGACATGTTTTCACTGTCCTCACACAATAGCAAGCTGAGGGATTCTGGGATCCTGTGGTTAGGACATCACCCTCATGACCTAATCACTTTTTAAAGGTTTTCTTACTCCATTGTATCAGAAGTATAGGCTTTTGCATGAATTGGGGAAGGGGCAAATGCATCCGATAATGACAGTGATATTAGTGAGGGGAACTGAGGTCACAAGTTTCTTGCCTTTTATAAGCCAACCCCTGAAGAAAAGAACTCTCTCTCTCTCTCTCTCTCTCTCTCTCTCTCTCTCTCTCTCTCTCACACACACACACACACACACACACACACACACACACACAGAGAGAGAGAGAGAGAGAGAGAGAGAGAGAGAGAGAGAGAGAGAGAGATCCACATTAGCTCTGGAAAAGTAAGGATTCCAGAATTGTTGGTGTCCTGATGTCAGCACACCCAGATGAAGAATTCGGTCAGTTTTGCAGATATTCAGACTCAAGATGCCAAATATTCCCATCTGTGGAAATAGGCAGTTATGATTTTTTTTCAGTTTTTTTCTTGAGTCCATTGGCAGGACTGTGTGTGGCCCTATCTGCTAAGTTTGTAAGCCCCAAACTACAATTTTTATGAAAAGTTATGGGGCTGATCCTGGAAAGTGCTTTTCCAACCTAGAGATTTGTAGATCTGTTTCTTTTACTCTTCACACAGGAATGACTACTTCCTCTTTTTATATCTTATTTAATCAGAATAGAGGGGAAAAAACTCAAGAGTATCAAGAAGCCTTCCTGGACCGCTACAGATAAACAAACATGCATTCTTAAAAAATTCACATAAAGGAGCCTCATCCCAGCCCCATGGCAGAGTGCTTGTAGGGCTTCTCTTCCCACACTACCTCCATTCCCAGGGGACGGGACCCTGCCCAACCTTGCTGTACATCAGTCCCAGTACCCACCCCCAGTCCATTCCCATTTCTTCTTGTCATTCCCTTAATACCTAGAGACACTTTCTACCTGGGACCTCCCCCCCCCACCAGTGACCACATCTGGAAGGGACTCAGGTTGGCGGATCACACTGTCCTCCTGTCCTCCATTACAATCTCTCCGTTCTCTATTCATTCCCTATAACAACCAGCTTACAGGTGCCCCTACTCCCATCTCAACTCCTTTCACTGGAGACCCTAGTTCTTAGTTCAGGCTCAGGATTTCTCTAAGCCTTTCATCCCTGTCTCTACAGGTTATTCTTTGGTTTACTGAAACATATTTACAAGATTCCCCCTTCCCAACACACCTCTGACTTCCTGGTGACATCACCTCTTGGTGTGGACAGGATTACCTTAGCTCTTTCCTGATGCCTCCCTCAGCATTTCCCTCCATTCCTCTCTGTGACTCATAGGCCTACAGAAGCATTCTCTATCCGGAACCATCACACTATCTTAAGAAGGGGGCAGCTGAATCAAGGGACTGAACACCCTGCCCCAACAAAGGCAAGACCAGACTAACAACCAGAGTCACCTCAATCATCCCAGCCCCAGAAGTCTAGACAGCAGTGAAAAACACAAGCATTAACAGCCAGGACAGTGTGCTGCCATCAGAACTTAGTAACCCCACTAGAGCATGCCCTGAGAAACAAAGTACAGCTAGAGTAGGAATAAAGACTCCAAAATAGCAGTTGTGGCTATGTGGCTATTTTAAAGAAGTTATAAATAAATCCTTCAAGTCTGTGAATATGCAAAGAATATAATGAAATACTAAAAACAGTTCAAGACACACACATAGAAATAAAATCACTAGAGAAAACCCAAGCTGAGATAAAACTGGAAATGAAAAATTTGAGAACGTTGGGGGAACAAAAGAAAACTCAGAGGAAAGCCTTACCAAAGACATGGAAAAGAGGATGTCAGGCACTGAAGAGAAGGTAGAAGAAATTAATACCTCTGTCAAAGAAAATATCTAAATCTAAAAAAATAAAAAATAAAAAATAAAATCACAAAACATCCAAGAAATCTGAGACATTATGAAAAGACCAAATCTATAAATAATAGGAGCAGAGGAAGGAGAACTCAGGTCAAAGGCTCAGAAAACATATTCAGCAAAATCATAGAAGAAAAATTTCATAACCTAAAAAGGAGATGGCTTTCAGGCACAAGAAATACACAGAACAACAAATAGATGGAGCCAGGAGAGATATACGGATGACACATAATAATCAAAGCAGTGTATAGAACAAAGAATATTAAAAACTGCAAGGGAGAAAGACCAAGTAACATAAAGACAGACCCATTCGACTAACACCTGGCTTCTCATTGAAGTCTCTAAGAGCCAGAAGGGCCTAGTGTTGTAAAGAAGTTTTTCAGTCTCGGGCAGCCAGAGGTCTCAGACCCACAGACCTGCAGCCCCAGACCCTTTAGCCTCCCGCCACTGCTCAGGCCCTAGAAATGATTTAGACGTTTATATTAAGTTCATGCTGTTTGGCCTATGGCTCAGGCACATTGCTAGCTTGCTCTTACATCTTAACTCAACCCATTTTCACTAATCTGTCTGCCACATGGCCCATGGCTCACCTGTGTTCCTTACGTGTTGTTCCTTTGGGCTCCGTCTGTCTGACTCCGCCCTGCTTCTCCTACCTATGCTCTGATTTCTCCTCCTGCTTTTTCTATGGTGCCTGTCATGGGCCAAAACAACTCCTTTATTTAAAGATTGAGATTCACAGCATACAAAAAGACATTCCCACAGCCTAGAGTTCAATAAACTCTAAGAGACAATAGAGGTTAGCCCAAACTACTACACCCAACAAAACTCTCAGCCACTTTAGACAAAGAAATACATTTTATGTTTAAACTAAATTTAAACAGTATCTACCTATCCAGTTCAGCCCTATAGAAGGTGCTAAAAGGAAAAATTCAGTCTGAAGAAATTTACCACACTCAAGAAACACAAGAAACAAATAATCCCAGACAAGCGAATCAAATAGCATAACAACTAAATAACAGTAATCAATAAGCATCATTCATCGATAACTCTCAACACTAATGGTTTCAATTCCTCAACCAAAAAATGATACAAGACAAACAGAAGGAATTAGTAAATGTAACCCATCTTTCTTATCATCAAGGATAGATAACTACCAGTGAGAAAGAACGAAAAAGATATTAATTATAAGCCAACTGACCTAACAATCAAGCAGATGTAGCCATTATATTACCTGAAAAAACAAACTTCAAAATAAAACTAATCAGAAAAGATGGGGAAGGACATTAAATATCAAAGAAAAATTGCCAAGAGGGTATTATGATTGTAAAATAGCTATGTATCAAACACAAAGGCTCTCAAGTGCATAAAAGAGACATTATTACTACAGCTGAAATCACGTATTGAACCTCACACACTGTTAGTGGGAGGCTTTGGCACTGCATCTCACCAACAGACAGGTAATCCACACGGTAATCCACGGAGAAATGCTGGAACTAAATAATATGAATAAAATGGACCTACTAGTTATTTACACATTTCACCCAAACACAAAAGTATATACCTTCTTCCCAGCCGCTCATGGAACTTCCTCCTAAATTGACTTCATATTGGGGCACAAGGCAAGTCTCAACAATTACAAATAGCACCTATATCCTATATGGCTATGATGGATTGATGCTGGATATTAACAACAGAAAATACACAAACTCATGGAAACTGAACAAGTCACTACTGAATGAAAAAAAAAATGGATCAAGGAAGAAATTAAGAAGGGAATCAAAAACCTTTTAAAATTAAATTAAAATGAAAATACAACATATCCAAACCTATGAGACATAATGAAGGTAGTTCTAAGTGACAAGTTCACAGTACTAAGGTGAAGGTGCCTACGTTTAAAGAGAGAGAAGCCTCACACTAGCAACTTAATGGCACACCTAAAAGCTCTAGAACAAAAATAAGAAATACCACCCAAATCAGAATTAAGTAAATAAACTCAAAACTGAAATCAATAAGATGGAAGCAAGAAAACAAACAAACAAAAAAATCACAAAGAATCAATGAAATAAAGAGTTGATTCTTAGTTAAGAAAATTCATCGGTCCTTTTGAGAAAATCAGTAAGACTCATGAAATGTTAGTCAGTTTTACTAAAAGATGGAGAGAGATGATCCAAAATAATAAAATTAGAGATAAAAAGGAGGCATATCAACAGATACCAGAGAAATCCAGGGAGTCATAAGGACATTCTTCAAAAAATCTCCACAAAACTAAAAACCATAAAATAAATGGATACATTTCTTGATTTAAATATATATGACCTATCAAACATTAAATCAAGATCACATAAGCAGCTTAAACAGACCTACAAACTTTGGTAAAATAAAAGACATAATTAAATGTGTTTCAAGCAAAAAATCTCAGGGCCACATGGATTTAGCTCAGAATTCTACCAGACCTTCAAATATGAACTAACACCAATACTCCTCAAATTATCCCACAAAATGAAAACTGAAAGAGCATTGCCTCATTCTTTTTACAAGGCCATAATTATCCTGATATTTAACCCACACAAAGAGTCAATGAACAAAAGAAATTACAGACCAATATCTTTTATGAACACAGAAATTCTCAATAAAATACCTGCAAACCAAACACAAAAACACATCAAAGATTATCCACTATAATCTAGTTTGCTTTGTTCCAGAGATACAGATGTGGTTTAATATACATAAGTCAATAGATGTAACTCACCATATAGGCCAACTAAAAGAAACACACACACACACACACACACACACACACACACACACACACACACACACACACACATACTTGATCATCTCATTAGATGCAGAAAAGTCCTTTGACAAAATCCAGCATCCCTTCATGATAAAAGTCCTGGAGAGATTAGGGATACAAGGGATATACCTCAGCACACTAAAGGTAATGTACAGCAATCTCACAGCCAACATCAACCTAAATGAAGGAAAAACTGAAAGGATTTCCACTAAAATACCTATTCAATATAGTACTTGAAATCTTAGCTAGAACAGCAAGACAACTGAAGGAGATCAAGGGAATACAAATATCATTTCGTTGTTGTTTTTGAGACAGGGTTTTTCTATGTATCCCTGGTTGTCCTGGAACTCATTTTGTAGGCCAGGCTGACCTCAAACTCATAGAGATCTGCTTACTTCTGGCTCTTGAGTGCTGGGATTAAAGATACGTTCTACCACTGCTTTCCTGGCTTACTAATGTTTTTATTTGCGCACAATATGATTTTTTTTTTATACAGTAGAGATCCTTAAAACTTTACCAAGAAACTTTCTACAGCTGATAAAAAGTTTAATCAAATTAGCAAGGACAAAGTTGACAAAAAAAAATCAGGATCCTTTTTATATACAAACAGAAAAGGTCTGGTAGACAATACCTTTTACAATAGTCTAAAGAATAAAATATCACAACTCTAACCAAGCACATGAAAGACTTGTGTAATTAAAAAACACTAAGACACTGAAGAAAGAAGTTGAAGAAGATATCAGAATATAAAAAGATCTCCTGTGCTCTTGAATAGATAGGATTAATATAGTGAAAATTGTCGTCTACCAAAAAAAATCTAAAGATTCAATACAATCGCTATTCAAAAATCCAACACAATTTTTCAAATAAATTGAAAGAACTATTTTCAGCTTCATATGGAAACACAAAAAGCCAGGCTAACTAAAACAATCCTGAATAATAAAAGACCTGCTGGGTGAGGGCTGACCATTCCCAATTTTAGGTTGTACTATGAAGTTATAGCAATAAAAATAGCATGGTTTTGGCATAAAAACAGATATATTGATCAATAAATCAAATTGACTGCACCTATGGACATCTGATTTTTTTTACATATAAATATATATAAATGCCCACGGAAAAAACAACAGCATCTTAAAAATATGGTACTGGTCACCACATTGGATGTCAACATATAGACGAATAGATCCACATTTATCACCTTGCATAAAACTCAACTCCAGATGGGTCAAGGATCTCAACATAAAACCAGATACACTGAGCTTAATAGAAGAGAAATTAGGGAGTAACCTTGAACTCATTGACAAAGGACAAGACTTTCTGAACAAGCCACCAGTAGCACAGGCACAAAGAACAACAACTAATAAATGGAACCTCATGAAGCTGAAAACCATCAGGCTGCAGAATGAGAAAATATTATGAATCACATATCTGATAGGATGTTAATATATAAAACACATAAAGAACTAAAGAAAAACTGGACATCAAAAAAAAAAAAAAAAAAACCAACCCAATTTTAAAAATTGGCACTGAACTACACAGAGAGTTCTCAAAAGATGAAATACAAATCGCTGAGAAACACTTAAAGAAATGTTCAACATATTTAATCATTAGGGAAATCTGAATCAGAATCATTTTGAGATTTCATCTTACACCAGTCAAAACAATTTAGATGAATAAAGCAAATGACTTCATGCTGACAGGAATGTGGAGTAAGGGGAATACTAACATTAATTGCTGGTGGGAGTGCAAACCTGTACATCCACTATGGAAATCAGTGTAGTGGTTTCTTAGGAAGCTGGGAATAGATTTACCTCAAGATCCAGATACACCACTCATTAGTCATGGCTCTACATTCTATTACAGAGACATTTGTATATCCATGTTCATTGCTGTTCTAGTCAGAGTATCCAGAAATTGGAAACAGACCCTCAGCAGAAGAATAAATAATAAAAATGTGTTGCCCTTACTGCACTCAAGGGCATCCAACAAGTGGATGGTCAATACAAGACCGACTTAATGGCATTTTTACAGATTTTTTTTTTTTTTTTTTTTGTCTTACAATGCTTCTTTGAGCATTTTTTTTTTTTTCTAAATTACTGGTCTTGGCTTCTGATTTTGTGTTTTTACTGGGTTTGTTTTGTCTATGTTGTATGTGTGTGTTTCTCCTGCTTTTTCTTTTTTAAAGTTGATTAATTTTTTGCCTGTTGATTTTCTAAAGAGAGAGAGAAAGCAGGAGCCGAGTTGGTGGGTAGAGAGGTCAGAAGATGAAGGAGGGCAAACTACAGTCAGAAATTTCTGTATGCAAAAAGTATTAAAAAACTAAAACTCTCCTTAAAGAGAACGCAGAAGACATTAATTAATAATTTGTTAATTGTAACTGTTAAAGCTAAACCCATTCTTCCTCCTGCTATGAGAGGAAAGATGCCCTGAAAGCAAGACTTGTCGATGGGTAGGCAAAGGGTGCACAAGTGATGAATGAACGGATAAAGCTCATCTTCTTCTAGTCTATGTTACAGATATGTACATTCAATTTTGTGTGTATTAAAGTATCAAGAATAATCTTCGCGTTGCCAAAGAAGCCATGTGTTATTCCTTTGAAGAAGTAATTGTGAAAATTACCTGTCCTTTTTAAGTTCTGTTGACCCTTTAGAAGGAGCTTAATACATTGGCCACTAAACCTATTTGTCAAACTGAACCACTTAGAAGTTGTGACCTTTTTAAAAAATTATTTTCTAAGGTAAAGGGTTTCTAGAGCCAGAATTTTTTTTCTTCTGTTTAAAACTAAAGAAAATCATTTAGTTATCATGGTATGTAACAAGTAAATGTTACTGCTGCTATATATTAAAAAAAAAAAACAAAACAAAACCATTCTCTCAAAAAAGTAACTTATTCTACCAAAAATAAATTAAAATAGTCTTTGAGAAAATTTTAAATGGCTTAATAATTCTCCCAAGGAAATATGTTATAAAAGTAAGAACTCATGAATTAAATTTTCTTATATCAACTTATTGTTTTAATAACATGACTCCTTAAAATCTGGTCTATTTCAGGAATTGTCTGAGTTGGAGCCAACTGGATTCACCCCACTGACAACTCACTCCTGTACCCCTGTAATCTGACACCCTATTCCATTTGGGATCTGGTATTCCTTTGATCCCATACAGATTCATGTCACCTTCATTTGATACCAGCCAGGCTTCTCTCTCACTGGAGAACCATGCTTCCCTCGATCCCCCCCAACCCCCCGAAATAGTCTCCTTATGCATCTTTGTTAGAGCAGGCCAGGCAAAGAGCGATCATTTCCTTACTCTTTTTTGTAAGAGATAAAGGCTCCTTTCAGTCAGGTTGCCATCTGTTTTCCCAAAGGAAATGTTTTATGTCACTATGATTAATTTGACAATTAGATCATTGACTGGTGATTCTGCGGCACCCAGGAGCCTACCTTATCATTGGAAAATGTTCAAATTTCCCCTGACAATTAAAAAAGTTCCTTCTGAAAATTAGATTCTAAACTCTAGGAGCACAAATCTGAAGCTGTCTTTTCTACCTAAAACTATCTTTGAGACTTCTCAGTTAACTCCTAAAAAATTACAAATGCTCTTTAGTAGGTTTCTGCCCCCCCCCTCATAAGTTTCTCCTTCAATGCAGTAAGCCAGATCAAGCCGAACTGAAGAATAAGAACAGATATATTGAGCAAAGCAACTCCAGGGCAGGTTCTCCGATCCCAGAGAGGGAAGCCAAAGAAATCGCACACCTGAACTAGAGCAGTGAGATTTTATAGATTGCGGGAAAGGGGGTGATGATGTGTTGCCACAAGCTGAGTTTGTGCCAAAATATGGTCAAAAAGCTGAGCCCTTAGGCAGAGACTTGGGTGCCTGGAGGCATCAGGGGAGGAAGATGCTCCTAGAATGCAGAACTGGGCTTTTTAGTGTTTTTCCTTTGTTCTAAGACTCTCTGAGGTCATGGGGCTTGGGGAGGGAGGAAGGGGGAATGGGGCTTTCTGGATTGTTCACCTACTTGTGAATCAGATTTGAGCTTTCATTAGATGCTCCAGCTGCCTGGCACCATGCCCTCTCTTTGCCATAACAAACTCTAACCCTCTGGAACCGTAAGTCCAACTAAACTCTTTCTAGGTTGCCTTGGTCCTGCTCACAACAGAAAGACAGGGGGGAATAATGAGAATGCATTATACACACCTTTAAATGAAAATTGTTTGAAGTATAAGGTGGAGAGTGATAAAGGCAGAAGGCACATGCCATAAACCTCTGGTTCCCTCATGTGCTCACACAGGTGCATGCGCACGTATACCACACAACATTAAAGCCTCAAGAAGCAGTTGTATTATACTTATCACCTTATCTGAGGTCTGCTATGCCTCCCCCACGATTTGATAGTATTAGGGAACCACAGCACTAGTGGTCACAAACCCCATTATTTAAATCTTCCTTTAATTTTACTATAACTTATTCCAGTTCAGATGTTATATTAGAAATGTCTGTTAAACCTTGTGTTGGAGTTGTACCCATGTCAAGAGACCCCCAAAGACCACCAGGGAGCTGAATTCTGATCCAAGCACATGAGGGTCAGTTTATTCTTTTGAACAAGTTCAAACCTGGGCCAAAACCCTATGTTCTGATGCAGGGGAAGAATTTAACCCCTAGCTCAGGGTTGAGAGGGTTTTTAAAGAAAGAAATATGCAAGTGGGTGTTACACATCTTGGCATTTCCGGATTGGGTAAAGAGATATGAGGTAGAGTAACTAAACTGCTGGTTAGACTTTCGGCATGAAACCAAGTTTTAAATCGATTGTCTTTCAGCGACATTACTGAGACTTTTCCTAGTTTCATCTTAGACCTGCTCCCAGGTACTAGATGGTCTAAAATATGGTCGTTCCCTGAGATAAACTTTTATAAATTTATGCCTTCAAGAGTAAAGTATTTACAACAAAATACTTACTCCAGTCTTAGTGAATCTTTTTATTTGATATTTTTGGCTTATAGATTCAGATTATTTTACAGCATGTCTCAAGATTTCTTTTCTACATGTTACATCCTCACATTTATATAAATCAGATGCAATATTCTTTGATAATAAACTTCAATTCGATCCATATGGTTATCTTATTATCAGAAGTTTAAGGACTGTTACTTCTGCTCCAGAGCAATAACGTAATTGGAGAGGATTCATTTTCCTCACAGGTCCCGCCTGCAGCTAAGATGCAGTGATTTTAGGAGGTGTGCATACCACTCAGAAGCCTTGGGAGCCATTTTAGAATGTAGACAGATTCACTTCTCAATCCATCTCTGTCGATAAGCTGATTTTGGAAAAAAATGCAAATAAAACCTTATATGCAAATGCAAACTTTGATCTTGCTTATTCAGCATTTATTCCTGCTTTTTGTTGGCAGGACCATGACCTGGTCACTCTTCTTCATCCCCACACTAACCACTCCTCTCTTCCTGGATTGGCTTCAGTTGGGTGATGTCATTGATTCTCGCTGCTTTAACTGCCATCTGATGGCTAATACTTCTCCAATTTGTACTCCCAGCCCAGACACTTTTCCTATTCCAACATTATCATCCTATTTTTCTTTAAAAGAAACCAAATCAGCTGTCAAACTGTTACTCGGTAGGTTTATGTGCCAGAGATTTGAACAGCTTCAACTTTCTGTGATACTACTGATTTGTCTCTTTTGTACTTTGCTGATTTGATTAATAAAGCTGTTCAAGTTTCGATTTCTATTAAGTCAGAGACTGAACAAATGTGATAATTACCATATGAAAGCCATGTGGTTTAATCAAGTAGATCTTTAAGATATTTGCTCTGGAAGGATTGCAAATGTGTCATATGTAGTGATGAGGAAAAGCCTGTGGCCAATAGATTTAGGAATATTTGTACCCTTCTTATTAAGACATGGCAGGTATTACTTAGTAGCAGTCAAAGTCTGAAATAAAATGCACAGTGCAGAGCTAGGATGCTTTTAAAATTATTATTTAGATCGCATAGAGACAGGTTCTACATTTGCACCCAGACTAAGAACCCCATGGAGGCAGGCCTGGTACCTACACCCAGGAAAGGGAATGCATGTGGACTCCACCCCCCACCCAGCTCTCCCTCCATCACGGTACACTCCTTCAGTCATTATCTAGTTTCATTTTAGTGGGCCGGCTTTGTCCTGCCCCCTTCCCTCTTCTCTCTATTTGCTTTTAGATAGGCGTCCTGAAGAACCTAGTTGGGGGCTCTATCTCCCTGTCTCTGCTTCCTCGTTAGCAGGACTGTTTTCATTGGTGGGGTGGAAGGCATTTCCTCACTCCCTCCTCCTCTCATCTGCCTTCACCTGGGGCTGCCTCACCTTCCGGCTTGGGTGTCCTCATCTTGATTTAATTCCTCTTTCAATCTTTTTCAATCACTTGCTGGTTGCTAATCTTGCTCTGTTCACTGCCTTTCCATCCCTACCCTTAGGAACTGGTTTCCTAACACACAATGTCCTATCTTTGTTCTTTTAATCCCCCACCGAATTATTACAACTGACAAGCAAATTGCTTGGAATTGACTATTACTGCATTCTAATGGGAGGCACTTCCACCTGTGTGGCTGGCTGTGTTTGTAATTAGTGTTGCACCATTTGAGTATCGCTGGGCTTGGAGCCTTATCCTCAAATCACAGGTGGGGGTGTGGGCTCAGATTTGAGCTGCATGGACCGTGAGTGGGAAGGACTTCTCAGCTACTATGACCTAGTCCACTTGAACAGTGCACATATTTTCACTGGGAGAAGAGAGTGAATAAAGAAAAATCCAATCAAGTGTGTAATCCTAGGCACATAAGTCTCAATGTAGAAACATAAACACTTGAGCAATATGGATCATTGAAAAACTATTAGTTTTTGAAAATGATTAGCTCTATAGTGGTGGACTCTAATGAGAGTAAGTTACATAAAATTCTAGACAAATAACTTTAAAAAATATTATAAGAGTTTTCAATGAAATAAAAGCAGATGTGAATAAAATCCTGAGTGAATTAAACACACGTGCGCGCGCGCGCACGCGCACACCTGGATGAAATAAAGATATTAGTGCATAATAATAAGAAGAAGCTTAACAAACAGGTAGAAATACTGAAAAATCAAATTGAATTTTGGAAATGAAAAGATAAATACATAAAACAAATAATAAACGTAAGTAAAAAGCCTCACCAAAGCTCCGATAAAGAAGAGTATATAATTTGAGGACCTGAATAACAAAGAGGTGCATTCGAGCACCCAGACAGTGAACAGGTGGCATTAGGGGAAAGCACAGACAGAGCATGTGAGAGTCACACACAGCAGAAAAGACCAAAGCTACAAGTCATGAGTGTAGTGCAGGGAGAAGAAATTCAAGCTAAACACACAGAAAATAAAGTCACAGCAGAAAGTTCCTCAGATCCTAAAGGAAGTGATGATCTTCCATCTGGGGGTCTTAAGAACATAAGAAAGAAAGGAAAGAAAAGGAAGGAAGGAGGGAGGGAGGGAGGGAAGGAGGGAGGGAGGGAGGGAGAAAGGAAGGAAGGAAACGATCTCCTAGTGTCATAATTAAGACATCAAGGATACAAAATAAAGGAAGAATATTGAAATCTTCAAAAGACGAGCATAAAATCACATAAAAGATAAAACCACCAGAGTAACAGTAGGGAAGCTGGGGGCATGAAGTGTGTTTAAAGCTCTGAAAGACAATAACTGTCAACGCAGATTGTTGTACCCAAAAGAGCTGTCCTCCACAACTGAAGGAGGAAGAAGAAACACAAACCAAAGTAATGCACGACTGTGGAAGACACTTGAAGAAATTCTATACATTGAAAGGAATGATAAACACATTCATGACGGCACATGTGTGAATAAATTACAGCAGAATAGTAAATAAGTAACTGATTAGGGAAGTATCAACCATTGCACAACCGTGAAATGACAAGAATCATTATATAGCTCTTAGTAATAACTCTGAATGCTAATTCATCTCAATTCCACAATCCGAACTCAAGGACTAGCAGCGTATATTTAAACACAGGCTCCATGTATTTACACAGCATCCTACAAGAATCATGACTGACAAAGACTTAGGGTCAAAAGATGTCTTTCTGTAAACTGTGAATATGTGTTGTTCTTATTGGTTGATAAATAAAAACTGCTTTGGCCTATGGCAAGGCAGGATAGAGCCTGGTGTAAAATCTAAGCAGAGATACAAAAGAAGGGCAGAGTCTGGGAGACACCAGCCAGCAGCCCAAGGGGCAACATGCAGTAGATTGGTAATGCCATGGCCATGTGTTAATACATAGATTAATAGAATAAGTTAATTAAAGATTTAAGAGTTAGCTAGTAAAAAGCCTGAGTAACAGGGCAAATATTTATAATTCATATAAGTCTCTGATTATTTAGTGATGGCTGTGGGACAGAGCAGGACAAAAAAGACTCTGTTTACACAGAATGGTAAAGATAATCCAAGAAAATGAACTAGAAAGCTAGACAGTGCGGAAATACTAATTTCTGACAAAGTTGACTTTAAAACAAAATTAATTGAAAGATTTTTAAAAGTCACTCATGTTGACTAGAGGAATGAAGAGAATATTATGGTGATAAATACATATGTGCTGAATATTGATGTGCCTAATTTCATAACACAAACATTATGTGTGCAGAGGCACAAACTGACCGCAATACTGTCAAAGTGCACACTTCCAACACCCCGTGTTTATCAAAAGGATGATCATGCACAAAAAAGAAGGTAAAATGACATTATAGATCAAATAGACGTAAGATACACCTGCAGAATATTCCACCCAAACACCAGAGAATACATACTCTTCATGGGGGCTCTTAGAACTTTTTTACAAATTTACAATGCTTTTGATCTCAAAAAAGTCTTAGCAAATACAAACTGTGGAACAAGTTCGCATAGTCTAGACTGTCTAATTACAATGGAATAAAACTGGAAATCAAAAAGAGAATATGAGCAAATCGATGTAGATTGAACAGCGCACAAGTGAATGATAAGTGAGTCGTTAAACACATGAGGGGAAAATATAAAATGCTCAGATAGAACGAAATGAAAACACAATTTACCAGAACGTGTGGGAGACAATGAAAGCTGACTTATGGGGTAAGTTCGTAACTGTAAATGCCTACATGAAACAAAACAAAACAGAGACATCTCAAATAATGATATGCCTGAAGGTCAAAAAGGGTGACAACTTGGACGTGAACTTGGGACTTGATTCTTTCTATTCGATCACTGTTCAGTGACATTTTTGTTGTTCACACTTGGAGGAACAATGACATATTTATGTGTACCTAGTAGTCAGCCAGCTCTGTTTAAGAGTCTCATTTATGAGAGCCTGCGTGAGGGGTGTGGGTATGCTTGCACACACATGTAACGTTTGGTCCTGAGTCAATAGCCATAAACTATAACTTGTGTTTCCAGCCTGAATCTTGCCAAATCCCCTGCATCTGTAATAACAAGGCCTGGAATGCCGTGTTAAGCCTCCAGGTCCTCTTCCCACCCTCTTCAACCAATAACCACATAGTTGATGTCTCTGTTCAATGTCCCTTCCCAGTTGCCCACTGAGTCCCAGCTATCGCCACTTCTCCACCAAGACAAGAAAAGATCTCTACACTCTTCTTATTTCCCAGCTTCTGCGGACTCTAGGAACATCTTTCCAAAACACAATAATGATCACATTAAAACATTACTCTTAGAACTAAAAAGATGGCTCCGTGGATAAAGAGTTTGCTGCTCAAATTTGAGTACCTAAGTTTGGATTCTAGCACCATGTTAAAAAAACAAGCAAACAACAACAAAAATCCAAAGAGGTGTAGCTAAGTACCTGTAATACCAGTGTTTTGTGAGGTTGAGGTAAAAGATCATTGGGACTTACCGGTGGCTGATCTAGCCACAGATTCAGTGAGAGCCCCTGAACCCTTTCTCAAAGGAAAAAGGTAGAGTTATATAATGGGATACTGGCCTCCTCCTCTGCTCACTGCATGTGCTCACAGGCCACACATCTGCATATGTATGTGTGTTCACATCACACACCCCAAATGAAAATAGATTCTTGCATTGGCCCTTACATTTTCTAACAAAGCTTATTGATGCTCTTTGGATGTTGTCCCTACATCCTGTTTTCTCCCTGTGCAGCTTTGGTCTTATTTACAATAAACACTCGATATCCCACTTGATGTGGAACATTCTCAACCACTTCCCGTGGTTTCCACGGCTGAGCCCTTGATCATGCTGGGGCATGATCTGCAAGGCTCCACTTCAGCTTTGTTGAGGGTCAGTGCCAGCTAGCTGTCCCCTCCAAACAAAACTTGTGTTAAATTTAACTGTCAATGTGACAATTAAATAGGTGTGTGGCTCAGGCCTCCTCCACATGTTTAATGTTAATAGGGGGTTTAAGATACCGGGATTCTTCCCCCTCCTTCCACTGTGCTGATATCTGGTTCTTGCCAGGTGCTGATGTATTAATTGTCTCAGCCTCCGAAGCTGAGAGGAAATGAATTTCTGTCCTCTGTAAATCACCCAGTTTCAGGCATTCTTTCCCAGCATCCCTGAATTGATTCAGACAGTGGCCAACATGTGGTCCAGATTTGTTCAACGCCGGACATTCTTTCCACCCTTTCCCTGACGTGGCCCACTTAATTCCCATCTTCAGGAGGAGGGCTGCCTCCTCTTGCGTGCTTCCTGGGGACTCCTACTACTCAGCATGTTCTATCTTTGTACTTTTAGTTTCTCTAGCCCTTCAGACAGAGCTTAGCACACAGCAGGTGCCCCACAGATGCTGGGGGAGAGCTGGAGTGTGGGAGAGAACGATAGGGACTGCAATACAAACCTTTCAAACAGCCGCATAGCCACCACTTAGCACCTTTCCCTCTAACCCACTGCGATCCTCCTTCTGGTTTATCCCTACATCCTTATCCACTGTTCCCCACCGCGTACAGCTTGATGAAGGCTTGGTTTACACTCACAAAACACACTTGGGATCTGCTGAAGTGAAAGGATGGAAAGGAAATCTGTTTCTGTTGGAGAATTCGGAACCCTAAGGGCATATACTTAAAAGAACAAAGGCCCCTTAGGTCCTTTCCCTGTGCCAACAAGGTCCCCAACAAGCCCTCATTCAGCCGGGCAGGTGATAGAGTTGGTAGAGTTGGGTATGATTTGCACAGGTATCTCCCCCTCCCCGTGGTGGTGGGGGTGTGGGTGGAGGCTTTCAAAGGTGGAACCCACAGGTGGGGCTTAGCTCAGTGGCAAAACACTTGTCCAGCAAGGAGTAGAAAAGGGCCCTGAGGGCTGCGCTCTCCTGAGTGGATTCACAGCTTCTCTCCAGTTGTTAAAAAGTAAAACTGACCTTTCCATCATCTCTTGCCTCCTGTGTTTGCACGAGTGTCCGTGTGCACGTTTCCCAGAACTTTTCTGCTGGGTAACGCAACCAAGGAAGGCCTCACAAGATGCACCACCATGCTGTTGGGAATTCTCGGGAATCATAACCATGAGCCAAATACACCTCTTTGCTGTATGGAGCTCCGGCATCAGGGACTTTTATTCAGCAGCGCAGATTCGCGTTGGGCAAACTACACTGTGAAGCTTTACCGGTAGAAGATTTGGGGCTTGTATTAATAATAACAACATAATGAACTGCTGTCGAATAATCCTTTTGTACAGTGTGAAAATGTTGCTCTTGTTAATAAAAAAAAGCTGACTGGCTCATGGCTAGGCAGGATTTTAAGGGCAGAGAGAATGTCAGAAAGAAGACCATGAGGGGCAAAGTAAACAGGACAGAAAGTATGTACATGAGGTAACTGAGCCTTAAGGCAGCACATAGATTAATAGAAATAGGTTCATTTATGCGAGTTAGCTTTTAAAAAGCCTGACCTATCAGTTAAGCATCTATAATTACAATTTATATTAAGTCTCTCTGTGGTTATTTGGTAACTAGCTAGAAAGACAGAAAAGTCTGCCTGCAGTGAACAGAGATCATCTGACAGAGGGGACACAGGAGTCCCAGGAAATAGAGAGTGAGGCTTTACCTGAGAAACTCACTCTTGTGACCAAAGGGGATTAATCACTGTGTGGGACCAAGAACATGATGACATGTGACCTTAGCAAAAGTCATGGATAGATATCTTCAAAGGGTATGACACTCAGAGAACTAGGGCTGGGGATGTGGACAATTCCCCTCTTGGCTCAGGTGACAGCAGAGCGGACCAGGCTTTTCAGTTGTGGGACTATGTGAATGGCTGACCAGACAGTTAGTGTGTGAGGTCCTGGAAGCCTGTGTCCTTCTGAGCTGGGGTAGAGGTGACTGTTCATGCATTGAAGTTTAGGAGGTCAGCTGACAAGATGGAACAGGATTGCATGCTGAGGGAGATGCTAAGGGTGTGAAGAGGGTGGTCCATTGCCTCTGTTTAGGAGGCAGAGGTTAACCTCTAACCTGCTGCTTTGCCTGCTTTTACCCACAGCCCAGAGAGAAGCTTCAGGGGACTCTTCTCAGAATCCAGGCCACCCTAGCTCTGTCTTACTCACCTTTCTATCTGGAAGCTCTGGGATTTGAAGTAGGAAGCATCTCTCTCACTTCTGTATTTTTCTGGCTTTGTTCTAAGGTATGCTTTATAGGAATGCCTTTCCTGGTTGTAAAATTAGAGGTTAGGCTTTTATTTATCTTAGAACATCTTTCTTGCCCTTGGATGTCAAGGGACATCCTAGTCTGGGCCTAGAGGTGTAGATCTATAATTATAGCTACCTGAGAAATCAAGGCAAAAAGATCGCAAATTTAAGGCTAGCCTGGGCTACAGAGCAATAGCAAGGTCATCCTGGGCTGGTGTTAGTGAAACTCTGCCTCAAAATTATAAACAAAAGCAAAAGCAAGGAAAGGGGGTGGAGTTTTGATGAAGCGCCTAGTATGTGCCGGCTTTTCAGTCCTGAGCATCAATAATTAACAATAACAACAATAATAGTACAATTACAAATAAATAAATAAAAATCTGTGGAAACTGAGGTCAAGGACCTCCCCCCGTATACACAAATCATACAGCAGACTGTCCAGTTCAGCTTCCACTTTGGCAATGGCCTTCCAAATAAGGGAATAAGCTCTAGATTCCAGAAAATCTCTGACAAGCTTTGCCTGCGCACACACTGGTTTTTCAGAGCTATGATCCCTTCATGGATTAAAAATAGTTTCTCCAAAAAATATCTGCCGCTCCCCAGACTTACCTGCATGGCTTATTTTTTCATCCAAGATCCTTTTGTGACTTTGTTGTCTGCTGCAGTTCTTCATGGTGGAGGCTTTGTCTTGGGTCGTTCTTGGCTGTCCATCATTTTTTTAAAGTCAACCTTATTGAGCTATATTTCATATATCATGTAATATGCCCATTTAAAGTGTCCATATCCCCAGTTTGCAATCATAATAACAGAGTTGCACAACTCATTATTATAATAAAAACCCTAAATGCTTTAAATAATTTATTCACTTGAAGCACTTCGCTTCTTTTCATTGTTAAATAATATTCCATCGTGTGGATCTACCACATTTTTTTGCTTATCACTCATTATTTTACTGATAATTGAATTGGCTATACTTTTGGACTATTGTAGAAGCAGCTGTTATGAACAAATACTTATGTAGGAATATTTTTCATCTTTTTTGGACATGTATTAAGAGTAGAATTTCTGGATCCTAACGCTACATAACTTTCTAAGGAACTACCAGGGAGTTTTTCAAAATGCTTAAAGCTGTTTTATATACCCATCTACATTTCCAACTGTCCCCATGCTTGCCAATAGTTCCCATATTCTGTAGCTGTCAGGGGGACATTTGTGGGAGTAAATGGTGTTCACTGTAGTTTTGAAAGCATTTGGAAATGCTATATGCATTGGGAAGTAGGCTGAGTAACTGGTGGGCTTTATTCTTGGGTAACAACAGTGAGTTAACCTTTTCTATGAGCTCCATGAAAAGGTAATGCTCATTGATAAGTTACTGTATTCAACCCTATAAATTAACCCCTTGTTCCTGCTGTCCAGGTCCAAATCATCTCCCAGTTTTGTCAAACAATTAGTATAAAGTCATTTAAGAGGGTGTGGACATAGGTGGGCAGAAGAAGATTGCCGTCCATTCATACAGATCAGAGACCTGCAGGTGTTCAGCCATCGCAAACACAGAATTCCTTCCTGCTTGCTCTAGATTTAACCTCTTGTCATGGCCACACTTCAGCACCTCCCAGTCCTTGAACTCTTGATGAGTTTCCATGTGGCCAGAGAGTTCATCCTTACCAAAGCTTCCTGTCACAGGCACTCCATCTTAGCTCACCTAGCTAACGACTGCCCAGGCTTCTAGTCCCATCATCTGAACATTCTTGGAAAGCTTTCATTTGCTCGGATACATATTCCTGTCTGGTTGTGCTCATTTCTTATTTCAATGGTGTTCAGAAGCGATAGCTGTGTGGTGTATGCCACATTTAGGAGTATGCTTCTCTTTGTCCATAGCTTCAAAGGAACCTCATTCCACACAGATTATGGTTCTTGGCAGAAGGATATTTTGTCTTGACAAATATACATCAACAGTTAAGGGTAGAGAGTAACAGGAAACAACTTTGATGAATCACAGCTATGATAAGCATTTGCCTCCCTGATGGTAGGCATCAAGGGTCTGGTTTTTTTCCCCATTGATTATCAAAGCTTGGTACCACATCTCCCACATAAATGCTTGGCAAATGAAGAGAAAGATTAATACACAACTGTGTGGCATGGCTGCTTATACCCTAATTCCTTCAGCACTCCAATGCTGATTTCACTCATTTTTATATCCTGACTTGGGAGAGGTAGATAAAATACCACACTTCATTTGGCCATTGCTCCAAAGCTAAATTTGTATGTTACTCATACACACGTCACCACAGGCTAATTAGTAAGAATTTACTTCTAGTTCAAAGAAATCTGACTTCAAAGCAAAGCTGAACTTACTTTTAAATCAATCATCTCAAATTCTTCCTGCCACCAACAGGAAAAGACAAAAGTGTTATTGTTTGCTAGCACCGTGCTAGAACTGAGTTTAGACGGTCCCACCCATCTCGGTGATTATGAAAGAAAACTACATTTGCATGTACGTTTGTATGTTGCATCAATGTTACTTACTTACTTATTTATTTAGAAAATTTTATTTTATTTTATGTGCTTGAATGTCTGGTGCCCAAGGAGGCCAGAAGAGGGCATCAGATCTCCCAAAACTGGAGTTCCAGTCCATGGTAAGAAAGCCTTCTGGATGGTGCTGGGAACTGAGTCCAATCCTCTGAAAGAACAGCACGTGTTTTTAGCAAATATGCAATGTCTCCAGCCCCCAGCTTTATTTTTAAGTCTGTTTCAATGTGTGAGAAGGTGAGAGCATGTCTTTCCAATACATTTTGGGTTCATTTGGTCATAAAAATCTGGAATGATATATGTTGCCTAGAGATGATTCCAAAAACTTTGATATTCTGATAAGAACCCACAAAATATTATGATGAATGAAGTAAGTTACTCAGCACTGAGGAAGCCGAAGAGAAACAGGCCAAGTCCATCACAGTGTCATGGTATTGCTTCATGAGGTTCTGCTTGACATATACACAGCCATGTGATTTGACTAACTGGTAAAATCTGGAAATATAAAAAGCAAAGTAGGAGGTACTGGTTGCTTGACTTCTCAAAATGCTTAGTTTGTTGAGGAAGTTTCCTATGATATTTAAATTCAGCCCATGTGAACATTGAAGTTGGACTCAGTCACAGACAGTGTCTTGGACTGTTGCCTGGCGATTCCTCAAGATTGCTGGAAGGTGTTGCTGCCTGCCTTTTCAAGAATAGTTGAGACATGATCAAGAAAAGGACATGCTTCCATTATTCTGAAGAAAAAAAAAAGTCAAACTAAAGTATTTTTTTCAAAAGGGAAAGAAAATTGTTTGATCTGAACTGAGCTCAGTTTAGTAATTACAAGGCATTTTGTTTGGTATTAGCTTAAATCACTTTCTGACTGGTGACACCTATTAATTTTCTCTGTTAGCATCCATTAGGTATGTTTCATAAGTAGATGACCATGGTTTTTAAACTTCTCAGATAATCATAGTAATTTGAAGGGTCATTCATAATACTGTCATTCTATAAATATTTTATTCATAGAGTCAAAATACGAGCTTATGGAAAAACAGAGAATTAAATGTTTTATTATAATTTATAGAAAAGTAGACTCTCTAAAGCACCAGCCTACTAGATTCACTTTAATTTCATTCTAGAATATTCCTTGTCTGAATTACACTTAAATAATGATATTTCTTCCACCTTAAGTCACCTGTTTTGTGTATATGTATGTGGGGATGGCGTGCATACATATGTGTATTTATCCATGTCTGTGGGGTCAATCTGGGGTGCATTCAAGATCAGTCTACTGTCTTGCTTTTGTTGGCTTGTAGTATTATTTATCTAGGACCTCTCACTGGCACCTGGAGCTCATCAGCTAGGCTAGTCTGGATGCCCAGCAAGCCTCAGATGTCTGCCAGTCCCCTCATCCCCAGCATTGGGATTGTAAGCATCTATCACCACACCTTGCTTTATACGTTGGCTCTGAGGTGAAACTTGGGATTGAACCATCTCCTTAATCCCTTCAACTTCATGGAGTTAATTCTGTTTTGGACACTAGACCTTATGAGCTCCCCTATAAGCAAATGCTTTTTGCCCTGCGCATATGCCTGATTATAGAATTTTTAAAGAAATATTTATTTAAAATTTGTATTTTTGTGCATGTGTGTGCATATGCATTTGGTGCTTGAAGAGGCCAGAAAGGGGACTGGACACTATGTGGCTGGAGTTGCAGGTGATAATGAGCCACCTGATGTTGGTCTTGAGAGTAAACTTGAGTCTTCAGAAAGAGTAGTGTACTCTCTTTAACTATTGAACTATCTCTGCAACCCCTGAGCAAAGAATGCTAAATGCCAAATTTAAAATATATAGAGCATTATAAGGTTGCTATATAAAAATCATCTGGTGCTCACCTTCAGAGTCTATGTGCATCTGTTTGATTTTCATTAAAAACTTTTTGTGTGTGTGTGGCACACACAGCAGCTTATGTGTGAACTCAATGGACAACTTTGTGGAGTTGGTTCTCTCTTGCCAGACCCCACTTCCTTTAATATATAACTCTAAAATTTTACAAACATTCACCTAGTTATTGTTTTAAGTCTTTCTTAGAACCTTAGCAGGAACTTTTCTCTACTTAACATTTCTGTTCTTATTTCTCAACTATTTCCTTCTCTACTCACAGGCTTTCTTCTAGCTAGGTGCATGTTGGATCTTCTGAATGAATTCTCCTTGTCTTTTAGTATGCGTGTGTGTGTACGTGTGTGTGTGTGTGTGTGTGTGTGTGTGTGTGTGTGTGTGTGTGTGCATCTGCATGCATGTGTGTGTGTACACAAGCATGTGTGCGCATGTGCGTGCGTGTGAGCATGTGTGAGTGCAGGTGTGCACCTGCCCAGTGTCCACTGTGGACAGTCACAGCTTTCTTGGTCACTGATTTTCACCTTGGTACTGAGTCTCTTATCCACTACTGTATACACCAGACTAGCAAGCTCCTGAGTCCTAGGGATTCCAGACCCCCCCCCCCCCCCGTGCTATCATTGGAATATTAGGATCATAGAGCCATTGCATCCAGCTTTCCTTGATTTCTGGGGTCTGAACTTCAGTTCTTGATCTTAGATGGCAAGTTTTGTCACTAGGCCATCCTCCCAGTCCCCATATCTCCCACTCTTTAACTGGAAGAAGTAGAATACTAATTCTGAAGAAAATCTCTTGGGCCAGATTCCCTGGGTTTGAATTACAGCTTGGCTGTCATCAGCTATTACCATGTTGGCATGTCAGAAAACCTTTTCTGTACACACATTGCTAGTTAGTTCTCTGTTGGAGGGTGGGCGATAGGATTGCGCAATGGATACAGTTGTGGATACCCATAAAACCAGCCATTCAGGAGGCTGGGGCTGAACAGAGAGGGAGCGCAGTATTTGAAACTGGTCCAGGCAACTTGAGGCTTCATAGCAAAAAATTATGAAAGTAAGTTATATGCAACATGTTTAGAATAGTCTAGAAATGCTCTGTTGCTCTTATTTCCTACTTATGGGATCTTAGTGCATTGTTCTATGATTTAATTCCTATAATTATTTTGTCTGGCTGCCCAGTTCATATTTATCCAACTCACTAATTATTATGTGGGAAATTATATCCAGCTGCAAATCTTTTCTTTATTTTGTTTTCTGGATTCCTCTCAGAAAATATTTGAAGATCTATTTTAGAGAAACATTTATTTTTGCCACTTATCACACTTAAAGCTAAAACAAAAATGAACAAACACACTTTCCTAGAGAGAATAAATTTTGTTGCCCCCATCTGTGTGTGTGTGTTTGTGTCTCTGTGTGTGTGTGTGTGTGTGATGGTATGCGCATGTGCATGTAGACAGACATGTACATCAGTGCATATGGTATAGAGGATGGAGTGTCACATGGGGTGTGCTCCTCTGTCATTCTTTATCTCTGTTTCTTGAGACAGGATCTCTCACTGAACACAAAGCTCATGCATTTGGCTGGGCAGGCCATGGTCTTCATTAGCTGTGCATGTCTCCTCAAGTGCTGGGATTACAAATGTATGCCTCCATGCTTAGCTTTTTCTATAATTTCTCATGATCCAGATCTAGGTCCGCAGGCTTGTATTGCTTGCATGTTACCAGCCAAGCCTCTTCTCTAGACCACAAGTTTAGTTTTATTCTTATAATTGGCATGAGCAATCTGTTCTTTATCTTCTTATTCTAACCATCTCTTCAGAAGGCTTTGGTCATACTAATCTAAGTATTCAGCATTTTTGCTGCATCCTCAGAGGTAGAGGATGATAATTTTCTTCTCTTTAACATTTTGTTTTCTGTTAACTGCAGAGCTGCCAGACATGGGATAGAGTATCATGGTGACTTGGGTGCTCTCCAGGCACAAATATCATTTTTCAGTCCATAAAAGGAGTCTAAGAGCTTTTGGCAACCAGGGTAGAGCTGACTCAGCCTCAGAAAGGCTAACTTTATGCTGACGGGTACAACAGAGAAAAGAAGTCTCAAGAAAGCAAAGCACCTAGCACAGATCACAGTTTTCCTACACGCAATGCCAAGGTGAAGAACTCATCGGCAATGTTTTTGTCCATGAATGCCATGCTTGTCATCTAGGTCAATTATTCATTTCTTAAATTATCTACTTCAGATAGCACTTTAACCCACACCACTGATGGGAAAACTGAGGCTCAATACCACTGGATAACTTCACCACAGAACTATGATAATGGTGGCACTTGAGAGTGTTAAACCCAAGTCTACCGTCAGAAGTTGGTGAGAAGCTGCAGGTCTCACAGAAACTATCAATAGGATTCTCAAGATATGCCAGTCTTCCATTAACATATTGAAATGTGTTATAATTTTTTGCATTGACATGCTGAAATGTATTGCAACTTTCTCCACTTCACTGGTTGACTTGCAGGCAGAATAAATGAGTAGATTTCTTCCAGTTTCACACAATCTTGAGTAGCTGCGCAGCCAAGTCAGGCTCAACTGGCTTCCTGACAGATTTCACCCCCTTCTACAAATAGAGCAGCAATGCTTTTAATGCCTGGGGTTAGTACTAAACACACTCTTGTGGGCACACCCTGAGCTTACTGCTTCCGTGAATGTGGACGGCCATATCTCAAATCATAGCTAGGAATAGAAGGTCATGGAACCAGTCACTGCTCTCACATTTCAGAGCTCTCACAAGAGCATGATGGGAAAAAGAGTGGCCTACAACTGGCCACTGAAAAGTCAGTTCCAGAATGGGAGAGTTTTTATGCATAAGGGAACTGTTCATGAGCAATTGAGTCTGCTTTTGTACTAAGTCAATGGCTCCAGAACGCCAGACAGTCAGCTTTCTTGTCTGAATGCCTTCTCAGATCACAGTATTGGTTGGTTTATGAACACACAGTAGGCCCTGCTTAATACCACTGACTGTCACTTGGTGCCGATTGTGGACTTTGTGCACTTTCTGATCACTCAAGTGGTTAATTTGTGCAGCACTACTGTGTGGGAGCTGACTGATTTGGGCATCTGAATTTGGAGGTGAGGCCCTTGATCAGGGTGAAGAGCCACTATCCCACGGAGGCCACGCCTCAACCTTCCCTTTGCCACATCTTATTTTTAATAGAAGTATGCCTTCGGAGGGGGGGGCGCTTCTGTCTGCTGATGGAGAATACAAACACTGTCTCTCTCTAATCCCATCATCCTCAAACTTTGGCGTGCACGGGAGTCATTTGGTGTGCTTGTAAGAACACTGGAGGCTGGTGCCCCACCCCAAGGACTTCCCTTTCACTCATTCTAGGATGGAGCCCAAGACGTCTTTCCCAACATTCACCCCTTTGGTGCCTAAACAAAGCATGGCAGTCTTCAAAGCCTCCTGCTTTGCCAGTGAAGACACTAAGGCTCTTTGAGAAAAGCAGAGAAACACTCAGACGCCCTGCTTTTCCCCTTTGAACTAAATAAAAATGCAGAGGAGCTACAATGAGCCTCTCATTTAGTGCTTCTGAAAAATTCTGAGGCCAAGTGTCAGCATCACCTGCAGCTCTTGGGCCCCACCTAGGCCCAATTAGAAGCTGCTAATAGAGCCCCACAAGGCCCCAGTAATAAAATGTGAGCACTGCCTCAGGCCCATGCTTACATGACAGTGACACACCCCACCTGAACCATAGATTCACATTAGCAGTAAGAGCAGAGCAGAGGCGGAGTTTGTATCCACTTTGCCCCAGTGTTAGCTCTTAGTCCTATGTCGTCTTATATCCTAGGCAGTTTTGTGACAGTCAGATCCCCACATTATAAGAGTCCTCCAATGTGCCCTTTACAGGGACACCCATCTCCCTTCTCCACAGGGTTCTCCTTCTTCTCATCTCCACCAGCAGCACCTACTAATCTGCTTTCCAGTTCTAAAACAGTTATCTGAAAAATGTTCCATGGGGGATGAGGAGATAGATGTCTGAGGGCTGCGTGTGTGAGGTGCCTGCTTCACAAGCATGAGGACCTAAGGGCAGATCCCCAGCACCCATGTGAAAGCCTGGTGTGGCAGCATGTGCTTGTGACTAGCATAGGGGTGAGGGTGGGAGTGAGGTGGGGACAGGAGGCAGCAAACGTTCCCTTCTGAGGTGCATCCGGTTCCTTTAGCTTGCTTTTCTAATTTTATCTTTTTTTTTTTTTTTTTTTTGATGTTCTTAAAAATCTCTTTATACGTCCTCAACACTGATGTTTTTTAGGTGTAGGGTTTGCAAATGTCTCGGACTAGTCTGTAACTTTTCATCATGTTCAGAATACTTTTCACAGAATAAAATGTTTTCATTTCGATGATGCTAGTGTATTGTGATTGTAGGAGAATGGCAACAGATGAATGGCAGTGATCACTTACACCTTCCCAGGGTAGCCTGTCAAATACAAGTCAACTGGTTTCTTTCTGTAAAACTTCTTAGCACCTTTCCAGTGCTTCCAACCTCCCAGAGCCTTTAGCAGGAAGTTCAGGGCTTTGCTTTGTCTGGATGCACCCTGCCGGTCTTCACAGCTTCCCCACAAAAGGAATGCTTTGGGGTTTCTGGAGAGACCCTGGAAAGGCTAAGCCACCTTCAGTGTCCTTTCTCCTCGGAAATTCTTTCAGGGTTTTACTTCCTGTCCCGGTTTCTCTTTCTAAGGGGCAGCCCTATGCTGACTTCTGAGTTTGAAGCACCCTGTGGCAGGATGAGTGTCCACCATTTCCCTACCCCTTTCTCTCCACCTTGGGCAGAACTTGTTTCTTCCACTGTATGGGCAGCCATCCCCACCTGCCTGGCTTGGATCCACAGCCTCCCTGCAGTACCACCCAGCAAAGAGAGGAAACAGAACCAAGCTAAAATGTTAACTTAGAAATTAACATTATTCGCAGGCATCTCTGATCAGCTTTCAAAAGATTCTACAACCACAGAGCGGCCTTCATTATCCAGCCCTGTGTGGTCGGTCTTCAGGCAAAATGTTTTACATTTAGCTCATCAATTGTTTCTCTAACTCCTTAGTGAGAAATGTTGATGATGAGGGAACCGAGCCCAGATAGGTGAGAAACCACATCCCAGATCACCGGAAATCATTAGGAAGTCTCTCTGGCTTTGGCCCTGTTGGAAAACAGCACAGGACAGGTGAGGTCCATCAAAGCCAGGCAGCACCACGAGAGCATCATTCAGCATAATGTTTTATGATGGACCATGAACAGCAATTGAATAATGATCATCTGAAATGTCTATTCAATGCAAGAACTGAACAAATGCATCCTTGCATCAGTGCTGATGCAGATTCCAGCATCCTGCATGGCACAAGCCTACTGGTAAGTGTCTGGTTCCTATGGCATCTCTAACACTGTAAGTAGACAAAGTTCATCACAAACACCTGTTACTTGTAAAAAATAATGTTTTTGCATTATTTGATCTGAGTCTTTCCTCTGTTAGCTGAGAAATATTAATGATAACCATTAGCTCTGTTTCATTCTGTTGTGCTTTAAAAAAACACACTGAGCAAAGCTATTTAGTGGAGGAAAGAGTTGATTTGATTTTCAGACCTTCCTTGACCAAGACTGTTGCTGGATCTCCACCCATCTTTGCCCCCTTTTCCAGTGGATCATAAACCAAGCAGGTCGTAGTTCATCACTGAGGGAAGTCAGGGCATGACTTTAAAGCAGAAGTCATGGAAGCTGCTATGTGCTGGCTCATTTGCCCAGGCTCATGACTGGCTCACTTTGTTATACAGTCCAAGACCACCTGCTTAGAGATGGCAGCACCCACAGTGGGCTGGGCCCCTCTAACATAATAAACAATCAAGACAGATTCTCATTGACATACCCACAGGCCAATCTGATATAGACAGCTCCTCAATAGAGGCTTTCAGATGCCTAGACTGTGCCAAATTGATAATTGAAGCTAGAAAAAACACCATTCTAACCATCTCATATTGTTGGATTAACTTTGCTCTCTAATATACTGTGTGTGGTGATATATTTTATATTTAATAGAATCTGCCTGGAATATCAGAGAACAGATGTAGTAGGATTATGATGTTACATTGTAAATAACTGTCCCGCCTACTAGTTTAATAAAAACACTAATTGGCTGAAGGCAGACAGGAAGTGTGGAAGGGGCTACCAGACTAAGAAAACTCTGGGAACAGGAAAAAGAGACAGCAGAAATACCACAGTGAAGCCACAGAAACACCACAATGAGACGCCAGCAGGTACAGAGGAAAGAAATTAAAATGCTGCTCTGAGAAAAGGTACCAAGGCTCATGGCTAAACAAGATAAGAGTCATGGCTTAGTTTAAGAGCAAGAGCTAGCAAGTTATATGCCTGGGCCCCAGGTCAATCAGCGTACAATTAAAATAAGTATCTGTGTGTTTCAGTGGGACTATGGGACATGGGTCTGAAAGTCTGGGCCACCAGGCCAGGCTGGAAAGTCTGGGTCAGAAACCTCATATAACAAACAGATCCACTCACGGGTAAGCCAGGAGGATCTGAGAGTGGTAACTCACGCCTTTAATCCCAGCACAGAAATGACCAGTGGTGACCTACGCCTTTAATCTTATCACTTAGGAGACAGAGATCTTTCTGTTTCTGTGAGTTCAGGGCCTAACAACCAAACAGGAGTAGCTCACACCTTTAATCCCAACTCTAGGATTACGATGCAGAGTTGAAGAAAGTGGACAACTGGGTGAAGAGGGTATTTAAGGCAAATATTGAGGTATTCTGTAGATGCAACCAACCAGGCTGAGGACTCTTGAGGGGAGCTTTTACCCTGAGAAGTTGGCTGGGTGAGAATTGACTGTGGTCTGTTTCCTCTCTCCGATATTCCAGCTTTTACCCAAAATCTGGCTCTGAGTTTTCATTAAATGCCAAGAAGAATTTGTGTTTCAACTGTGACCTAACAAAAAGAGGAAGGGGTGCCTTAACAGGAAGAGTATACACTAGGGAAAATTCGGGAAGATGGCTCTCCATATGCTTCCCTGTTCTATTTCTGAGGTATAATAGTCTTAGAGTAAACACTCTCCTTGGAAAGGCTGTGATTTACAGATTTTGTAGAGCTAGGAGACCTTCTTATACCAAGACTATTGCTGGATCTCCACCCATCTTGTCCCCTTGTCCCATAGGCATAGACCTACACCATGGCCATGATGTCAATATCACTTTTGACATTTCAGGGAATGGACTAATAACTGTGTCCTTTAGCTGTTAGAGCCTTAGTGAACACAACGCAGCCCCAGACTCCCTGAGGTGAGTAGGAGAGTTCTTAAACACTGGGACAGCCATTTTAAAAAGTTCATCTCAGAGACTCCACCAAGGTTCCAGCTGCCATCCATGGGAATTGCACAGAAGTGCATGTGCCATACTTCTCCTGGGTTGTTGCCTGCAGGGGTGTGACACTAAACATGATGAAAATGTTTAAGTAGACTCTGTAAAGGGAGGGAGAGAGGCAGGAAGGAAAAAAAGAAAGGAAGAAACAGAATGAAGGAAATGAGGGAGGAAAATTGAAGGAAGGAAGAAAGGAAAGAAGGGAGGGAGGGAGGGGAGGAGGGAGGGAGGGAAGGAGGGAGGGAGGGAGGAAGAGCCTGGCCTCAGTTGGTTTAAGAGCTTGTCAGTTTCTCTAGAATTTAAATGCTTCTACCCAACTTCTTGCTCTTCCAGCTGACCTCTATTCCTTTTAAAACCTAGAGAATCTCTCTAGTAAAACCCTCACCCATTTGGCATCTGTTTCTCGTGGGGCCTATACTAGCACACAAACCTAATATTAAACTATCCCCACCAGGCTCTGACTCACTATGACCAATTCCAGGAACTCTCCCCTCCCTCTCCCCACACTAATCCTATAATTACACTCCATGGTCATTGTTATGAAGAGAAAGAACAAGATACTCATTGAAAAAATACAACTCTGTGGCATTGGGGAATGTTGCCCACAAGGAAACTGCATTTTGATTGAAACTTAAAGCATAGCCAATACTACTCCAGGCAGCTGACTGCAGATCTTCACCTCTCCTTCAGCTCTTCAAAAAAAAAAAAAAAAAAAAAAAAAAACCCTGTCACCCCAAGCTCTGCGGCAGACCACCTGTAGCCTCCCTTCCCCTCTTGCCTCCTTCTAAAGTGGACCCCAAATCTTCCCCTCCTAAGGTCCCCCACCCCCCGTACTTATCGCTTTACCCCCAATACAGTAGTCAACAGGAACCCACAGACCACTGTGACCAAGGAAACAACTAGGCTAGCTGCCGACCTTATTGGTCCTCTCCTTCCCCTAGTCAGATCCCTAGCTCTACAGCAGGCCACCTGCTGAGCACCCCCACCTCCTCCACCCCCCACCCCTTCCCCAGTAGATCACATAGATCTTCTTCCCTTTCTCTTCGGCCTTGTCTCTAGTTGCTTTGTCCCAGACCCCAACTCCAGCAGGGAACCCCGGGAACCTGTAGGTCATTCAAACCAGGGAAGCAGGAAGGCAAACTGCAGATCTCCCTCTGCTCCTTCAACCCCAGTCCCCCCAGTCTTATCCCCAACCTGTAGCCTGCCTTCTTCTGAAGCCCCTTTCACCCATTCCCAGGGGATTAAGCAGATCCTGGTGGATCACCCCGCCTTCCTCTCTTCTGCCGATGTCCTCAGCGCGCAGCCCATCCCCATTCCTAAGTGTCAGTCCCCAATACCCAACAGCATGTTTAAACTGCAACCCCAGTGCCACACCTATCAGGATCCCAGAAGAATTTCCTACCAGGCAGCAAAAGCTACCACACTATCCTTAGAATCAGAGAGGGCAACGGAGACCAAGGAACAAAACATATAACCAACCAAGACAAGACCAGATATCAGCACCTAGAATTTCAGTCTTTCCAAACCCAGAGGCCTACATACCAGCAGAAAAACATGATCAAGAGTAGCCAGAACAACATATCTCCACTAGAGCCCAGCAACCCTAAAACAGTAGGCTTGAGAATTACGAAGTAGCTGAAGAAGCATAAGACAGAGACCTTAAAATAGCCTTTATGAATCTGATTGGGGTTCTTAAAAAAGGAAGTTATTAAATCCCTTAAAGAAACCTAAAAAACATAGAGGAAGGAAATGAATAAAGTAGCTCAAGACTTAAAAATGGAAATAGAATCAATAAAGAAAACCTAAACTGAGGGAGAGTTAGAAATGAAAATTTGGAGAAGTTGAAGAGGAATCTCAGAGGCAAGCCTCACCAACAGAACGAGAGAGATGGAGGAGAAAACCCTCAGGAATTCAGGATGTCTATGCCCAACTCATACCAATGGCCAGGTCATCCAGACAAAAACCTAAACAGGAAGGCTGGTGCTAACTGATGTTATAAACCAAATGGACCTAGTAGGTATTTGCAGGGCATTTCACTCAAACACAGAAGAATATGCTTCCTTTTCGGCACCTCATAGACCTTTCTCCAAAATTGACTACATACTCATACACAAAGCAAGTCTTCCCTGATATGAATAAATTGAAATACCAGCATCCTATCTGATCATGATGGAAAAAGCTGGATTTCAAGAACAGAAATAACAAAAGCTAACAAACTCATGAAAACTGAGCAACTTACTACCGCATAAAAAAAATGGGCCAAGGAAAAAAGAAAGACCTTCTAGACTTGAATGAAAATGAAAAGACAATGCACTCAAACTTACGAGAGCCAATCAAGGCGGATCTAAGGGGCAAGGTGTTAGTGCTAAATGCCTACATTAAAAAATAAAAAAGCAGGGGCAGGCAATCTCATACTGGTCACTTAACAGCATACCTGAAAGTTCTAGAAGAAAATTATACTCAAAAGGAGAGGATGGTAGGAAACAGTCAAACTCAGAGATGAAATTAATAAAGTAGAAATAAACAACAAAAACAATTCAGAGAATCAATGAAACAGAGTCCATTCCTTGAGAAAAATCATTGAGATTGACAAACCCTTATCCAAATTAACTAAAAGGCAAAGAAATAATATCTGAACTTAGAAATGAAATTAGAAAAGAATATCCAAAATTAGAAATGAAAAAGAGGAGGTAACAATCTGAGAAAATCCAGAGAATCCTAAGGACAGGCTTTAAAAACCTGCACTCAATGTCTTACACATTCCATTGCTGTGATGAAAAGCCTTGCCCAAAATGCAAGTTGGAGAGGAAAGGGTTTATTCAGCTTACACTTCCACATTGCTGAAGGAAGTCAGGGCAAGGACTCAAACAAGGCAGGAACCTGGAAGCAGGAGCTGATGCACAGCCCACAGAGGGGTGCTGCGAATAAGGGCTGCTCAGCCCGCTTTCTTATAGACCCAGGACCACCAGCCCAGGGTTGCACCAGCCACCATAATCTGTGCCCTTCTCCATTGATTACTAATTAAGAAAATACCTTACAGCTGGGTCTCAGAGGATCCTTCCTCTGTGATGACGCTAGCTTGCATCAAGTTGACACAGAAAACCAGTCGGTGCATCCACCAAATTGGAAAATCTAAAAGAAATCAATAATTTTCTCTTTATATATCATTTACCAAAGTTAAATCAGGATCAGATAAGCAATTTAAACAAACCCATAAACCTCAGTGAAATAGAAGGAGTCATTAAAAGTCTACCAAAAAAAAAAAGACCAGGGTCAGATGGTTCTAGCACAAAATTCTTCCAGACTTTCAAAGAGGAGTTAATGCCAACACTCGTCAAATTGTTTCATGTAACAGAGCAGAAGGGATATTGCCCAAATCATTTTATGAGGTCACAGACGCCCTGCTACCCAAACCATATAAAGACCCAACAAAGAAAGAGAATTATAGACTAATTTCCCTTATGAA
Source organism: Phyllotis vaccarum (assembly GCA_033318265.1). Taxonomy (NCBI): domain Eukaryota; kingdom Metazoa; phylum Chordata; class Mammalia; order Rodentia; family Cricetidae; genus Phyllotis; species Phyllotis vaccarum. The sequence continues at coordinate 60,952,876 of JARWLC010000001.1, read as the reverse complement.
TATTCATGCAAAACTTCTCAAGAAAATATTTGCAAACTGAATCCAAGAACACATCAAAAAGATCAAGTAGGCTTTATCAAAGACATGCAGGGATGGTTCAACATATGCAAATAGAATCTACCATATAAACAAACTAAAAGACAAAACCCATATGATCATCTCAGCAGATGTAGAAAAGGCCTTTGACAAATCCAGCCAGCACTCCTTCCTATAAAAGTCCTGGCCAGATTAGGGAGACAAGAGACACACTTCAACACAGTAAAGGCAGGTTACAGCAAGCCCATAGCCAACATCAACTTAAAGGGAGAGAAATTCACAGCAGTTTCATTAAAACCAAGGACAAGACAAGGCTGTCAGCTCTCTCTATACCTATTCAGCATAGTACTTGAAGTTCTAGCTAGAGCAGTAAGACAGCTGTAGGAGTAAGGGGAGACAAACTAGAAAGGAAGAACTATCTTTAAGAAATGTCTTTATTTGCAGATAACATGATAGAATACATAAATGATTCTAAAAATTCCACTGGGAAACCTCTCCAGTTAATGAACACTTTCACAAAGTAGCTGGATACAAAATTAACTCAAAGAAATCAGCACACCTCCTATATTGTAAATGACAAATTGACTTAGAAGAAATCAGAGAAACAACACCTTTCACATAGCCTCAAACAACATAAAATATAGATAACTATAACCAAGAAAGTGAGAGACTTGTGTGACAAAAACGTTTAGACACTGGAAAAAGAAACTGAAGAAAGTATGAGAGATAGAATGATCTTCCATGCTCATGGATCAGTAGGATTAGATAGTAAAAATAGTCATCCTACCAGGCAGAGCAATCTACAGATTCAATAAAATCCCCATCAAAAGTCCAACTCAGTTCTTCACAGAAATTGAAAGGATAATTTTTAGCTGCATATAAAAGCACGTGTGCGTGCGAGCACACACACACACACACACACACACACACACACACACACACACACACCCCTCAGGATAACTAAAACAATCCTGAATAATAAAAAGAACTGCAGGCAGTACCACTATCTGTGATTTTAAATTGTATTAAGGAGCTTTAGTAATAAAACCAGCACAGTATTGATACAAGAACAGTCACACTGATCAAATGGAGTCAAGTGGAAGACCCAGACATAAATCCACATACCTATGGGCACCTGAGTTTAGTAAAGAAGCTAGAAATACACACTGGAAAAAGACAGCATATTTACCAAATGTTACTGGTCAAACATGATGGCTGCATGTTGAAGAATGCAAACAGAATCAGTTATCACCCTGCACAAAAATCAACTCCACATCAATTCAGGACCTCAACATTCAACCAGAACTGGATAGAAGAGAGAAGGGGAAATAGCTTTGAATGCACTGGCACTGGAAAAGACAGAGCACCATTTGCACAGGCATGAAGATCAGCAATTAATAATTGTGACCTCTTGAAACTGAAAATATTTGCATGGCAAAGAACAATGTTATCCAGACAAAGCAGTAACCTATAGAATGGGGAAAGATCTTTACCCACTACACATCTGATAGAGGGCTAATATACAAAACATACAAAGAACTCAAAAACCTGCATATCAAGAATACAAATAACCCAATTAAAAATGGGATACAGATCTGAAGAGCAAATTCTCAAAGAGGAAACACAAATGGCTGAGAAACACTTAAATAAATGTTGAACATTTTAGTCATCAGGGAAATGCAAATCAAAACTACTTTGAGATTTCATCTTACATCTGTCAGAATGGTTAAGATCAATACCATAATACCTGAAGATCCAGCTGTACCACTGTGGGCATATACCCAAAGGATGGTCAAACTACCACAAAGACACTTGCTTAACCGTGTTCATTGCTGCTCTAGTCAAAATGGCTAGAAATGGGAAACAGTCTAGACACCCCTCAACAGAAGTATGGATAAAGAAAATGTAGTACATTTGCACAATGGAGTATTGCTCTGCCTTTTTTAAAAATGCAATCAGTAAATTTGCAGGTAAATGAATGGAACTAGAAAAATCTTCCTGAATGAGGCATTCCAGACCTGAAATACAAATATGATATGATTTTGCTGGTGTGGCTATTACCTGTTAAGTCAATGATAACCAAGCTGCAATACATGAAGCATAGAGGGTAGGTATAGAATAAAGGACTAGAAGAGAGAATTTCTTCATAAAAGGGGAAATAGCTATGGAGGGTACAGAAAGAGGGTTATGAGGGAGGGGATATGGGGAGGGACAACTAAATTTCAAGGCCACGTTAGGGGTGCAAGGGCCTTTATAGCCACCACCAAGGCCAGCGAGTGTCAGTCCATGAAATAAGAAGGTAGTTCTGTTCAACATGACTCAGTAGCTGGTGTTGGTTCAAACGTTGAGAGTCTGACCTGGTTTATTTAGGCACATTTAAGCACAGCACATTTTGGTGAAAAGTTTCCTGGTGATAAATAACCCAATTCCATGTGTACAACAAAGCTAAATCATGACTACATCAAAATTCTTATAAAGTATATAAAGTATAAGTGACATATTCCATAAAGACACATTCTATGGATTACCTGGAAAAAAAAAAAACAGAAAAACAAAAAAAAAGCAAAAAAACAGGCTCAAGATAAGGAGAGGTCACTCAGTGGCCTCAGGCCCCTGATAGCACACAGGCCACCAGACTATTATTAGCTACCTCTGCTCCAAGCCTTCTGAGCAGAAAACAGGTTATACATTTCTTCCTTTGAAGAGACAGCCCTGTGTGTTTAACATTCCTCATTCCCCTGGTGTGAATCTGCGAGCACAAGGACCTACAAATCTCTTACAGAGGGGTGGTTTGGAAACCTAATACAATAGAAGCTTCCTAAAATATACACATATATGATGGGTGATATGAATGAAATCACCAAATAATGGGGGAGAGAGAGCCCCAGTTGGCCATCTCTTGTCACCAAATGAAGCTTCCAGTACCAGACTGGGTTGCATCTTACTGAACTGCTGGACAAAGGGGGGAGGGGCACGGAAACCCCCAAACAACCCAAGCTGTTACCAAGATTATAGATTGCTCTTCAGAAACTGCCGCCAAGACCCCGTACTGAAGACAGCACAAGCTGGTGCCTAAACAGAGCCTTCACCCCCTAAGTGTCAGCATATTCAGGAAGGTTCTCTGAATGCTACACAAAAAAAGGTATAAACCCCAACCCAGCCACAAACTCTTGAGTCTACAATGGTATCCTGCTTGCAAAATATGCTAGGACAACAGTGACACAGCGCTTGTCACCAAGCAATGTCTGATTTGACTTAAGGCCCAGATATTGCATGAATTCTAAATGGTATATAATGAAATCCCAGAATCGGGTATTGGGGGAAAGCTGGAATATCAGAGAGAGGAAACAGACCACAGTTAACTCTTACCCAGCCAACCTCTCAGGATGAACAGGGTAAATGCTGTTTTCACAGGCCCTCAGCCTGACTGGTCCCTTCTACAGAGTTCTCAATTTCTGCCTTCTCCTGCCTTATATTTCTTTCCTGACCCAGTTGTTTTACTTTCTGGTTCAACTCTGTATCATAATCCTAGAGTTAGGATTAAAGGTGTGAGCCACCACTGCCCACCTGTTAGGTCTTGAACTCACAGAGATCCAGACAGATCTCTGTCTCCTGAGTGAAGGGATTAAAGGCGTGGGTCACTACTCCCTGACCTTCCCAGCTTGGCTGAAGGTGATTGGCTGAAGGTGATTCTGTTCTCTGATACTCCAAACTGATTTTATTAAATATACAATATATCACCACGTATTACCTTTTGTGTCAAAAATAAAAAGGTTATAACTAACATAAGAAAAACTATATGCAGTAGGTACAAGAACTATGTACAATATAAAAGGCAATAATTATATCAGTAATGTCTAGTCCATTGACAATTGACAAATAAAAAAAAATTCTATTATTTATCCTATTTTGCTGAGTCCAAAGGATTGTACTTAATTCACTTCTATCTAACTTGTATTATTACCTACTGATAACTATCTTTGATGTCTCTCAAACTTAGTACACTTTACACCTTTTAGTGAGCTTCTTTCTGAAACTGTAACTAGAAAAACTATAAATATAACCATCTCATCTTCGACTCTCTCGGAAACCCAAGAGGAAATAATATTAACTGAATAGGAAGTGCAAGCAAGCAGACTTCCAAAAAATGTGAAAAATGGCAGGACTAGTTTGCTGCCTGAACAGTCACTCAAGGTTTCTCTGCAGTGTTGGAGCCTATAGGTTTAGTATATCTGACAGACAGAGATGGAAGCCATAACCCCATTGCTGAGTGACTAAGAACCTGAGTCAAGACAGCCCAAGCACCTAGAGAAAAAACAAGCACCACTGTTCAAAAAAAAAAGAAAAGAAATGTAGCAGTAAAATGACTCCTAATGTTATTCTGCTGCATTCATAGACCAGTGCCTTGTTCATCCATTATCAGAGAAGCTTCTTCCTCCTTCAACAGACAGGAACACACAGAGATCCACAGCCAGATAATGCAGGGAGTATGAGCCCTAAGTGGGGTGTCTCTGCCAAATTTCTCTCCTCAGGAGTCAAGGAACCCAATGGAAGAGGAGGCAGAAAGAGTGTAAGAGCCAGAAGGGATGGGGGACACCAGGAAAACAAGGTCCCCTATGTCATCATGAGCAAAGCTCATATGAACTCACAGAGGCTGAGGCAGCAGAGCCAGGGCCTGCACAGGTCTGCACCAGGTCCTTTGCATGTGTTATTGCTTCCAGATTAGTGTTTTAGGAGGTTCCCGAGTGTGCTAACAAGTACATCCATCTCTTGTGCTTCCTCTTGGTTCTCTTTCTTCTGTTTGTTTTGTCCAACTCCATTGTGTTGGCTTTTATATTATTTTATTTACTACACTCTCATATCCCCCTCAAAGAACAAATATCTCATTAATTTGCTCCATAAATGTTAATAAGGTGCCACCTACATGCCCAGTGCCATGATGTATGTTGAAGATTCAATGGATGACCAAGACCAGTTCTTCTCCACCCTCTGGCAGGTTAGTTCTAGTGGAGGAGACGAATGTTGCCTAAGAAGCTATTCAGATTTATTTTAAGGTGGGTGTGGGGGTGTGAGAGGAAGAGAAGGTCAGTAAGGGACCGAGAGAGAAGAGACACAAAGCTCCAGGCATGTGACTGTGGCCGGAATTGAAGAAGATTGGGGACATGAACACACACAGGTGCTGGGGGGAGACAATGTGCTGTAAGGTTTTATAGTGCCTCGGAAGGTCTTTGTTGCTTACACTGAGTGAGATGGAAGTCAATGAAGCCTTAATAGTGTTCTGAAGTTCAATCTGGTTGTGGTAGAAATAGATTATAGGCAAGCTATGGCAGGCACAATTCCATGGATTATCCCCAGTATTCCTAACAGGTAATTATGCAGTCCAAGGCTGGTCTAGACACTCCTGTAAGAAACTTTGAAGATGAAATTAAAATTACCAATCAGCAGACCTTAACATAGATTGTCCTAGATTTTGTGAAGGGGACACAAATTTAATGGTTTGTGTCATTGGAGGAGTGGAACCCTCTGTCTGGAGAGAGGGCAGGAGCCAGGGGAGGTAGAGAGGAAAGATGAGGATATCCGAGAGATGTGAGGCATCCGAAGGCTTAGACCTGATCCTTTGAGGATGTGAGGAACCAAGGAATAGGGGTTCACTTTTACTATTGACAACTGGCCCCCAGCAAAAGGTCAAGAAGGAATCGGGGCCTCAGTTTTGTGCCCACATGGAACTGAATTCCACCAGCAACTTGGACTAGCTTAGGAATGAATCCATCTGCAGTTTGCAAAAAGGAACACAGCCCAGTCAGCACTGACTCCGTGGGAGCACCCGTGTCAGTGGGGATCGCACGGGTACCAGGCAGTCTTGAACTGCTGAGCTGGCAATAACCTTTAAGAGCAGCAGCGTAAGCTGATGCCTTGAGAAATTAGGGCCCAAGTCTACCAAGAGATGGTGGCATGGGCCAGGCAAAAGCATGGAAACATACAATGTGATTGGCTCCTGTGTCTACTTTAGAAGTAGAGAGGAGAGTTTGGGTCTGAGAAATGGGAGAGGGGCTCTATCAGAAGTCAGCTGCGGAAGGAGCTGTTCGCAAAGATGGATTGGGGAGGTGGTTGAAAGCAAATTATACAGAGGTTTCTAACCAAAAAATTTAAACTTTATTATAAAAGAAAATTACTTAATTCTTTCAAGTGGTCATATATGAGAAGTAGGTTGGCACTTAGTAGCACTATTGCTCATTATTTATTGTATGTTCTTAACTAGTTATTATCAACGATCTACTGCCAGCTGATAAGCACAAAGGTGAATTCTGTGTGTTCCTATTAATAAGACAGCATGGCTTTGTTTTCACTTGTCAAGTCTGCATATAAAAGCAGGACAGTAAAACTAACAGTAAAAGAAAGAAAATTAAAATAATTTGCAAATAATTATTTTCTTCACAAAACTCTAAAAGAAGGTACAGGAAACATTGAATGAGATTAACAAGAATATGCTAAGAAGAGAAAATAGACAAATTTGTTATAGACAAATGTTACTGAGGGAAATTTAATTATACATGAAGGTAGATCGTAATCGATTAGAAAATGCAATCTATTTTAGAGTTCAATCTTTGCTAATTTAATTCAAGGAGCTTCCAGTCATGTCCCCACAGACTTTTCTAGTTTCTGAAAACTGGACGGCTGGCAATAAACTTTATATGTTCAGGAAGTAACAAAATAAAATATTATGAAAGAAAAAAACAGTTGATGAATACTGTGGTAATATATTGTATGTTTAATAAAAATAAACTAGAATATCAGCAAACAAAGCCAAGCCATGAAGGTCAGGAGGTGGTGACCCAGGGCATGCTTTTAACCCATCACTCTGGAGTCAGAGGTCCTGTCTGCCTGGATCTCTGTGAGGTCAAGGCCTAATGCCAGGAGGTGGTGGCACACAGCTTTAATCCTAGCTCTAGGAAAGTTGAACCAGGAAGTAAAATATCAGGGCAGAGGGAGGGAAGGGAGAGTTCAGCCTCCCCTGCCCCTTCTTCCTTTGTCAGCTGAGGATGGAGAAGTTTGCAGTCAGAGGATTTGTGGAGACAGGCCTGAGGAGTTAGCTGGGTAAGAAGTGGCTGTGGTTTGTGTCTGTCTCTCTGATATTCCAGCTTTTCCCTAACATCCAGCTCCAGGTTTTTATTACAATACCAAATAGAATTTGTGCAATAGTAGACCCTAAGTAAACATTTTTTATACAATGCTGTGGTAGCAAGATATGCCACGGAGGCTGAACATCCTGGGGATAGAGTACCAATGGTGGGGAATTGGGTACTATGCCCTCTTGCTATGGAGATGGTTCCAGGAGTCTTGCTATGGGTAGTGAGACATGTAAGGAAGGCTGAAACATCAGGAAGTGGAATGTTATGGGGGGAGGCTTCTTATATTCATTTATCTTCTATATGATACAAAGTGTTACTTCCTTAATAAGTGGGGTCCAGCTGTGCTTATGGTGACACGCTTGACAATAGTTGGTGCTAAATGGATTCAGCCCACAGCTTCCATAGTCTTAGAGTTTCAATACTGTTCACGATCCCAGGTCTCCTCTAGATAGGAAGACAGTCATGTAGCAGCATGGCTTTGTAAAATTTACAGATAAAAACCAAATTATGTGCTTCTAATGCACAGTGTCACAAGGTCAGTATACCTATTCCAAAGGAGAATACATCAGAGAGAGATCAGAGCAAAATCACACAGCACAGCTCCAATCCAGGGCCTGTAGAAATCGCCTGGACACTGTGGTGGCTGTTCTTCATTGTTAACTTAACTACATTTAGATTTACCCAGGAGATACCCTCTGGGTATGGCTGTGAGGGTGTCCAGAGAGGTTTAATTTATGGAGAAGATTTAACCTGTGTCTTGGGTTTCTATTGCTGTGACAACACACCAGGACCAAAAGCAACTTGGGGCGTTATTTCAGGTTACACATCCACTTCCCAGTGTGGAAAACATGGCAGGAACCTGGAGGCAGGAGCTGATATAGAAGCTGTTAAGGAATGCTGCTTACTAGCTTGCTCTCAAGGCTTTCTCATCTTGCTTTCTTAGGCACTCTAGAACCATCTTCTTCCAGGTGATGCCAACCACAGTGGGCGGGGCCTTCCCACATGGGTTAAGAAAATGCATCACAGGCTTGCCCAAGACCAGTCTGGTGGGGGCATTTTCTCACTTGATATTTTCCTCCAAATGACTCCAGCTTGTGTCAAGCTGACATAAACCTAGAAGATAACATATCCTGAGTAGATGGCGCCGTCTGTAAGCTGGAGCCTGTTGTATAAGTCTCCTCTGAAACGGAAACATTTTATCTTCCAGGCAATCTCCTTAAGCAGGAAGATGAATAACTCAAAATAGCTCCAGGAAGTCCCTGAAATCAACCAGATTCATTAAGTCCCTCCCTCCCAGAGTATACAAGTCAAGCTGTAAAGGAGACTCAGATCAGATGAGCTGCCTGGAAGAAGCAGAAGCCAGCTGAGCTGCCTAGAAGTTTAATATCAGAGTCACTCTCCAACCTGTTGAGCTGCCTGAAGGCTGTTCAGTGTGCTTCAGGTTCCCAGTTTTGTGAGCTGTCACCCATGCTGGGGTGGGCTCTGTTAATGCAAGTGAGTCACTTCTGCTCCTGTAAGGAACCACAATACATTTTAGTTCATCAAGTTGGATTTTGGTGGAATCCATACTTTGACCACTCATAGGCTCCCTGTCTAGTGTGAGTAGACATGTCTGCCAGGAAAAGTTCTGTCATACAATAGTTGAGGATTGAATAAATCGAGAAAAAAGAGAAAGCCAGCTGAGCACCAGCATGTCTCTCTTGTCATCTGGGTGCAGCTTTGGCAGGATCAGCTACCTTTTGTGCCCACTGTTAGAGCTTAGAGCTGGCCACTGAGCCATGCCCTCTGAGCTCCGACGTCAAGCCCCATTAAAAGCAAGGTTCCCACATGCATCTTGCTCTCTCTTCCCTTGTGTTCTTTTGGAAACTCCTCCATTTTTCTTTCTTTTCTTTCTTCTTGCTTTCTCTGCTATTATAATCATAACCTTTCTGTTAATCATAACCATATTCATCTGACTATAAAGCTCTTTTCTACATAGAAACAGTGGTAAGAGTCTCCTGCTATCCGTTGCTGCCTTCTGCCTCGTTCCCACATGCATCCATAGAAACTCACTGCCAGATAACTGGGTATATGCGAACCATGTCAAAATACGCACAAAATCTTAACACCCACCACCATGGCTTCACTGCCATTAGTGACTGTCCATTCACACTGTGAACCAATGTAAATTCTTTTCTTAAGTTGCTTTCTAGGTACTTCATCATTGCATTAAAAAGAACGATGAATAGATAGCAAGGGAAGACCAGAGCAAATGCCTGCACCCAGACCGGAAAGCATCAAACCCTGTTTACTTAGGGGTTGTAGTCTTACCCCCTAGGCTCTGATTTTACCATCAAGAGCATATGTGGACTCTTCTTTGTTTTCCATTGCTGTGATTAAAAAAAACATGACCCAAAGCAACTTGGAAAGAAAGGATTTATTTATTTGACTTATGCTTCCATATCTCAGACCAGCATCAGGGAAGTTAGGGCAGGAGCTGGAGACAGGAACCTAGAGGCAGGAACTGAGGCAGAAACCAATGAGGAATGCTGCTTACAGGCTTGCTCCTGTGGCTTGCTCAGCTTCTTTTCTTATATCACCCAGGACCACCTGACCAAGGATGACACTGCTCATAGCGGGCTGGAGCCTCTCATAGCAATCATTAATTAATGACCCTAATAGACCTTCCTATAGGCAACAAGGCAGAGACAATCCCTCAGTTAATGTTCTCATTACCCATATTACTCTAGCTTGTGTAAAGTTCACACACACACACATATACACACATACACACACATACACACATATACACACACATACATAAACACATGCATACACACATACACACACATGCATATACACACATACACACATACATATATACACATATACACACATACACACACATACACACATATATACACACATATATAAAGACATGCATACACACACATACACACATGCATATACACACATACACACATACATATATACACATATACACACATACATATACACACATACACACACATACATATACATATACACACTTACACACACACACATACACACACACAAAACAAAACCCCAACCTACTAGCCAGAACTTTGCTGTTGACTCCATGAAGCCCCTGCAGCATCCCTCATTAATAGTACACACGTACACTTTTGCGGCATGGGGCATCTCTCAGACCCTGGGTCCTCCTTAAAATGTTGACTTCACTTTCACAGCTTCACAAAGCCCAGTCCAGAACTCTATGTGAAGATTCTGATCCTGCTACACATTGTTTGGGCTTGACATCTTTCTGCATCCTTTGTAAAGTCTCCAGGACTGTATAGCACTTGTATTTTGCATGCTTTCAAAACCAAAACCATATAGGTGACATCCGGCCAGATTAAGAAGTAGCCTGGCTCCCTTGGGACACAGCTGCAGCAGCTTCTGGTATATTCTTAATCAAATCTATAAAACAAGTTCCCTGGACAGTCATTTTCCAATCAGAGGTCTGCTAGACTCTGTCTTTTTAAGGCTCTACCTTCCTATCTTCTCCTTGTTACAGTCTAGAGCTCTAGAATGGCATGGTTTCATTGTCAAGGTAACTTTCCTACTGTCTCAGTTCAAGCACTTTTTTTCTCTTTGTCATTAATACAATTACTGACACATTGATTGCACCACCTTTGCCCGCACTATGATTGATTGTTCTCAGCAATGTTAGACCTGCTCAGATTTTTGTCCCTGCCAAAGTGAACATTTTCCCTCTTCTTCCTCCACTTCCTGTTCTTTCTCTCTGTAAACTTGGCTCAGAGCAGCAGCCAGTGACCATGTTATAACCTGCATGTTACATCCATTACCTGAATCTTAGGTCATCTTGAAATAGCCACAGTCATATGATTTATTTCATTACTTTAAAATTCAACAACAATCAGATTTCCAGGACACTGAATTAACAGAATGTAGCCAGTTTCTGAAGGGGACTCCCTTCCAGACCTCAGATTAGACACAAACCACACCCATTTCCACACAGAGATCGTTATTAAGTGGGGAAGAAAAGTTAAAGTGGCTGCTTTCTGTCTCAGGCAGAGAAACAGCAGCAAATGACCTTGGAGGTGTGATTTTAGGAGAAGGGAAGGCCTGTGTTAAATGGACTGGGGTGTGGTGGTTAAGGAGATGGGGATGAGGGAGATGGGGAGGCCTGTGTTAAATGGACTGGGATGTGGTGGTTAAGGAGATGGGGATGAGGGAGAAGGGGAGGAGCAGGGCTGTTTGTCCCAGAAGGACAAAGGATGTCTCCTGATAGAGAGGAAACAGATGTGTCACATAGGCAAATGGCAGTTTATAAAGATACAAAGGGAAACCCTGTATTAGGATGATTTTAATTGGGCATGCTAATTAGGTGAGCCAAAGGGGGCTTCTGATTGCTGGGCTTTGGTAATCAGCCTCAGGAGGAAGTGGCCAAATAAGGGACTAGACCTTGGTGGCTAGCTTTAGGAATATAATCTAACAGTTTTTAGCAAGGCAGAGGAAATGGGGTGCAAGACAAGGCCTGCCACAGTCACATACTCAGTGAGCTAGGGTACCTTCAGTTCCTTTATCACAACACAAATAGCTTCCTCCCAAGTCCCAGTACTACCTTGTCCCCTCTGAAACCCATGGACCTGACCCTCATTGTCCACATTTCTACCATCATTTTGGCCTCCTGAACATCCTCAGAATGGCTCATTACACTCCACTTTCAGCGTTCTAGGGATCCTGTAGCCCATCCATACGCTCCAACAGTCTTCCTGTGGACCAGTTCAGAAGGCCTGAGGATGATAGCCAAATGCCCAGAAGTCTGCAGGCCACAGAACAGCCCCACTTCTCACCATCAGCTCACGGAAGAGCTGCTTCCTCTGACACTCTCTTCCACCATGACTGAGCATGAGCTAAGATGGGCCCACCCTTCCTCAAGTTGCTTCTTAGCAGGTAAATGATTACAGATATAGGAAAAATAACTAATGTACAATAACAAAAATGATACAGGGAAGCAGAGTCATTGCCGAGGCTTAGGGGTACCTGGCCATAGGTGGCAGCAGGGGCACGAGGCCGCTTTCTGCATCCATGCTGAGCTGGAAGCAGAGGCAGGGGCAGAAGCACACACAACCTCCCCAAGTAGCACAATTATCTCTGGACCAAGTGTTGACACGCTTGAGCTGTTGTGGAGCATTTCGCACTCTTTCCTGCTACCTATAGTCTCTCCTCGGCCATCACCGTGCCGATCACTTCATTTTAGCTAAAAGCATGAGATCTGAGTGAGTTTGGCTTAATGTCTCACTGTTATAACTTGACTGTGCACTATGCCTGCTACAGCTGTCTCTGACGAATAATATTTGTGCCATGTCCATACACAAAATCCCTAAATCCCTCGCTTTTCATTGTGCTTCTGTTTTCTCAGTTTGAATTATCTCTACTGCCTCCCCCCCCCCCTTCAGTACCTGCTGCCATGGCAGCATCTGTCTCAACCGTCAGCCACAGTCTTTGTTCTCAGCTCAGCTTAAGTGAATTAAATAAATATTTACTATTTGGTCTAGTGGGTGTGCAGAGCATCACAGTGGTTATTAAAAAATCAGACACGAATCTTTTCCCTCCTCTCTTTCCTTACCGCTTAGGATATACTAATCTGTACCAACAAGAAACATGATAAACAAAAACACATAAACAAAAACACCAAGCTAAGTGAATGTGAGGCTGAAGACAGAATGCACCCACGAGGCACAGGAGCCAAAATTATCTAGAAAACATCAGCAGGATCTTTTCGTCACGGCTTTTTGTTGTTACTCATTCATATACAAACACACCTTTACTTTAGTCTGCAGTCTGACAGAAAATGCTAACTGCAGCTGAGATTGTGTGAACAGAAGCTAAAGTCTTTGATAAACAAGGAACACAAGTGAGGGATTAATATTAGATACCTGATTTCCTTGAACGTTATAAAAACATGTCACTGTAAGAAATTAGAGATTAAAAGTTTTCAAAATTCGGAGATATTTGTGATTTGCAAGAATATAGCTGAGGCGTGATTGTTTAAATATGCTAGAGGCTACTTGTCAGTAACACTACAGTGGAGATGCTTAAGCAGGGTGAGAATACCTATGCCCTTGAAAGGCAATGGTCCAGAACTAACCTACGCTCAGAGGCTCAGAGGGTGGGGTTCAATGGCTCTGTCAAGTACCGTGTTAAACATCTCATTAGGAACCGAATAACATAGATGTAGCTTTTTACCCACACATTTATCTTATCTCTTATCCCCAAGACACAGATGAGCAATTCTCCCAAAGAGGGATTTGAATGATGATGTGACATTGAGAGCTACAGGTCACAGATATTTAGTTTTTGTTGTAAAGAACACGCGTGTCCTGGAATTCACATTTGGAGACTTTTAAGAATCCGTATAAGTTACTATGGCTCTTATAGTGGTGTTCACTTTCATTCCCCTTTCTTGCAAATGTCCTTCCCACATCCATTCTCTCCCAGCCTTTTAGGGACCACACAGGTGTCTTGGGCAGAGCTCTCCCAGAACCTGTTTCCTTCTTTCTTTCTTTGTTTCTTTCTTTCCTTCCTTCTTTCTTTTTTCATTTTATTATTTTTTTATAAAAAGTCTTTTTTATCCATGTGTTCCCCAACTCCCCCTCCCTTCCCTCCTACCAATCTCTTCCAGTCAGCTTTCAGCCTCACCTCTCCACATTCCCCATCCCCTCCCTGCAAAGGGCAAGAAGTCCCAAGGTGGGTCAGCTCAGCATGGCGCATCCACTCCAGGCAAGTCCGATTTCCTCATTCCCAAGTCAAGACTGGGTTAGGTGTTCCTCTGCAGGGAATGGGCTCCAAGGTGCACAGGAACACAATCTGATCCCACCCCTCGAGGCTCCACATACTGTCCATGCCAATCGACAGTTGCCTGCCCTTGGAGGGCCTAGCTCCTTTTCCCCATAGTTCCCCAGTGGCTGTTCTTGATTCAGTGAGCTCCCCAGAGTTCCAGCCACTCACCACTGTGGGAATTTTCCTTTACTCATACAGACTCTCCTCCCCTGCTGTCAGCTGGACCAGGAGCTCTGCCCAGTGCTCAGCCATGGATCTCTGCCTCCACCTCTTTTCATTGTTGGATGAAGGTTCTGCTTTAGACACTTAGAGTGGTTTACTCATTTGATTATAGGGAAGTCCTGGTTAGGCACCCCCTCCACTATTAGTTGGAGACCTAGCCAGGGACATCCTGTGAGTTCTTGGAGGTTTCCCTAGCACCCGGTCTCTTTCCAACCCCACATTGGCTTCCTCTCTCGAGATATCCATCTCTTTCTATCTCCTGCTGAGAGTTGCTGTGAGGTTAGTGATGAACTTATTTTTACCGGGGATATCAGTGCTCAAGGATGTGGTTTTCCTGGGCTCAATAGGTAAATAAGCCCCTGACTTCTCTAATTTGTAATTATTTAAAAATAAAATGTTTATTTTAATGTAATATATTATTGTGGTAAACCCCTCTGAGTGTACCCAGCTTTTGTTAAAGGAAATGTGAAGTGTGGTCATTCTGCACCCCTCACCCCACCCCATCCCCCCCTTACACTGTATCAATCCCTCTCAGCCTCCGCTAGTCCATTTTAGAAGTGACCCTTCCCGGTGCTCTGGATTTCAACATCTTGGTGTCTTCTCTGGGAAGCATTTCTTTGCTTGGCAGTGCAGTTATGAAGAGTGGCCAAAATGTTGCAACAGCTGAGGATGAGGGTGGCAGTGTGACCAGGCAGAGCAGCGGCTGGGTGCCAGAGACGCTGGATCAGTCATGGGTTCTCAAGGCCAAATGCATGCTCAAGAAAACAAGAGCCGAAGCAAAGGTCAGCAGAGCAAAGCAGAAGCCCGGTCAAGTATGCAGTGGCAGGGCCAGCAGCAGGGAGGCCCTGACCATTGGATATCCAGGAGTGTGTTGATGTTTGTGAATACCGGAATCGAGATCATCGGGCTGTGGCAGGGGGCCAGCAAGGGCGAGTCAGAATGTCATTTGTGTTAATCATGATCTCTGTCTAGAGTAGCATCTATCCGTCTCTCCTCTGATTCTCTTCCTCGGACTATAAACAGTCCACGGAGAAAGGAGACAAGAAAATCTTCTGCAACCTCACTCCCGCTTCAATTACTTTGACCAGTCTCCATGCCAATCACAGGCTCTTTTTCTGCTGCCTTTTTCCCAGGGCTGGAGATTAAATTCACGGCCTTGAGTGTGCTAGGCAAGTGCTCCACCCCCACCCCACCCCAGCACATATATCAGCTCCTGTTCTCTGCGGTTCACCTCCCATTCACTACCTGTTACCCACAACCACCTATCACTGTCACTGGATACATACCGTACACGTTTTTGTTTTGTTTTTTCCATCTGAATCGACTCTTTATAGCCCACCCCCTCCTCCTCCCGGGCCTCTCCAGCTTACCTGTCTGCTGGTTTCAGTCTCCTTGAGGCTTATTGGTTCATTTATTTCGTGAGACTGTATCCCTCACTCAGCCAACATTGGACTGCGGATGACTGGTTATGCTGTCTGCCTCGTTCTCTATAGTTCATCAGCTTTCCTAGCATGGCATTTTTTCCCTCTCATACTCAAAGCACAGTTTCTCTTCTCCTTACCATCACCCCCAGGCACATATTTCCTCTCTTCCCCATACCCACTGCTCCTAGGGTCCCCTTCAGAAAACAGCAGGCCTCTTAGGGGTGTCAACTGTTAGAACAGAGTATAGCACAATTCAATAAGAACAGGCACACATTTTCCTATCAAGGCTGGATAAAGCAACCCAGTAGGAGGGAAAAAGGGTTCCAGGAACAGGCAGAGTCAGAGACACTTGACTCCCATTGCCAGGGGTCCCATAAAAACCCCATGCTAACATACATGTAGAGGAGCTAGCACAGACCCATGCAGACTCAGTTAGTGTCACTTCTGTGAGTTTCTATGAGCCCCGCTTATTTGATTCTGTGGACACTATTCTCCTGGTGTCCTGGACCCCTCTGGCTCCTATAATCCTTCTTCTCTCTGTCCTGTAGGGTTCTCCAAAGCTCCAGGGTGGGACTGCATAGCCCAGAGACCTAAGTTTTTTGTTTTTTTTTTTTTAAAGGCAATAAAATGGCCCGCAACAAGACTGTGCTACACTCATAGATCAGTGCCTACCCCAATCGTCCTCGGAGAGGCTTCCTCTAGCAGCTGATGGAAGCAGATACAGAGACCCACAGACAAATGTTAGCCAAATTAGAGATCTCTATTGAGTCCTAGGATGGCATTTAAAGCAAAACCTGCTCAGGATTATTGTCTAGGATTGCTCTACCATCTAACTTATTCCTAGATTATCTCACTGACTCCTTAAAATTTGTTTTACATAAAAGCATGTTTGTTATTGGAACATCTGTTGATAGCAACCATCCATCCACTGAGTGCTTTCTGTTTGCTTGACACTCCACTGGATATTTCACTTCATTTATTTGCTTATTTATTTTGATTTGTAGGTATTTCTTGTCATGGTTGAGGCACTGTGGGTACATAATTTCAGGAAACTATGTCTAGAAGAGAGTATATCATTACTTCATAAACAATGAAGCCAGGGCTTGGAATTATCCTCTGTGGCTATAGTGGAGAAGGGTTTTTCTTTTGGGCCACCAACCAGCTGGCCCAATCATGACATGAAGACTTATTATCAAGTATGAATGTTTGGCCTGGCTTAGGTTCGTTTCTGGCTGGCTCTGCTAACTTAAATTAACCTGTTTCTCTTCATCTACATTTTGTCTCATTTCTTCTTGTGTCCAACTTTCCTGCTTCTTCCATGTCTGTCTGTCCCGTGTGTCTCCTCTCTTCTCTAAATCTTCCTCCGAATTATCCTCTCTGCCCGCAAGGCCCACCCATCCCTTCTCCTCCAAGCTATTGGACATTCAGCTCTTTATTAGACCAAGCAGGCACCTTAGGCAGGCAGGGCGTAACAGTAACACACCTTTACATAGTTAAACACACATCCTTACACCATTAAATAAACACAGCAGAAACAAATGTAACACGCCTTTACATAGTTAAAGTCATATTTCACAGAATAAAAAAATGAAACAGATCTTAACATGGTTAAATATTCTACAACACTATAGTGCTTAAAAACATATAAGAGAGAGACAGGAGATCTGGTTTATGTCTCTTCCTATTTCTTTAAGACATTTTCAGAAAGTGTGTTATCTTTCATCAAGCATCTTTGCCAGGAGCTTTCTCCATTTATCTCTTTAGGCAAAGTCAGACCCTTAGGTTGTGCCTTGGTAGATAGATTAGATTAGGGAGAGAAATTCATAGCAATGAAAGCCCAGAATCCCACAACTATGCTATCAACACCATCAAACATTCCTACATGATTCTAACAAGGCTACCCGTAAATCATATAGCTTGAGATTTTCTGCTTTGTTCCTTTATATAGTAGGGTGTGGGATTGAAAGTATTATTTTACATCTGAGAAGAGTATCAGAGAGAGAAACTATAAATAGATAAGAACTGATAACAAAGGATTCTAACCAAAACTGAAGGGCCAGAAGAGCTTCTCTAAACAAAAGACAGGTGAACTGAGATCCCAGTGATAGTGGACATCAACCCCACCAAACAGGGCAGGAAATACTCGAATATTTGTGTCTGGAAAGGCTTAATCTGCATACAGTGCAGTGAACCTGTCAGAGGGGACCAAGTAAGATGAGAGGAGCATAGTTCAGAAGCTGTAACTGGAGTCTGAGCAAGAGATGATAGCGGTTTAGCTGGTATGATGGTCACAGAGTAAGAGAAAACTGGATTAATTTGATATATACTAAGGATGTTCTGACAAGTTAAATAATGTAAGTGATGGTGAATGAGGTCATACAGTGAAGTTCTAGGCACCTGTGGTGTCTAACTGGATCAATATGAGATCACATGCCAAGACAGAAGTAAGCAGGACTCAGGGAAGTTGTGGTTGGGAGAGTTGTATGTGTGAAACTGAGAAACCTGTGGCACAAGACAGCACCAAGCTGGGACTCCAAGAAGACTCATGGGTTGAGAGTGAGCACTCATCATTCTGAAATAATAATTCAACCATGGACTTTGGGGAGACCTCCCAAGAATGAAATATAAGAGTATGGTGATGTACTGTATGTTTAATAAAAATAAGCTGGAATATCAAATGACAGAGCCACCACAGAGACAAGCCATGAAGATCAGGGAGTGGTGGCCCATGCCTTTAATTGCATTACCTGAAAAGCAGAGATCTTCTGGATCTCTGTGAGTTCAAGGTGTAATAATAACCAGGCAGTGGTGACTCACACCTTTAATCCTAGCTCTAGAAAAGTTAAACCTGGAAGTAAGATAGCTGGGCAGAGGAAGAGAAGGGAGCTTCCCCTGCCACTTTTTCCTTTGTTAGCTGAGGATGGAGATGTTTGCAGTCAGAGGATTGGTGGAAACAGATCTGAGGAGTTGGCTGGGTGAGAAGTGGTTGTGGTTTGTTTCTCTGTCTCTCTGATATTTCAGCTTTTCCCTAATACCTGGCTCTGGGTTTTTATTACAATACCAAATAGAATGTGTAAAATGTCTGGTGCTCAACTTTTGGGGCACGAATTTATTAAAAAAAAAAAAAAAGCTGCACAGGACAGCTGATGTGGGAATGTCTTTCCCCATGGAGCCCCTGCATTTTATACTGATGCAAACAAATCTGTGGTGGGTTCAGGCATTATTGTGGAAGACCTAGAGGTATGGCTTTGAGGTCTCGAGGACCCCGGATGGGGCATGGCCAATCTTCTTTAAAGACCGGTTGCATATTGCCTGCTACAAATCAGGAAATGTAAGTAAAGTGGCTGAAAGCCCTTATAATTCTATCCAAAAGTCAAAAATATATGCTATCGTGATGGTATTAATGGATTTTACAGAACCTCTTAACATAGTCACTGACCTTGGATATCTAGATGTAGTCAGAAGTTTCTGTCCCTACTTAGCTCTGAGATCTGGACCCACAGTTCCAAATAATCACACAAAGTCTTATGTTAATTACATTCTGTTTGGCCTATGGCTCCAGCATATTACTTGTTAATTCTTAGTCTTAAACTAACCCATGACTAGCAATATAGCTTGGTACCTTTTTCAGAGCAGCATTCTGATCTTCTTTCCTCTGTGTCTGCTAGTGTCTCTTTTTTGTTCTTTCTCTTCCCAGAGATTTTTAGTATGGTAACCCTACCTACACTTCCTATCTGCATTATGGCCAATCAGTTTTTTATTAAACCAGTAGGAGAGACAAATATTTACAAAGTACAAGAGCATAATCTCACAGCATTTCCCCTTTTTTTCTTTTTAAAACAAAACCTCAAATCTAATTTTCTTTGTATAGTTTTTTTCCCCTACACCATTATCTATAACAACTGTACTCAACACTTCAAACAAAGACAAACATCCATATTCTATTTTGGGGGAATGTGGGTGTAGTTCTCTAGGCTATTTCCTGCTGATTAGGGATGCTGGTAATCTTATGGGGACCCAAAGAAAAGTTTCTTTAACCCAGAATGAATCCACAACCTCTCATTTTCTGTGGAAATAAAAAGAAAACCTCCTCTCCAAAGTAACATATCTTTTGACTTCAATTTTGAAGTCAAGGCATTTTCAAAATATATAGGTTGAATTAATCCAGCAGCTTTTATAATCAAATGTCTCTTAGCATCTCTTGTTCCTTCCCCTGCAATCAAACAATCCAAAGATAACGTAACAAAGATAAGATACAGTATCCAGACTCTCTGTATATTTTCCATCTTTATTTGGCACACACACACACACACACATACACACACACACACACACACACACACACACACACACACACACACGTGTAAAACACTTCATTTCTTTTTTAAAGGACTTTCTCTATTCCTTTCCTTTTCTCTTTTCTCTCCCAAGTCTATGTATATTTTAAGCACACTGTAAACTCTCTAGAGGGTATTTTGTTTTTTTCTCTAGTCTGAATCTATCTTTACTGTATATCTTTATTCTTTTTCTGTTTCTGTTCACACCTTTAATCTGCTAAGGCCTGGCAAGGTTAAAGACTTGGCTGTGGCAGCTGGTTGGCTCCATCCAGCTCCTTAGTCTAGCTTCATAGAGAGTTTAGCTTTTTAGCAGAGGTACTGGCAGGAGCCACATTTATCACCCCAACTCTGGGAAATTTTAGGGTCCACATAGCTACCAACTAGAGCACCGCTACCCACTGCTCATGAGCTCTATTTAAATATTTGGCAGCAAGACCTCTTAAAAGAGCCACAAGTGTTTTGTTGCTAATGCTGAGTCAGGAAGCATCTATTAAAGGAGCCATGCCTCTGCATGCTGGCAGCCCTCCTGAAAGGAACCCTCCTGGAAAAAAATGCTGCTACCAAGAAGCCATCTTTGACTCTGTTCCCTTTTTCGTCTGTAAGAACAGAGACCTTAAATCTATCATATGCAGCTCGTGCTTATACTTGAGGCTCTTGTGAGACTTTAGGATCCTGTCTTGTTGCAGCTTTTACACGCCTCAGGCCTGACATTTTGTAGCTCAAGCCCGTACACCACTCTGAACCAAGACCCACTTAAGAGACACAACTAGAAAGTTGTTTTTTGCTCTATATCTGTGTTCTCGGATCATTCTTAAGCTTTCTCAGACTTTGTAGGTGTACACACACCATGTTGGGCACCGTTTGTAGCCAGAAGTTTCAGGCTCAGCCTAGCTCAGAGGTCTGGACTCACAGTCCCAAATAATCACACCAAGTCTTATATTAATTTCATGCTGTTTGGCCTGTGGCTCAGGCTTATTACTTGCTAATTCTTACTCCTAAACTAACCCATAACTAGCCATGTAGTTTGGTACCTTGTCTCAGAGCAGCATCCTGGCTTCTTTACTCTGTTCTCTCTCTGGTATCTCTTCTCTGTTCTTTCTCTTCCCAGAGTTTTCTTAGTCTGGTAACCCTGCCCACACTTCCTATCTGCATTCTGGACAATTAGCTTTATAGTAAACCAGTAGGAGGGACAAATATTTACAAAGTACAAGAGTATAATCCCACAGCATCTAGATATCTAAAGGAAGGCTATTGAGAAAAAAAAAATTACAAGCAAAGAAAAACGGGCCTATTGGTACCAATATACTCTACAGGGTAAAATCTCACTGCCTAACACCTGTATCTCTTTAGTTTTAAGAAAAGTTGAAGTCTCAGCTTAATTATAAATTAAAGCTGGCTTTAGAGTTGGAGTGTAGCTCTCTCCTTCTCTAAACTCAAGCATGCTTGTTAAAGGAAATCTCTATTATATATATCTACATATCAGCCACCTGGTATAGGGAATAAGAATAACTAAAATTCAGGAACTATTCTATTGCTACTAATTATGATATATAAAATTATATCAAAATTTATTATACATATATGTTTTAAACATTTTGTTGTGATATTAATGCTCATATAGAGTATTAATTCTAGAAAAAGCTTTTATCTAGCTTTCTGAATATTGTTTCGGTTTTAGTCTCTTATCATTTTTCTGCAGGGAACCATAACAAAGCCTAACTGTGACCTTTGAAGTATCCAAAAGGAAAATGGGGCTCCACAACAATGATATCACATGAACTATCACAAAGCCACTAGGCTGACAAGCACTAACCAGATTGGCTTTGTACTACAGACTACTCAGAACAATTTCCAGGTTGCTATTGAGATGATTCAGCCTCACAGACTACTGTAGCCAGGGCTTGAAATAAGCCCTGAACTTTCCCATTATGCAGAGACTGTAAAATAAATGATACAGCTATGTATCCCAGAACTTGACAATTACCATTTTTTTCTCTTCAGAATCCCCTAAAGATGCCGTCAGCCCCAGTCATCAGGAAGTAAATTTAAGAACACAACACCCACATTTCCAAAAGGTGGGGTGGGCGGTTTTTGGTCTTTCAATGGGTTATAGATGATTGTCATTACTTAGGATGATTGGTTACAAATTGTTATGGATAATGGTTAAGAAAAAAGCTGAATGAGGGAGATTAGATTCAGGGTTCTTGTTTGAAAAAAAGAAAGAAAAGGGGGGATACAGATATGATAGGATAAAAGGGTGGATTGTTGAATCTACTCTGGGAAAAAATGAAGAATAGCTATGATAGGATCTAAGGGTAGATTATTGAATCTACTTTTTAAAAGCAATTAGTAATTTTAAGTATTTTACATTGGTTTGGATTTTTGCATGTAGTATACAAATTGTGTTTACTAATACTAAGTGAAGGTTAATTTTGTTACTGTACGTATATTTCTACTCTTGTTCAAGGTATTATACTTATTCAGTTCATCTAACAATATAACACAAATTGCTGGTCCTTGAAAGTTATTATTACCAACTAACTAAGGTATAAAGAAATGAAAGTTAGTAGTTAGTCTTTATAATCAAACTTATAGTCGTATCACATGTGTTTTCAAGGTCAAACATAGATATACTTAGGTCATCTTCAAACACTTCAGAGATGGCATTTAAGATACTTTAGTAACATAAGTACTTTTTATTTTTATGACAATGAGACATGTCTGCTCCAGGCAGTACAAATCTACTTCAGAGAAGATGATGGGTATTGAAGAAACTCTATATGGAATTTTTTTGTGTGTGTGGCAAAAGTTAGCCACTGGGAAAGAAAGATCTATTGCTTCAACTGCTGACAATGTGATGTCAAAATGGACAAGCAGGACACACAAGAAAGAACTGCTGAACCTTTCCAGGACAAGGAAGGAGGTCTTTGAGAATATCCTGCTGACAGATAAGTCTGTCAGATATGCTAGGCCTATAGACCGAAGATAGATGCTCCAACACTGCAGAGGAAACTTGAGTGACTGTCCAGGCAGCCAGCTGTTTCTGTCATTTTTTACATTTCTTGGAAGTTTCTTACTTGCACTTCCTATTTACTTAGTTAATATTATTTCCTCCTCAGGTCTTTGAAGGAGTTGAATATTAGATAGTTATATTTATAGTTTTCCTAGTTATAATTTCAGAAAAGAAACTCAGAGGTGTAAAGGGTATTGTTTGAGAGACATCAAAGATAGTTTTCAGTTGGTAATACAAGTTAGAAGTGAATTAGGTACAATCTTTTGAACTCATCAAAATAGGATAAATAATGGAATATTTTCTTTGAATTTGTCAATTGTTAATGAATTGGACATTACTGGTGTAATTATTGCTTGTATATATTGAATATAATTATTGTACTTATTGTATATAGTTTTTCTTATATTAGTTATAACCTTTTTTATTTTTGACACAAAAGGGGATATGTGGTAATACATTGTATATTTAATAAAAATAGTCTGGAATCATCAGAGGATATAGCCACTCACAGAGACAAGCCCTGAAGTTCAGGGAGCAGTAACCCATGCCTTTAATCCGATCAACTGGGAGGCATAGTATCTCTGTGAGTTCAAGGCCACATGGAGCCAGGCAGAGGTGGCACATAGCTTTAATCCTAGCTCTAGGAAAGTTGAACCAGGAAGTGAGACAGCTGGGAAGGGAGAGAGAAGGGAGGAGTCAGCTTCCCCTGCCCCTTCTTCCCTTGTCAGCTGAGGATGGAGAGACTTGTGGTCTAAGGATTCCTGAAGACAGGCCTGAGGAATTAGTGGCTGTGGTTTCTTTGTCTCTCTGATATTCAGCCTTTTCCTAACATCTGACTCCAACGTTTGTTATATTACCAAGTGGAATTTGTGCAGTAGAAGAATGAGAAGGAAGGGACCTGGAAAGGTGACTCAGAGGTTAAGAGCATCGGCTGCTCTTCCAGAGGTTCTGAGCCCAGTTCCCAGCAACCACATGGTGACTCAAACCATCTGTAATGAGATCTGGCGCCCTCTTCTGGCCTGCAGGCATGCATGCAGGCGATGCACTGTATACATAAAAAATAATCAACTTTTTATAAAAGAAGTGTGAGAAGCAGAGAGCCTATGACTGAGCTATGCCTTCATCTGGAGGACTGTCTCTAGTTTTTTAAAAACAAATTCTTTCTGTGGAAATGCATTCAGTTCTTAAATTATGTCTTTTCTTATCCTCGTTTAAAAATTCTTAGCTCAGACATCTTAAAAAATGTTTCACTTATTTGTAACATTTTGCTGACTTCAAGACAAGGCCTGCAATGTGTCATCTGGGACTGACCCAGTTGGAGTCAGTAACAGGTCTCTGTACTTTTATAGAATGAAACATTTCACAACTGAAGCAGGAAAAGCAACAAAAAAGATATTGGTAAGTCAAGAAAACTTAAGAACAGAGAATTTGATGGCTGACTTAGGGTTTCTATTGCTGAGAAGAGACACCATGACCATGGCAACTCTTACAAAGAAAACAGTTCATTGAAGTGGTGGCTTAGAGTTTCGGAGGTTCAGTCTATTATCATGACAGGGAGCATGTCAGCATGCAGGCCAGTGTGCTGCTGGCTACATCTTGACCACAAAATGAATTTGACTGACTGTTGCACTGAGAAAAGCTTCAGAAAGATACCTCAAAACCCGCCCCCATAATGACACTCTTCTTCCAGCAATGCCATACCTCTTAATAGTGCCATTCCTTTTGAGTGGCATTTTCTTCCAAACTACCACAGTGCCACAAGCAGTTAAGAGAAAAACAAAGATTTGAAGAGGTTACCAATGAGCCTCTTAGCCCAACTATGAGAGGTTTTTAATACTAACATGATACAGAGCTGATAGCTTTGGTGGGTAGAACCTTTCTTTTTTGTTTCGCCTTCCCTCCCTCCCTCCCTCCCTCCCTCCCTCCCTCCCTCCCTCCCTCCCATCCTCCAAGTTTCCATTTCTAAAAGCAAAATAGTTTCATAGTACGCTGAGTGAAACAAAGACATGTCTTACACAACCAGAAGTCAATCACTGTTGGACAGCATCTTTTCCCAACTTCACTTTGGCATGCTACACTGAGCAGACACCTAAAGGTCTGCATGTTTGGATACCTTTCAGTTCGCTCTGGTTAAGGAGCCAGAGGTTTTCTAGAGGTGAGAGTCACCATGGCTCCTGGTCTCTAAGTCTCTCTCTAACTGGCCTCTATGTTTGGCCATTTTCTCAGCAAAACACCATGGAGTAGATGCAAGCCATCCTTCCTGTTTACCATCAACCAAAACCAGAGAACATACTATACACACTCATTTTCACTCACACTCTCTTCTCATCACACACATTCTGTAGGCGGAGTTTACTTATAAGGACACCAATACCAGATAGATATTTATTAAATTATAAACCAACACTCACGGTACAGGTAACAGATTACAGTAGCACCTGAACAGGGACTGGAGCCTGGAGACGGACGATGGGACCCTCTCTCCAACAGCCAGGAACCAGGAAGAGAACGTCTTGTGCTTCCGCAGCCCCTTTTCAATGGGCCTTTCCCCCGCCCCCTTCAGGTCGGGGGCCCGGTGCCCTGTATAAGTGTCTTTTGACCTTATCAGCTGACACCTGAATCCCACAACATCTCCCCCCTTTTTCTAACTAAGAAGGTTCTAAACTAAGACTATGTACAGTAGGAATTATTATGAGGTAGTATCTAGGAGAGGTCAAAGTACAATTGCTAATCAAAGCCTAACTTATATAAGGTACATCTAATAGTTCTATAATATTGGTAGATAGTAGGGTGTATAGATTATTTTAAAGGGTTAATCTGGGAAAGTGAGAATCTAACACCTGAGTGTTCTTATCTAAGGGATACTAGGGTGAAAACCTTAAACATCTATTCTTCAACCTCTTCAAGACCTGAGAAGGAAGGTGAATTTGTCTGAAAGACAGAAGTATATGGAAGTAGTTACTTCCAAAATTTGGGAGAGGACAGCAACACAGCTACCTGCACAATCACCTCTGGATTTGTGCACCGTTAGAGCATCTATCGGATTGGCTATAGGCCTATGGTATCTGACAGATCTTTTCACAAGCAGAACAATTTTGAAGGGACTGTCTTATCCTGTCTAGGCAGGTTTCATCAGTCTCCATCTATCAACTTGTTCATCCAGCTTGACATCATGTGTGTACTGTCAGCAATCAAGGTAAGGACAGTTCCTTACTCAACCGGCCATTTTTTGCCAAAAGGACCAACTCCAATGGAGTATCTTTGATGCTCAACACCATCTCGTGAAGGGAGCAGTGACACCAGGAGTCGTCGTGTCTCTCGTGGCCGAATTTTAAATGTTAAATGCCATATTCTCTGGGTCTATGAAACGGTTGAAGATTCTTGTCTATCTATGATATTCTAACCTGTATCTAACATGACTGGGATATGATACCTTAAATAGTGTTGACTGCAGATCTTATCGTCTTAAGGAATAAACCCTGTACTAAAAATTAGAATACTTATATAAGGGGTGTACAATCTCTGAACAATGACCCTTAGTAGAACTATCGAACATTAGCCAGGGGTATTTTACCAGGTAAAGTGTCCACAGCATTTTAGACATGTAAATACATATATATCATCCAAACAGAGGTATATAAAACATCTTGTGCATATATCATAACTAGTGCAATCATACATTATATCTAGTATAGTTAAATGAAGGTAGTAATTGCATAGTATACATGACAATGATGTGCAAATATTTTAAACAAAGGTAGAAGCATACATAAAATATAGCAATTTCAGATTCAGCTTTACATAATAGTTACAGATTCAGATTTATATCGAAGTACAAGTTGCTTTGGTTATATAAAACAATCTCAGATTAAACTTTGTACCAATGTACAAATTATCACAATTAAACATATAAAATGATTTCGCATTAGTATCAATATACAAATATCTATGACAGTGCAAATTGTCTTTAGCTTAGCCCATACATTCAGCTAAAATGGAGTATAGGTAGGTAGAACAGTCTACCTTTATCTATCTATCTATTCCCCCTCTCTTCTTCAAAAAAGATCTCTGATGCTATATTATAGTTTTGTCCTTTACCCAGTTTTACCCACAACCTTTGGAGCATAAAACTTATTGGGAAAGGGGGCGTAGTCATTTATAAGGTTGCTTCCTGCTGACTTAAGGGCGATGGCATCTCTTTGGGATCCTGTAAAAGCTAAAACAATGGTTAGTTCTTAATGGAATGACCACATACATCTATAACCATTTTTAGGATAGTGGTTAACTCCATCTGGAAACTTAATTAGCAGTGTGATCTGAAGGATAATCATAAGGAGCTATCTTGCAGCTGTTTTTGAATAACCTATTTTTTGAAAGCAATTATTGATTGGTGTGCACCAGGTTCTTGATTTTTCTATTTTTGTCTCTCTGTCTGTCTATCTGTCTCTTATTCTCTCTCTCTCATACTCTTTCTTTTATTTTTGTTTTACTAGCGGGAGTTGTTCCGGTGGAGGCCCCATCTCGGTTCCAGATTCTTTGTAGGTAGCTGATAGGAGGAAATGTTATTTACAGTGGAAAACTTAAGTATTGTCGATATTCAAAAGATATTTATATCTTTCATGACTTTAGGAGACTGGAAGCAGACAGAATGAGATGTAGGTACAGAAACAGGGAGGAACAAGGTTTAAGATGAAGTCACAGTAATATTGGTCCCTAAATATTTTGCCTTCTGTCTCACACCAGGTGGCTTTTATGATGTGAGAAATTGGATATCTACTGTCCGTAAAGGCCATCTCGGATGCCAGGACCGTGGGGTTATGATCGAAACATCAGCCCCCATGTCAACTAAACCCTGGATATAAATGTTATCTATCGGTATCCCCAATTTTGGTCTTTGTTCATTTATCGAAGTCTGCCAAAATATTCGTTTCATAATTTTCTTTGGAGTTTCTGAATCTTCTTTTGAATTTATGTCATCATCTGATATTGTATGTTTTTCAAGATCAGGTATTGGGTGTTCTATTCGTCCTGAGAATGCTGGTCTTCTACTATGACCGGATATGATCTCACCATCCTCGAATTTGTAGTCTGATTTTTGGGGGCTTCCCGGGGGAAGCCCCGAAAGGCGTTTCCCGATGGCAGAGGGTTGCCTTCTTTATCTCTGGTAGATCTACATTCATTGGTCCAATGCCGTCCCTTGCCACATCTTCTGCATAATCCAGAAGGCAATGGCCTTCTGTTCGAATTAAACCTAGATCGGGCATCATTTCCAAGAGTACTTTGTGTACAGTTTCGTCTTATATGGCCTTGTCTACCACAGTTGAAACAAGTGATTCCTTGGTTCCTCTTCCTTACTTTATCAATGGCTTGGTCTACCCAATTGTCTTCATTACTATGGAGAGGTTCAGCATTGATTGTATATTGAATCCATTCTTCTAGAGGTGCGGCTCTGATTTTTAAAGGCAGAAGCATTCTTCTACATTCTGGATTAGCATGATCAAAGGCCAGAGAAAGTATTATTTGCTTTCTAGCTTCTGGATCTGATATTGCTCTATGTACAGCCGTGGTAAGCCTGTGTAGAAAGTCAGTATAAGGCTCTTTTAAACCTTGTTTGACCTTAGCATAATGCTCAATTTTTTGACCTGGGTCTAAAATCTTTTCCCATGCATTAAGTGCAGCCGTACGGCATAGCAATAAAGTATGTTCGTCATAAGTAGTTTGAGTCTTCACGTCAGCAAACATTCCTTCACCAAGGATTTGGTCCTGAGAAGCAAAGAAACCCCTAATTCTTCCTTGGTGTTCTAAGGTCCTGGCTTCCTCTCTAAACCAGCTTCTCCACTGTAAGTTTTGACTTTGGTCCAAGACAGCAGCCGTTAGCTGCATCCAATCAAAGGGGAGGATTCGGTTTTTTGCAGACCATGAATTCAGGAGCTGCTTTACATAAGTAGAGTGAATACCATACATGGATATTGCCTCTTTAAAATCTTTGATGTCTTTCATATGTAGTGGCTCATAACTATACTCTACATATTTTGAGGAACCCCCTGGTGCCATCTTTGTCTGAATAGTAGCTGGGAACAATAGTGGTGGTGAAGGGGGTATCCCCGTGATGTTTACAACTTTATGGTATTTCCAGTACCATAACACCCCATTGGGGGTTGACCTGAACTGTTCTGAGCATAAGATGTATCATTGCCCTTTTGTAGTGTTGCAATATGGTCCCCACATTCTTGTATTTTGGATATAATGGGTTCCCATTCTTGGATTTTGGATACTACAGATTCCCATTCCTGGATTTTGGATACTGCAGGTTCAGATTCTTGGATTTCGGATACTATCTGTCTCAGAGCTTGACTTTCTTGATGAAGTAATCCTTCTAAAGACCTCGCCGAGTTAGCAATTTTGAGATCTACATCATTAACATAATTAATGATTTTCTCGTCCACTTTATTAATGTGGTCAACAAGTTTCTTGTTCTCATCAGTTACGTAGAGTTTATATTGTTCTCGTATAGTGCTGTCATAATGTGAAAGCTTGTTGTAATCAATTTGTAGAGTATCTATCGTTCTTGACATAGCAGAGTTTGAAAGCTGTAATTCACATACCTTGGACAACAGCTGCCGATTTAAGTTCTGCATCTGCTTAACCTCATCTGACACCATAGCGTTTGATAATTCTATAATACCAAGTTTGGACGGTAATTGAAGGTTTAAATTCGTGACCTCACTCATCACCCTTCTCTTGTGGAACACAACATACAGAAACAGACCAAAAAATAGTAAAACTGGGGTATTGAATACCTCAAGATACTCATTTAAAAACTTGTCAACCATCGTGGAAAAATATATACCGAATTCCTCAGAAGAATAGTTGTCAGCCATTACCTCAATCCAGGTGCAATGATGCTGTATGGTCAGAAGATGTCACAATAACGTTTAGTGCCCTGCTGTATGGCGGATGCAGAGACACTCAGCACGCTATTCACAGATCCTAGGTGTTAAAGGGTCTCAGCGGACAGAATAGAATCCTTGGAAAAAGCAAATTCTCACAAGTCAAGACAGGATGTTAATTACAAGATAGAATGGTTTCAGTTTCCTTTGTTCATCTACAGGAGTAATTTACAATTGTCCCAGGTTACTGGGGCTAGGGGAGGAGCCGCCGCTCGAATCTGCAGTTCCTGGGTCAAAACCAGCCAGCCAGGTTGGGGGAAGGGCTCGCGTGCAGTCGCAGTTCAAACTCGGTTAAAATGAACTGAGCAGCCGTGCAGCCAGGCAGTGGGGCCGCAGCACAGCACGGACGAGGGGCGGAGTTACCGCTAGCGCGGCCGATCCAAACAGCCAGAGCCGGAGCCTAAGCCATTTGGAAGTCACCGCTCAAAACCAAACCCGCACGCACAGGGCTGGATACGACCTGCCCACACTCAAAACCTGACCTGAGTGCGTTCTAAGCCCAACCTGCGGGTCCGCCAGCCCGGGACGTTGGGCGCCAGATGTAGGCGGAGTTTACTTATAAGGACACCAATACCAGATAGATATTTATTAAATTATAAACCAACACTCACGGTACAGGTAACAGATTACAGTAGCACCTGAACAGGGACTGGAGCCTGGAGACGGACGATGGGACCCTCTCTCCAACAGCCAGGAACCAGGAAGAGAACGTCTTGTGCTTCCGCAGCCCCTTTTCAATGGGCCTTTCCCCCGCCCCCTTCAGGTCGGGGGGCCCAGTGCCCTGTATAAGTGTCTTTTGACCTTATCAGCTGACACCTGAATCCCACAACAACATTCTCTTATTCTCTCTTACACACACACACATGCATGCACACTCACACACACTTACCCTGCACCCTTGTGTATGCACACTCTTATGCACCCCACACTCCTCCTCCCTTCCTCATTTTTGCTACCTCACCACAAAATGGCACATACTCACTCTCAGCACCAGGGCCTCAAGGCAGAGTTAAGTACATGCACTCCGATAATGCTTTCTTTTACAGCTACCTATAACATTGAATTTTTTTGTTTTGTTTTGCTTTTTGATTTTTTTGAGACAGGATTTATCTGTGTAGCTTTGATTGTCTTGGAACTTACTCTATAGACCAGGCTGGCCTTGTACTCAGAGATTCACCTACCTCTGCCTTCCAAGTGCTGGGATTAAAGACATACAGCACAACCATTTAGCTTATTGATTTTAAAGAAATAATTTTTTTATAATACATTCATTTCTATTTATTTGTATATATTATATATTCAAAGGTTACCCATTTATGTATGTTCTAGTTTTGTTTAGTATGTGTGCAAGCATGCATTGCGTGTGTGCATGTGTACATACATGCATGTGTGTGTGCATGTGAGGTGTGTTTGTGTGTGTGGTATAAGAGAGAGGGGGGAAATTTTATAACTTTATGCTCAACAGTTAGATCTCATCCACATTGACTCATTTTTGGACATAGTAACATGGACGTAGGTTAGCAGTGTATAGCGCTTGTTTGGAGAATCCTCATCCCCAATATGTGTTGTGTAATATTTTGTTTGTGTTCTGACAAATAAAGCTTGCCTAGAGACCAGAGGGTAGAGCTAGCACCAGTTAAATGTAGAAGTCGGGCATTGGTGGCTCATGCCTTTAACCTCAGCACTTGGGAGGCTCATGCCTTAATTCCAGCACAATCAGAAAGTGGAGACCGGAATATAACAAGGTGGATGAGACAAGAACTTGGCCCCATTCGACTTGAGGATTCATAGGGGTAAGAAGTCTCCAGTGGTTGCTGTTCTGCTTTTCTGACCTTTCAACTGTCACCTGATAGATATCTGACTTTGGGTTTTTACTAATAAGACTAATTAGGATCATGCTCCAAATATGTTTTCTGAACAAATGTACAGGACACAATAAAAAAATTCCTTTTTCTTTTGACACAGATAGTTTTATTGAGCCTGGTATCAATGCACATAACTGGAGTCTCCATCTGCTTCAAGACAAATTTCTGAATTCCTTGGGTCCTCTGAGGAATGCCTCTGGACGTCCCCTCTGTGGATGTGCATGACTGTTGATGGTGCATTCTCAGGTCACCTCTTTGTTGGTGGCAGAATAGTCCCCCCCCCTTTTTTTTTACTGGAGCCATTCTGCCAAGCTCAGGTTGGAAAGAGACTGTTTTTTTAAAAAAATATATTTTAAAATTTATTCTTTGAGAATTTCCTACAGTGTATTCGGATCGTATTCAACCCCCACTCCTTTCCCTAATTCCTCCCCACCCCCTTCATGTCCTTTAAAAATAACCAATTAGTGTTGTATTTACTTTTAAATATGGGCCACTTCTTTAATAGACACTCTCTTTCCCTCAGCAGCCATCAACTGTCTATAGAGACTAAGTTAAAGGTGGGTTCATGAGATCCCCCTCACTCCAAGCTAGGATGTTGACTGGCATGATCTCACTCACGTGAGCAGTCACAGCTGCTGCAGGTTCATGAGCATGGTGGTCCTGTCATGTGTAGAAGACACTGTTTTGCTACTGTTCTCCCCACCTCTGGCTCTTTTGATTTTGCTACACCTCCTTCTGTGACAGTCCTGCTGTCCCATTTATAGCTGAGCACCATTCTGACATTTCTCTACACTTTGATTAGTTGTGAGTTTCTGAGATAGCCACCATCCACTATACAAAGAACTGAGAGCCCTACCGTGGGCATGGAGAGGTGGACTTAGATGGCAGTTTGCTACTGTGGCCATTCAGCAGAATAACAGTTGTAACTTTACCACGGGGGCAAACAGGGACCCAACCCTGGGCTCTTGGCCAGTTTGCAGTACCAAGCATGTTTCTTCTTGTGGAGCGGATCTAAAATTCAACCAGAAAGCAGTTGGTTACAGTAGGGGTATTGTGTTATTTCATGGTAAATAATTGTCCCACCCACTAGTTTAATAAAAAGCGCTGATTGGCCAAAGGCAGGCAGGAAGTGTGGGCAGGGCTATCAGACTAAAAACTCTGAGAACAGGAAGACAGAGCAGAATGCCAGAGAGAAGCCGGAGGAAGCAGAGGACAACCATGCTGCTCTAAGAAAAGGTACCCAGCCACATGGCTGAACAAGAGGCATGGGTTAGATGAAGGGTAGAGAGCTAGCAAGTAATATGCCTGAGCCTTAGGCTGATCAGCCAAAAACTATTGAAAAAAATCTGTGTGTCTCTGTGGGACTGTGGGTCTGTGGGTCTGCGGGTCTGTGGGCCTAGACCTTGAGGTTAGGCTTGAAAGTCAGGGCCAGAAACTTCCTACTACAGGTTACCCCCATAATATTCATGTTACTATTGCATCTTGAACATATCTCACCATACCAGTCATTTTGGTAGTTCACTGGGTTCATAGCTGGGTTAGACAATGACTTCCCTTAGCAGCCTGCCTTGCACCTTCCAGTTCTGTAAGAGCTAGCCATCAGGGAAGAAGCTTCCTGGCCAGTACCCACTGGATTTTTTTCTTATCCTATAATAAAGTCTGTGGTGTTTACAGCAATAGGGTCTTACCACCAAGTTCCGGTGGCCAGCCAAGGACAATAGGAATAGCTTGTACCATTTGGGGGGTATCTGGGACACCCCTGGCCAACAACTTGAAGGGAGGTATCACATAACTGACACAGTGCTTTTATTTGACAATGTATGGTTTCTGGGAGGAAAGTATCCCTCATGTGGGTGACTCAAATAAACACCCTCCATCTCCTCTTCCAGGATGCAAATATCTAAAATTACAGAAGTCACAATAAATAAAATGCTGGCTCTGAAGTTGGACTTCAGAATTTTCTCTGGCTGAACAGAAAGGTGTCTAGATTTGGCATAACAAATAGATGCACTTTGTGATGTGTATACACACAGGACCACTATTTAAAATGTGGTGCCAAACTTGGCTTCAAAAAGAGTCATCAGAACCAACTTTGGTAGCATAACCAGATGATGAAACTAATCTTCTTGGTCTCCAGTACATCTGCCCTGCCATTGATACTGTATCTTTCCTCAATTACACTAAAGGGGTGATTAGAAGCACATTTCAACCCTAGCCCTTGCAGAGTGGGATCTATGACTCAGTAAAGGACATTTTATTTTGGTAAGTAAATGTAAGTTCCATTATTTGGAGAAATTTCCTTTAATAGGAACCACAGACAATTAATGTGGAAAAGGAGCAGAGCCATGGCTCACAGAGATGGGGTTATTTCCAAGTAACCAAACATTTGGAGACGCCCATTCTGCCAAGCTGAGGCTTTCAAATCCACTTGAAGCCCTTCTGTTGAAGAAGAATACATATATCCTAGATTTAGGAAAATGACTAATAATAACTGGGCCCTAAAGAACACCCTGGTGGAGAAAAGAAGCATTTCCTAGGGGGAATCAGAAGCACCAGAGGGAAAGGTGTCCAGTGGTGGCTTGAGGTGCAAAGCCTCATGGGCTCGTGGAACCCTAATAAGTGACTTAAGTTCCCATGAAGCATTGGCTATGGCAGGTTTAAGTTCCTAAAGATTCTCTGGTTGACATACAGTTGCTTTCTACTTACATTATTTAGCTCTTATTATTTCTGACAGACTTTCAGCAAAGTATGATTCACCACTTATTTTGTGTAGCAATTCTATATGGATTGGCTCAAAATGAAAACATTTGTTCATCCCCTATAGTGGATTTAATGCCTCATTCCAATAAGTCATGCCAACCATGAGCTTTGGGATGTGATTATTTATTTTTTTTAAAAAAAAGTCTGTATAAATGCAATTAGGGAGATCTCTAGAAGTATGAGTGTGTGGGCCCCAAATATAAAAACTAGTGTCCTTATATAGAACAGAAAATGGTAAGAGAATAAAACAGAGGGAGAATGGCCTTGTGACCATGAAAGAAGGGATGGGGAGACCTCAGTGTGGTAGTTTGAATGCACTGTCCCCCTCACAGTCTACAGCTTTTGACTACTTGGTCCCCAGTTTACAGCAGTCTTCGGGTAGATTTAGGAGATGTGGCCTTGCTAGAGGAAGTATGTCACTGGGGGCAGGTGGGCTTTGAAGTTTTAAAATACCATTTCCAGTTTTCAATGTTTCTTGCTTGTGGTTTGAGATGTGAGCTTTCAGCTTCTAGCTTCAGTTGCCATGCCAATTGCTGCCATGCTTCTGGGCTGTGATGGTGATGGACTCATAAAAAGGGGGTGGGTGAAAGTGTAAAGACATTTATTTGCCTCTAGGTCTGATATCCTGAGTTTGATCCTTTGAATTCTTTTGGTAGAAGGAGAGAATTCTGGAAAGTTGCCTTCTGATCTTCCCATGAGTACTGTTATGTGCATGTACAAATATACATACAAACACACATTATTTTTTAAAAAGCTTTAATGAGCTGTTAATTCACATACCATATATTCACCTAACTTAACCTATGTTTGCTAATTTATATAATTCAGTGGTTTTTGAGTGTAGCTTTTCCTTCACGGAACTTCAAGGTATGATGGAGGACTAGCAGCCATCTTCTTGGGGACCCAATAGAGCAGCATCAGGATGAGAGAAATGGACTATTCTCAAGACACAGAGAGAGGAAGAGCTTCAGAAACCCATAGAGGGGTAACAGATCAGCTGGAAAGTACATACATGGAGAACACTGAAAAGAAGAAAGCCAAGCATGCACAACTCCAGTCAGACCCCTCCACAGGAAGGTGGCGTGTGCAGGACTTAGGAGTAGTTAGCAAATGCCTCAGCAAAACATGACTTTGGTGAATTGGTGAATCCAGGTAACTTTGATGAAAATAGATCAACGGCCCGACCCACAAGACAAGCCCACAGCTCATAAGCCTCAAATTTAGTGGTGGTTTTGCTAGGACAGTGACTTTGTCCAGTGGCCTAAGTCAGCAGTCAGAAGGGGTCCCTCAACTCAGAAGGCTGTATACAGCTGGACAGGATCTTGAGCGGGAATTTATTGTTTAAAACGGAGGTACCTTGGTGGTTCTGAGAACAGGGAATAGTCACAAGGCAGGAATCCTGAATTCAAACTGTGGGAAGCAGTTATGGAAACTGGGAAGTTGGACATTCCTTCAGAAATCAAAATGTGCAGGTGAGAGGGGACTTACCCCAGGCAACGACCTATATGGGGAAGGGAAGTTCTATATTTGGTATCCAAGAGCAGACTTCATCAATGAAAAGTAACTCTATAAATATCCCTGAGTTTGAAGTATACAGGAAGATCAACCTCTGGAGCCAGCTATCTACCTGAAGTTCACTGCTGATACCTGATGCTCCAGTGACACCCACAACCATATCTATCCACCAAGGTTATTAATGCCCATTGGATTTTAGAAGTGCAAAGAGATATCCATCAGCACAGATCCTACAGCTGTGGTTTCCTCCTTCATTCCCGATACTCAGGGAGACATCTCACAGCCATTCTGCAGGATACAAGCTGGAAAGTCTCAGGAAGGTGGGAAATCCTGTCCAGGACTCAACCTAGGAAGGGCATCCCTTTCACACTGAAAAGAAAGTAAAAGCTGAAGACAGGTATGAAAGGCATGCATCAGAAAGTGATCCAACACAGGCTCATGAGTAGGACGGGCGGGGAGCTCACAAGTTCCAACAGCTCACCTTTCACCCAGTGAATACCTCTGCTTTAAAACTCAGGGAGCTGCACTTACACTTCGTTCCCCTGTATTCATTTCCCCTTCTGCTTCCCCATTTCTCCCTTTCTATGTTTATAGTAGCACTCTTACATTATCATTTCTCAAATTATATTTTCAGTTTTTATTTTTGTCATTTATCTACTTGTATTTACACATATTTTACTTGTTGGGCAATATTTTTCTTTTAGTTTATTTTTTTTTAACATTCATTTGGCATCCTCCATTTCTCCATTTTGCTGTCTGCAAAAATCCTTATACTATTTTGATTTTAAATTACTATTTTTAAGCTTTTATTTAGGCTTTTTTTCAATTTCTCTGGGTGATCATTGTCAATTTGAATCACCAAGGAGATGAGTTTTCAGACACACCTGTGAGGGAAGTTTTAACCTCTGGATACACCTATGAGGAATGTTTTAACCTCTGGACACACCTGTTGAGGGAAGCTTTAACCTCTGGGCATATCTCTGAGGGATGTTTAACCTCTGAACACACCTGTGAGGGATGTTTTAACCTCAGCACATCTGTGAGGGATGTTTAACCTCTGAACACACCTGTGAGCGCTGTTTTAATCTCTGGACAAAACTGTAAGGGACAATGTCAATTAGGCTAACTGGGGTAGAAAAGTCCACAATAACAGTGGGCAGCACCATTCCCAGGATGGCACCTTTCCCCAGGTTTAGAGTCCAGAATGTATAAAAAAGGAGAAAGCTAGCTGAGCACAACATCCATCCCTCTGTGTCTTGGGAGTCATGACCTGGGCCCAGCTGCCTTCAGTTCCTGCTGCTGTCACTTCCCCCATCATGACATCACTTCCCCCGGCATACTAAACTGTGGGCTAACACAAGACCTTCCGTTTTTGAATTGCCTCCTCTGGATATATTTACCACAACAACAGGAAAAATAACTATGACAGAAAACTGGTACGGAGAAGTGTGACCATTGTGCGATAAACCTGGCCATGTGACTCTCGAGCCTTTGCAACTGACTTGAAGAAGGAAAAGACTGTGGAACCACAGCCTAGAAAATCCCTTGATTCTGCAAGCAGAGTTTAGTGAGTGATTGGGGATAAGGATGCTGAAAGGGGGGGGGGGGGTGTGGACAGTGACTCCTGAGATTTCAGAGGGGAGTTAGGGCCATCTGGAGCTGGCTAAGGGACCATTTGTGTGATATTTTGGTCATCAGTCTAGGTTTGTTTGGCCAATTGTCCTGTAAGGTTGAGTAGATTTAAATTTAAATGTAATGGATTAATTTGTTTGGCTGTTTCCTAGGAAGCAGATGTAAACGTTAATGAGACCAATACCAGAGCAGAGGAAACTTCTGGACTGAGCTGGAACAGGAAGGGTGTCAGGAGGGCAGACTCCACCTTTGGAGGCTTCTTCCTGATACTCCAAATTCATTTTGAAAATAAATAAATAAAATCTAAACTGAAGAATTGCCCTGATGTTTGAACACAACTTCTCAGGGAAGTGTTTCCCCAGGTTAGCTCATAGAAGCTGCACTGCTCTGGCCCAATGGGGCTAGGCTAGACCTCAGCTGGTAGCAGAATCTGGCAACATCACCTTCATGACATTGGTGATACAGGCATGGAAAAATGAGACTGGAGAGATTGTGGAGTCTTTCTCCATGGTTTCAGAAAGTAGCCAAGACTGGGAATCCTTGAGTGGCCACTTTGGGAAAGTATGAAGGCGAAGCTAAATTTGAATCCAGACCCCTAAGGTTGGAGATACATGCTGAGCAAAACTGCCAGCATAGAAGGGATCTGGCCCAAATGAGAATCTGTGTGTGTTGCAGGTAATGGGGGTATGGCTACCTACAACTTGGGAGGTTCTGTTGATTCGACTACAAGTCCAAGATACCAGATGAAGCCTGAGGATTTCCCTGCAGATTTTGGGTTTTGTTTGGTGTTGTTATTATACTCACTTCCATGGCATGCGGGCCTGTTCGAACTTTTATATCCATTAGTGTTTATTTTATCAAATTATGGGGAAGGAGATCAATCCATAAAGATAACATGACTGAAAACATGAGCATCAAAGCACTCCTTGTCAAAATTCCAGCCACAGTCTTTACGGAATTAGAAAATACAATCCCAAACTTTTTAAAAATTAATTTACTTTTATTTTATTTTACATGCATTGGTGTTTTGACTGTATGTGTAAAGGTGTCAGAGCCTTGGAGCTGGAATTAGATACAGGTCTGAGCTGCCAATATGGGTGTTGGGAATTGAACCCATGTCTTCTGGAAGCACAGCTTTCACCAGCACGCCCAATCCCAAAATTCTTATGGAAGGAAAAAAAAAAAAGAGCCCCCTTCATGCCCTCCCCCCAAAAGACCCTGACTATCCCAAGCAACCCTAAGCAGAAATGCCAGTATCAGAGGCATCACAATCTGACCTCAAGCTACACTACAGAGTTACAATTGTGAAAACAGAATCATAGTGGTACACAGACATGTAAACCAATGAAACAGACTAGAAGACCTTCACAAAAACCCACACAGTTACTGCTGCCTAAGGCTTGACAGAAGTATGAACAATAAACATTAGACTTCACAGAGTCTTCTTCAACACGAAGCCCTGAAATTACTAAAAGAAAACACCAGCCAACACCAAGATATGTGCAATGACCTTCTGAGCAGGATGCTGGGTGCACAGGAAATGATCCTGAGAACTGACAGATGGGATTTTGTGAATGAAAAATCTGCACAGCCAAGGAAAGATTCCCCGCGTGAAGAGAAGCCCTATGAATGAAGTTTTCATCGATTATAAACCTAATAGAGAATTCATATCTAGAATCTATAACAAACTCTAACCCTCAAAGTCAGAATATATAAATAGGTTAATCAGCTGAATCACAGAAAGAAATACTAACGATGCGTAACTGCTGGCGAACATGTTCAGTGTCCTTAGCCATCACAGAGATGAACATTAAAAGACTTTTGAGATTCTAGCTCACCCCTGTCAGACTGGCTCTCACTAAGAGAAGAAGAAAAACCAAATGTTTGCAAGGATGTGAGAGAAGGTTGGATACAGAGAAATAAAAATGGGGACATAATCACAACAGAATTCTATTTGGCTGCAAAGAAAGATGGAACATTGCACTCACAGAAAAATGGTTGTGACTGTGGATCATTATTAAAAACAAACTAACAAGCCTTCTCCCAGAATCAGAAAGGACAAATGTCATGTTTCCTTTCCTATGTGAGATGTACATTTATATGCATATATTGGACATCAACGTAGAAAAAGGATCATGAGAGAAAAGAAGGTGGTTAAAGGGGGAAGGAGGGGGGAACAAGAGATGATAATAAAACACACACACACAGAGAGAGAGAGAGAGAGAGAGAGAGAGAGAGAGAGAGAGAGAGAGAGAGAGAGAGAGAGAGAGAGAGAGAGCCTAAGAGGTATTCAACAGCTTGAAGCAGAAACCACAGAAGACCACTGTTTACTGGCCTTCTTCACTTGCTCATCTAACTTTCTTATATAGCCCTTGCTCACCTGCCTAGGGATGGCACCTCCCACAGTGGGCTGGGCCTGCCTACAATTATCAAGTAAGAAAACGTCTAACAGACACAGCCACAGGTCATTCAGATCTGATCTTTAGTTGAGGTTTTTTTCTGCCCAGGTAACTCTAGGTCTGTGTCACTTGACAGCTGAAGCTAACTATGACAAGTGTAAACTATCTTGGGAGAGGAGGGAGAGGTGGGTATGAGGACAGACAGTGGGAGCAGAAGACCAAGAAGAACAAAGTCATCTATCTGTACGTGTGAAAATGACAAAATCAAACCTAGCTCTTCGTAAGTTAGTCAAAAACTGAATTTTACCAGTTCTCTTAAGGAGATGCCTTTACCCTTTTTCCTAGCAGGGTTAGTATATTGTATTGTATCATTTTCACTTATTGAAACATTTACTAATTTTCCAGGTACTTTTTTTTAAGTACTAAATATTAGGGGGTTTATTAAACTTCTTTCCATTTCTATTTTCTAACGTCATCTCATTTTGGCTGAAGAACATGTTTTCTCTCTTCCCGTTGTCTATAATTCTATCAGTACCTTTTGAACCCCCTGTCACGTGTTCTTGGGACATTTTCTACTGGTGTTGCTGTGTGTGTTAGGAGAGTTGAAGGCTTCAGCTGGCCTCAGTGGGGTTACTGCTTTCTCTGTTTCAGACACTTTGCTTCATTCATTTTGGTCTCTATTGCGAGGTGCAGAAATGGCCAAGTTGTCTGTTATTCTAGGCTGACTCCTCTATCACCCATTATCTACTGTTATCATTTTATCACTCACGATCTGTCACTTCTCTGCCTCCTTCAACACTTTAGCAAGCTCTTTCTCTGCTGTTAATACAGCCGCTACGTTAATGTAGCTGCCACATGTTCGTTATTCTTGCTCGCCCAGTGTAGCTTTTCCCCGTTTACTTACCTTCGTTCTGTTTATATCTTTAAATCTGATGTGTGTGGACCTTGTGTTTTTAAATCCAATGTAACAATATTTGCTTTTTTATTGGCTTGCCTAATCCATTCACAGTTATTATTGATGATAGTTGGACTTTGTTTTTTTATTAAGATATCTTTTAAAGATCATTTTACTCTTCTTTACCTTTCTTCTGCTGAGGAAATATTATCTTATATAGCATTTCACACTCTTTAATGATCTCGAGAACTCCAGGCTCATATTGTATATCCTGCTTTATTAGAATCTATTTGAAAATACTAACTTAAGAAACTTAGAAATTCACCTCCTGTGGGTCTCTAATCACTTCCCGTGGTCTTTCTGCCTCTCTTCACCCTTCTCTTCATACTTGATCCCTCAATTCATTAACTATTATTAATCGGCATGAATGTGTCCTTGTAATAAACTCAGAGGTGAAAAGAGAATGAGAATATTTACGGAGTGGACTCTATTAATCCTGTTTCTCATTTCAAGATCTCTTCACTCCTTACCGTGGGTCTCAGTTGCTATCCAAAAAGAAATTTCACACAGCTTTGTTCTCTTTGTGCTCCTTTGCTAAATATATTTTATTTATGTGTGTTTTAAATACAAATTGTTATATACTACTGCCTTTTAATCAGTTAAGAGAATATGAATATGCATTTATACTGTCCTTCGGAAGAGCATAATTAGGGTTACAGTGTTCTTGAATTGTGGTGTGTGTGTATGTGTAGACAGAGAGGGAGGGAGGGAGGGAGAGAGGGAGGGAGGATAGCATTTGGCAACAATTACTCACATTTAATTCCCTGGCAATCTTTATTACACCTTTGCTTTCCAAAGCTAGTTAGTCTGAACATAAAATCCTGGTGTAAATTTTCATCTTGTGAGAATTCTGGCTGTGCGGCCTCCAGGTGCCTGTTGTTTCAGGCACAAAGCACTAGGCTCTGTGCCCCTTACAGGTTTTCATGTTTTTAGGATTCTTTTCTGAATTATGATATGTCTGGCCCTGTGAATCCCTGTACTAATCCTAGAGTCTTGGATTTTAAAATGCTTTGTAAAAAAGTGATAGTCATAATTCCTTCAGGCATTTTTTTCTTCTGCTTCTTTTTCCCCTTGGCACTCAAGTTACACACATGCTCATGCATTCAGTGGTACGTCTCATGTCTGAGGCTCTCTTCATGTTTGCCCCCACCCCAGTCATAATATGGTATTTTTATTATCATATGGAATATAATCTCTATTCATCAATTATCAGGGTTATAATTCTTTACTCAGCCTGTGTGAAGGAACCGATGAAACTCTATTGATGCTACATTCCTGTTCTCACACGTTCTGTCTTCAAAGTTCCCATTTCGGTTTCTTCCAGTAGTTTACATCTTTCCATTGGTAATTTCTCTTTCATGAGTGTCTCTTCATCCCTCTTGGTCAGCAGTCTGAGAAGCAGTTGTTTTCTGGATCTCTGTTCCATCGAGTATGTGACAAGAGTATGTTCAAGTCTTGGCTGAGGACGCGCATGTGGAGCGCTGATTGAGAAAGGCTGGCTCTCCCCGGCCTTCATTCCCCACACTCTATCTTTGCAGAGCTTACGACTTTTTTCTGTTAAAGCTGGGAGGTTTTAGGTGTTGGCCTTAGACAGTGTTGTGACTGGTTTTCACCTCAACCTGCCGTGAATTAAAATCTTCTGAGTAGGGCGTGTTAATTGAAGAAGGGTCCAGATGGCTTGATTGGATGTAGGGAGACCCACGTGGATTGTGGGCAGTACCTTCTGATAGTGAAAGGATGCGGCAGAAGCAAGACCTACATCTCCCCTTTGGCTTTTTGGGCTTCCCTCTTGACCCCAAGTCAGTCTTCCCCTTTCCTGCTGTGCTAATTGCTGATACCAGAGCATCTCCCAGCTTTCGACACTGCTGGGTTAGTGGCTCTCAGGAAACTTCCTGGCATTGAGACTGCTAATTCTGAGGAACCCAGCCCCTAGGACTGAGTACCTAACCAGGTTCTCGGCTCTCAGGTATGATTCTGGTGTTGTTGCTATGTCAAAGATGATGTAATTAATTCTTTTATATGTGTTAAATATATATTAAGTGTTTAAAGTACACACATATCCATCCCACTAGTCTGTCACCAGAGAACCAGCACTAATACACTGTTCTCCCATCCCTCAAGCTTCCCTTCATATTGTTTGCTTGCTCATTGGTGTAGTGACTTGGCTGGGATCTTTGCCATTCTGTTTCCATGCTGTATAAGCTCTGACTTACACACTGGACCCTGGGATGCCAGTGGTTTTCACGGAGCTCTCTCGATCTCCTCCCCCATCTCTATTAAGTTGTCTGACCTGTTGGCATCACATCCAGGTGTTAGACATCACTAATGTCGGGTTGGTGGCTCCTTGAAGCTGCCGGGAAGCATACACTGTTTCAAAGTGTTACTAATCAAATTCAAGTTACATTAGAAGGGAAGTCTTGTGAGACAATCTTTGAGGCTTACTAAACTAGGGAAGGTCTGTCTCAGCCCTTCCCCTGATTCTCTTAGAAAACCAGTTGGTCTGTATTTCAACATGTTACTCTCATGAGGTTATCTATCTACCTCTTCTTAATCACCTAATCCCAACCCCCACTGGCTTTAAGAGTGCTTGACATCAAACTTCTTTAAGTGTATATAAAAGATTTTTAAGTTTTTATTTTATGTGATGAGCGTTTGGCCTGTGTGTATGTATGTAAGCACACTGTATGTGTCTAGTGCCCATGGAAGCCGGAAGAGGGTGCCAGGTCACCAGGAACTGGAATCACCGATGGTGTGACCATCAGGCAAGTTCTGGGAACTGAAGCTCAATCTTCATTGGGAGCAGCCCTGATAGTGCTTGTAGCTGCAGAGCCATCTCTCCTGCGCTCCTGGGTGTAATTTAAACAAAAACCATCACCTCTGGGAGGAGTCCTGGAGTGATGTTAGTGGGC
The DNA here is from genome assembly GCA_033318265.1 of Phyllotis vaccarum. Taxonomy (NCBI): domain Eukaryota; kingdom Metazoa; phylum Chordata; class Mammalia; order Rodentia; family Cricetidae; genus Phyllotis; species Phyllotis vaccarum. The sequence continues at coordinate 60,908,901 of JARWLC010000001.1, read as the reverse complement.
TGCTCTTTCCAGCTGTTCCCTTCTCTCGGAGTGGCAGCCCTGTTTATGAGCCAATGCTGGGTGAAGTTGGTAGCTCCTGCTTCTCTGTTTGTCCAGGTGCAACTCTTGCCTCATGACTGAGCAATTGTGAGGATAATTAGGCCCCAGCTCTCCTGGCTTTAAAGCACTCACCTTATGGGTAGTAGTTGGATACAGGAAGGGACTTCTTCATGCACTCAGAAAACTTAGTCTTTGCACCTAGAGCTGGAGGTAATGAGAGATGCTTACAGCCTGCTTGCTAGTGAGAACTTGTGTCCCCTGGTGACCCGAGTTCACCTTCTCAGCCATGTCCCCATTGTGTCCTATGACTCTTCTATGGCCGTCACATCACACACTAATTTCCTCTAAACCTCCTAAATGTTTCCTCACTCAACGAATGCTCTTTTTCTTCTTCCTCCCTTCTTTTTTTTTAATTTTTAATTTTTATTTTTGGCTGTCCTGGAACTCACTCCTAGAATTGTAGACTAGACTGGCCTTGAACTCAGAGATCTGCCTGCTTCTGCCTCCTAAGTGCTGGGATTAAATGTGTGCTCCATCACCACCCAGCTTGTATATTCTTAGGGCCATTTCCAGAGCCTGAGTTTTATTGTTTTTCGTTTTATTTTGTGATATTTTTAACTGGAATTTTTATTTCCCTGGAGCAGCACTGAAGAGCTCGACATGCCAATGCTGAAATGAGTTCTCACACTATTTTTTAATGTCTTTGGGGGATATTAAGGGCATTAAGGATAATGTTTCTTATTCTCAGTAAATTCACTCATTGGAGTAAATTCAGCACAATCTGAAAGTTTTAGCATGCAGGTCCCAAGGATAAAAGCTAGGCTCTACCTGTCCATTTGACTCCAATGGAGGGGATTTTGTGCCATTTCTCAGCTTCTGAAAGAAGAGAAAGGTGCTTACATCATGGTAACCAGGAAGCAGCAACAGAGATAGACAGATGGTAGGTAGGCAGATAGATGGGTGGGTGGGTAGATAAGTACATAGATATATAGATACATAGATAGATAGATGATAGATACATAGATACAGATACAAATAGATAATAGATATATAGGTATATGGATACATAGATACATACCTAAATAGATACATAATAGATACATACACAGATACAATCATAGAGACATAGCTGGATGACAGATAGGCATGCCCTCAGTCTTCCAGGGCCTCAAGCCTCCCGCCAGGCCCCACCCCCTAGCATTATTTACAGTAATAGTAGGTTGAAGAACAAGATTTGGCACCTGTGCTTTTCAAAGACATTCCCAAATCTAAACGACAGCAGCAGCCACAGCTTAATTGCTTCGGGACAGTCAACACCCATTTGCTACCACGTGGTTAAATCATCCCAGACATGAATCCTCACTGTTGATGCTGTATAAGGCCAAGGTGAGTTGTCCCTAATAAATAAGTTTATATGCAGAATGAGTGGCGGTTTCATTTTAAACTACAAAGTGTGGAAACAGAACGATCTGTTAGGTAGCAACAGGAAGCAAGAACACTCAAGAAACTCATTCTCCAAACAAACTCCATAGCTCTCCATCAGCCCCATTCCTTTGATCGCTCTTCCATGGTCCTAGCTTTATCTGAGGAGCAGCCACACAGACGATGCTCCAATGGATTTGAGAATGAAGATGCTTATTGACACAGCCACATCCACAGCTTCTCCAGGGGCTTACCTTTCGCTGGAATGTGTAGAGAACGGAATACTGATGGTTATCAAGGACATCATAGTCTCTTTGGCTTAAGAGGAACTAAGAAATGAAAACTCACTTCCCCAAAGAAACCCCACACAGAAAATTAACATATAAAATTGTAGTTTGATATTTTGTTTGGCAATAATTTCCAGTTGCCTACAAGAGCCTGACACATAATGTACTCTGGCCACATATTAAACAGTGTGACTTTAGGTTAGTCTTACCTTTATGGATTTCCATTTCCTCACCTGTAAATGATAGGATTAGACTAGATCATTTCTAAGAACTCTTTCCTGCTCTGGTGTTTACATTTTGTTTAAAATTATGAATCATCCCTTCAGCATTGTTAACTCAATCACCAATTCACTAACTAGAATTAAGTAGATATCTTAACAGAACAGGCTATGTTCTGAAATTAAAAGGATAAACAAGACGTCTCTTATCTTAATGAGTTCATAGTCATTAAGAGATAATGTAAGTAACTAACTGGTATATCGTTAAATACATGATATTAAACATGCACAGAACAAGTTACAGTTATGACTCAAATGTTTGCTAACGTCTCTCAGGAATAGTGTCATACTACAAGCACATGTCCTTGAGAGATCACTTTCATAATAAAGCCGTTCCCATAATAGTCCACTAGTCCATAAGTATCAATGAGTTAATTCGCTCATCATACAACCTCCATCTGAAAACCTTACCTCTTAGGTTTCCAGCACATAATCTGGGGAGCTTACTCAAGCCTTAACTCTATGCAGGGTCACCGGCCTCACTGTTGTTACTAATGATTACCTTCTGCCATCAGAAGTCAGCCTACTTTTCATTCAAAGCAAATGCCTTCTCTGTGATTTCTATGCATAAATATTCATATTCATAACTGCTTTGAAACCTTTCCTGATCCACACTATTTTATATGACAGTGCATAAAAGTTGAAAACCTGAATGCGCTGCAGAGCCTACAGGCAGCTTGATAGACTGGAAAGCATCATTCTTACTCAGTTCAACTGGTCTGAGCCAGATGGCTCAAAACTCTGCTCTTCCAAGCTGCTCAGCTGGTCCATGTTTCTGGTCAACTTGTCCAGTCTTAAGAGTGTCTTTTAGCAGTTATGACTGCTTATAGGTATGGAAGGGAGGGTCTAGTGTATCTGGTCAGTTTCAGGGACTTCCTGGAGCCACTAAGTTGTTTCCTTTCTGGACCTTAAGCAGCTTCCCTGCAGGATAGAATGTTTCACACACCCTCAGAACATCCTATTACTTCACTTCTCTGTTAACATTCTGTGTCTCAAGGAGCTTTTATTTTTCTTTTTTTTTCAAAATGGAAGGTTTTAATTTCATTAAATTGAAAATTTAATTTTAATTTCATTAAATTGCATGTAACAGCTGTGTTCATCATAGATAACCTCTGTCATTTCATGCCTTATCTGGAAGATCTTCACCAGAAGCTAAGACTATTACACTTTCCAAGCTTCCAGAACTAGGAGCTAAATAAACCTGTGTTGTTGTTTTAATTATCCAGTCTGTGGTATTTAGTCACAGAAACAGGAAATGGACTAAGACATTGAGTACTTACTACATGTAAGGTACCATTTTATTGTATGTTAGGTATTTTTAAATTCTATACATGACAGCCTCATGAGGCATATTATTGGTACCCTAATTCTATTGCTAGAAGCATATAGAACAATGTGCTTAGCTATTAAGTAATGGGACCAGGACAAGCCCAAGCCAAGTGTTCGTGAGCCACTGTACTAGTGAATTTGGATAAATAGTTTCTAATGTGGTCATATATAAAAAGGTTGCTTTTACACTGGGAGATAGATATATTTGATCTAATAGTGAAGAGGGGAGATGTTTAAAATATTAAAATAATTTGATGTGATAAGATAAATAGCATTGAAGGGTTAAACTTAACCTCCCTACTGTGGGCTAGAAGAGGGAAGATAAGATGTTCTGGTGCAATTGCTGTGTGGGCCTCTGTTTATCTCTCAGATAGACCAACAAAACCCCAAACTCATGGGCCAAGTCATAATGAAGTTGACTACACAGGAGGTACCCAAGCATCTCACGATGCTATGCAAGTACTGCTAGCTTGTGGGAGATTGTGCCATAGGGCTATTTAATATCATCAAAGATGGAAAGAAAGAGTGCCCATTAGAAGCACCCTGGGAAGGACACGCTACAGGGAAGTATTTCTATCACTATAAGTGGCACGTGCAAACTAAAAAAAATAAAAATAAAAAAATAAATGTATTCAGAACAAAAATAGCCATCCAACTTTTCACTCAATAGTAGGTATCTCTCTGTACCCACTGTTTTCACTTTATGATCCTTTGTCTCAGTAACAAAGCTTTTTCATGTGTAGTTCAACTGGCAGGTCATTTAGAGACCAATCCTGGGACTAGTTTGAAGAAATCTGAGTGTGTGCCATGAAGATACACTCATGGACCTAAAGCATTTTTTTGACTGGATACCGAGTTCCATGCTGTTCTGTAGATCTTTGATCTCAAAGAAGTGGGTACCCTGTCCTAATTGAGCTTCATTGGTTTGGAGACTGCAGCTGTGCATCTTCATGTTCATGATTCATCAGGTTCTACACTGGGCTGCAGGAAACACCTCTGCCCTTCCTCCAGCGGAGGGGAGCACTAGTCCTTGGGTATCCTCAGATCACCTATGCTTGGTGTGACACATGGCATCATTCATGTCTGTCAGGCCCAAAGGTAATGGACTCATTCTTCATGCTTGTACTGTGTCTCCAGCAGAAAGAAGTCACCTGCTGAAGACATATTTATGAAATATATGTGAACCCCCATCTGTTTACTTTGTGAAACAGGAGATAAAGGGGACCATGTTGTTGACTCCACAGGTCCTTCCTCTTCACTGCATGTGTGTACACCGCCTCAGTACTTCTCCAGAAGGAGTCAAGGAAGATGCCAAGAAGGCAGCTTGAGAATTCTCCACAATGCTGATATACTTTTCTTCATAATTAAACATTATCAATAGAACAAATTTCCAAATTTCCTCTTAGTGCCAAATGACATGGAAGAAATACTCCAAATATTGAGATTCTTACATTTTTTTGGTCAGGGAACTCTGAGGAATACCCCAATCTTTAAACCTATGTACATCTTTTCCCCAATTATTCACCATGTCTTATTAATTACAAGCCTAATCTTTAGCACAGGAGAATCAATTCCTTCGTTGGAGAATAGGAAAAGTTCCAAGAGATAAATGTGTAGGTGGGTTCCTCCTCATTACAGCCAATCAGAGCCAGTTTCTCAGATGCTTGAAGCCACCAGCAAGAGATTAGCAGAGCAGTACAAACTCATCCCCATCCGGTCCTCTGTCCTGTCCTTCCAAGAATCTTATCTACCCAGTAGTTCAGCATATGGAAGCTCAGGCCTGCAGATCTACCTGTGCACGCTTTCTCTCCAGATTCTTGAAAGACTTAAGAACGCTGCACTGAGCAAAAAGGTATGAAGCCACATGGCTAAACATAAATAGAAATATGGGTTAACTTAAAGTCTAAGAGTTAGCAAATAATAAGCCTGAGTTTGGAGTTAAAATAAGTCTCTATGTGTTTATTTGGGACCGAATGGCTGCAGAATTGTGGGTCTGGGCCTCAAGGCTAGGCCAGGCCAGATACTTCTGACTACAGATAGGTCTGTCCCATAGTGATCAGCTATTTTTGTCACAGTTCAGTCACAATTTACTGTGCTTATGTATGAGCAGCCAATATGTGGTAAGAGGAAATGCTATTCCCTGTATCTTTAAATTAAATTTTACTATCAAATTATTTTTAGGTCTTTTCAAAAGCAATAATGGTAGGTATTTACCAGGAGAACAAAAATTCACATAGTAACTAACAGCATCATATTCTTTAACTAAAAATATTGGCGTTTTGAATATCCCTAGTCTACCTGACTCCTTTCCTATCCCAAAGAGAATTACAAAAGTACTTGCCTAAAAGCAGACTCTTACTCCAAGGCCTTAAAGAGCATTGCTCCTTGGTAGCTGTCTTAAAATTTTTCAGGGATAATAATAATATTATTAATAAAAGTTTGTTCTTCTCCATAGTGCTAACCCTTAGCCCAGACTGGATTCAACAGTTAAAAAATTCCCTGGCAGTTTGGGGCTCAGATTTTGTCATTCTAGGAAATGCCTGGCCCTAAAGAAGAACAAGGAACTGAAATGCCTGTCCTTCCTAATACTGCAGCAGCCCATTTATGTCATGGACTCTTCCTTGGGAGGAAACTTGAACATATCTGCATGTCACAGTCTGGGTGTAAAAGAATGCCTCTCTTTCAACCTTTTCCAGTTGGCTGTCTCCTTCACCATGTGGAAGGAAATACCAGAATATCAGAAGAGATGCTCGGATGACCATAGCTGGTCTGTAGGTGTTGGGGATGTTCTGACTGCTCCTGTTGACATGCTCAGAAGTAACTGAAAGTGCTTTGAGAGAGGAACAGTTTCTGCTCTACTTAGTCTAGAAATTTTACATATGTATGTTTATAAGTAGAATTATGTTCTCTTTCTGTACCATGTAAAGGCATCATATTAGCCTACATTCAGCTTAAGGTGAAACTTCTTGTATTAGAATAGCTAGGCAATAAAGAGTTATAAGTAACGTTTAAACACTTAAAAAGTTATTATAATAAATATGACAGGAGCTGATAAAATTTCAGTTTTCATAAAGGATCTCCAATATGAGGCTGTTCTAACCGAGGTTCATTTGGTTATTTAGCATCCTTCTCCTTCTCATCTCTCTTCCTTTTGTCATTAAAATAGGCAAAAGTCATGCAAATTAATTTCATTGACTGCATAGCACAGCTGTTCTTGGTAAGTAAAAATGGAAATGAGTGCTTTTCTTATAACTCATCAAGACTCTGTTTCCTTTGTGGTCATTTCCTCATGAGACTGAGAGGTCAAGAGAGGTAATCTGATGGATGACTGCAGCAGAGAGCTCTGGTTCAGGACCTTCTCTGGGTACCATCACTTCTGCCATACCCTACCAGGTTCTCTCTCCATGCACAGCCATCTCTCAGAGCTGCCTGAATAGTGTCACCTCAATCTAGTGCACCCCCAGGTTCAGGGGTCCCACCTTGAGTCACTTGGATTCTCAGAGTTGACAGTTGGCTGCTTTCTTCATATTTTTTTCTCTTTCTTTGCAGATTGTCGTGGACCCAAGTGTTCTTGGAAACAATGGCACCCTCCATGGTTCCCAGTGCTGTGAGCAGGAAGCTCTATGGTGAAACATTCTATCACAGAAACTCTCCTCTACTCTTGCTTTACCCACTAAGAACTCCAAGTTCATCCTGAAGGCAGGACCCATAAGTTATACCCCAGGACCCGTGTTAGACCCTTTATCTCCCTCATAACATGGCATATTATCACAGACCCTTGAGGTCTTGTAACTGATGCCACCCTCAGTGCAGTCTCTTCAGAGTTACTTCTCAGTGGGTAAGCTTGGTCTACATTGCCCTATTCTTAATGGGAACAAGAACCACAGAGGAGCCTGTTACAGTCTGCATGTTACTGGGGTACACTGTCCAGATTTTGATTCTTAAGGCCTAGAGCAAGATTAAAGACCCCCCAACTATAAAAATTATTTTGTTGCTACTTCATAGCTGCAATTTTGCTACTGTTATGAGTTGTGATGATAATACCTGATATGCAGCCCCTGTGAAAGGGTCATTTGATTCCCACAGGTTGAGAAGCGCTATTTCGGGTTGATGGCAGTGTGGTGATGTATGTAACTAAAATACAGATTCAAAGGCTCCAGTTCAAATTACTAATGGAGTGAGTCCTTTAGGATGCAGTCTTAGGGGTTTTATTTCACTGCATGGTCCAGATGACTCAAACCAACCTGTGGTCCCCTTGTCAACAGTTAGATACTGTAGAGTTATGTACATTTCTTCTCCGTTGCTCTAAATTCCACAGAGATTTATTCATTATTTAATCTATAAAATGATTTTATTTTGCTGTTGAAAGTACAGGATTTCCTCAGAAAGAAGTGTCTTTCTAATGTTAAATGATAGGAACAATTGGCATCAGCTTCAGCAACTGTGCTTTGGAGGAGGAATGTTAGATGTGTTCAGAAGTCTTCTCTAAGAGACAGTTTCCCTCTCATCCCTTCCAGTGTGCTCTTTAGCCTTGGCCTCTCAGCAATCTCTTTACTCAGATACTTTATTTCACACTTCTCTACTAGGAGGCAAATGCTTAAGAGCAAAGGTGTCTTATGTCTCATGCCTTCACCTCCCAGTGTCTTCCATACGGTCAGGGATGACAATGTGAGAGCATGGAGTGAGCAAAAGCCACATCATACACAGACATTCATTCAAATGGCCATCCCTAGCCCACTGCGATATATAGGCAGAGCCTCTCTGCCATCAGGAGAGTGCGTAGGCTGCCCTTATATAATTCTTTTCGGTGCTGGCTCTGTAGGAAAGCATGAGAACTTTTGTCATGGTGCCTTAAAGCTCGCCTGCCCTAAATATTCAGTCTACTGAGACCTAGAGAAAGTCAAGTCTGTAGTAAGTTTTAAAAATAAAAAGATGACTCTAAATGACTGGGCAGCATATAGCTTACCCCCACCCGGTGTGTGTGTGTGTGTGTCTGCAAACACCACTAATGTCCAAATGAAGCAAGAAAGAAATTGATTTCTACAAGACTCACTAGCAGGTGTTGCTTCAAACTTCTAGAGCAGTGGTTCTTGATCTGTGGGTCTCCCCCTCTTTGGGGGGTTGAATGACCCTTGCACAGGGGTCATCTAAGGCATCAGAAACCAGATAACATTATGATTCATAACTACTAAAACTGCAGTTATGAAGTAGCAATGCAAATAATTTAAGGTTAGGGGTCACCACAGCATAAGGAGCCATATTAAAGGGTTGCAGCGCCAGGAAGGTTGAGAACCACTGTTCCAGAGTCTGATACTGGGCAGCTTCTTGTAAGCATATTTAAGTACAGTACAATTTGGGGGAAAGTTTCCTGGTGTAACACAATCCCCTGTGCAGAAGGAGGTATGATGACACTGAAACTCTTCTCAGGGTACAGGTCGCATCCCGCATGAAGATGCATTCTAGAGATAGGCTGCATGCGTTATCTTAAGGGCCTGGGGGAAGCTCTGATGTTGTCTCCATTATACAGACAGCAAAGGTCATCTGGAATATCAGCCAACTTTGATCCTGGTTGTGGGAGTTAGCGGAGTCAGTTATGAGCTGGTCCTGCAGACAGCACAGGGGTTACCTAAGCTCTTAGCCGCCTTCATTCCTAGTCATCTGGGTGGTGAACAGGTTATACATCTTTTTCTTTGAAAGGACAAACCCTGGATGTTTAACATTCCTGGCTTCCCTAGTGATCACAACCTCTTTGATCCCAAAACACCCTCTTTCCCTTCGTCCTCTCCCTCTTCTCCTAGATGTGTATGTGTGTGCACGCCTATGTGCGCATGTGTGTGCATGTGTGTACGTTTGTCTATCTGTGTATGTGTGCATGTATGTGTGTATGTTGGGAGGGGGTGGCCAGAGACCAATCTCAGGTGTCTTTCTTAATCACACTCTTTACTTTTTAATCACCTTTTTTGAGGTAGGGCTTCTCATTCAACCTGGAGTTCCAGCTCACCTGCACTGACCCTTGAACTCCAGGCTCCTCCTGTTTTTGTCTCCCCAACCTTGGGATTTCAATCAATGCCTGGGCTTTTTATGTGGGCATTCAGGATCCAGACTCAGGTACTCGTGCTTGTCAGGAAGATTCTTTACTGAGTGAGCCATCTCCCTGTCCTCAGAATATTTTTTTATTTTTTATTTAATTTAATTTAATTTATTTATTTATTGCCCTATAAAAGTGAATGGGAGAGTGAACAGGTACGCTAGGATCAGAATAAAAATATCTAAACCAGAAGTTAGAACAGGGCATCCACATCACATTTCAGTCACCAAACTTTCCTATCTCCAACCTAACTTGCATAAAAGTGTAATTAGCAAAAGAGCAGGGGTCTGTATGGTGGGATTGTTACAAAGGGAGAGACCAAAGGATGAGGACACAAAGTGATGAGGGTGTTTGGAATTTATATTCAGAGAGCAAATGTCAAGCCATCCTGACAAACTCACTCATTAACTGGAATGAGAACTAATTGAACAGGAATGGCCAAATTTATCTGATTGGATTTCCCCTGGATGCTATGAATTCATTCGGTATCGTGAAAATTGGTTGTATTACAAGCTACAAGCAGAACCATGAGGAGATATGACTTTGTCCTTTACTCACTAAATATTGCAGAATCTTGCAACACATCTTTCCTAACATACAGCATGCTGCAATATGTCAACACAAGTTTAAGACCAAATATGGGACTGACTGTACATCACAGCTTCAAATCGACCTTCTCATGTTTTTGCTTGCTTGTTTAAGGTTTAAAGGACTCGCCCTCTGCTTTACATGCTGTACCCTTCTTAAATCTGAGATGCCCACATCTCCACATCAGACCAAACTCTCTTAGAGACTCTCTTCAATTCAGCTTCTTATTGCTCTTAAAACCTTCCTAAATGCTTTGTGGTAAGTTGAGGTAAAATATCTCTTTCCCTTGTTTTTCAAATCAGTAGAAGATCCCACTTTAGTAAGACCCTCCCCCACTCTCACCCATCACACATACACACACAAGTGAGATCATTTCCTCTCAGATGGCAAAGAGACAACCTGACAGGAAGTGAACTGAGGTGCTCAGTGTGATGAGGCCACCCAGAGAGCCTGACAGGAAGGCAGAAATAAAATCAGAGTCCCACTTTTCCGGTTTGGAAACATGTGCTTGCCAGGCTCTGAGGAAAATAGAGAACACCTGAACTGGTGAGGTGTTCTGCCTGCTCCAGAGGCCATGGCTTCAAGAGGATATGCTGTGCTCCCACCATCTCAGGAGCACTATCCACCCAGAATCACCTCTCACAGCTGATGAAGTCATGGATTCCACCCCCACCGTTCCCTTGGTGGATCTTCCCTTCAGTGAAGTCACTTTACACATCTTGGCTTCACACTTTGATTAAAATCCTGTCACCTACCAAATTATAGTCTCCATAAGGATGGAGATGGCCCCATTCACACCTGTTCTCTCACACCTCAGAGGAGGCATCCAATCAAAATCTGTCCTATAGGAGAGTCAGTGGGATTTTCAGGAGGAAAGTGGTAGCGAGCAGTCACAATATACAAGTCTGGGGCTGTTAATAGGCAGATGGAATCCAGAAGTGAGAACCCACACAAAGGAATCCAGCACCTAAGAGAAATAAGCTCTTAAGAGTGTTTCTTTGTCCAGTCTAGTGAGCCCAAGTTTCACTTTTGTATTTTCTGCCAAGAACACTCTTCTGAGATGGCTCATCCTCAAGTTTGCTGCAGGCATATAAACCCTGAGTTTATGAGCTCTTGAAGCCTGATCTGGGAGGATGACAATGAGAGACAAGGGCCATCTTTGTGCTGTCTTTTTTTCCCTGACAGCTTCATTAGAGTTGAGGCTGGAAGGACATTGGTCTCCAGTGAAACAGAATAGAGAATTGTGGCGAGTCAGTGGCACAAAGAGGAACAAAGAGGTTCGGAGATTCACGTTCCCCAATGTTTTGTGTAGGTTAGGAGATTTCTCTCTTCCTACTGAAGTAGTATAAGCCCCCCTTAAACCTCTTCCAAAAGAAGCCACCCTAGCACTAAGAGTGAACTCGGGCCTGAATGGTCACCTTGAAAAGTGGTTACCTTGAAAAGGTAAAGGTGACAGGCAGAGCCCCATAGCAAGATTTTCCGGGAAGAGGGGACAGTTGGTGTTTGGTTGTCCTCACACCGATTTTTGAGTAGAGATATTTTAACTGGTGAAGCTTCACCAGGTGTGAGCAGACACCAGCTTTGTCTTAGTCTTCCATCTCCAGCACTTTTTGTCTATCACCTGGTGAGCTTGTGATGCTGTCTGAAAAGAATTTATTCCAGGCATGTAGTATATCAACACTTGTTCCGTGTTTTTCAGAGAAACTAGAATATAACTAATTCGTCTCAGAGTGGTGACTGTAAAGTTAGGGTAGACGCTGTCTTCTCCAGAGCCAGTGAATCATCTCACACTAAGCCAAACTGTGTTTCAGAGAGTGCGGTCCTTCAAGAACATTCACCACTACTCAGTTGACTTCTTGTTCCTTCAAACACTGGTTTAAACAATGCTTGAAAAACTGGGTCATTTCTCCATGGCCTTTCATGGTCAAGTTTTCATAGAGATACAGCTTTTCAGTTGCCTCCACACTCTCCACATTGCTGTGATAGATTCTGCAGCTCTGCTGAAGTGCAATCACACAAACGATGAGCTATTTGAATTTTAATCAGAATGCCACAGCTTTATAGATGAAACTAGCATCATTTTCGTTCAGCCCACACCTGATTTATATTACCCACATATATTAAGTGAATGACCCATAGTTTCCCATTAAATCAGGCAATGAAGCAGAGCTTTTGATCTTTGTTTGTATTAGCTAAGGCACAGATGCCAAGAACCGATTAAATAAAGTGTTTGTTAAAAGGGAGGTTGGAGGGTTGGCTCGGTGTTTAAGATCACTTGCTGTTCTTGCAGAGGCCCTGAGTTCGATCCTCAGCACTCATGTGGTGGCTTGCAACTGCCTATAACTCCAATCCCAGGGGATCTGATACCCTCTTCTGGCTCAAGGGCACCAGGCATGCTCATGCTGGACAGGCATTTGTGCAGGCAGAACACCCGTATACAGAAAATAAATATTTTTTTAATTAAGAAAGATGAACAACAGGATTTTTGATTCTTAGAAGTTGGGTGTTTATTCCTGTCAGAAATCCTTCACCCCATGGTTGCTTTTAATTTCCTCCACTGATGTTTTGCCTACAGGCCAGGCTTTGCTTTTACTGTGTTTCAGGTTAGACATGGAGACAGACAAGCCTACTTACTTCTGCCGCTGACCCTTTTCCCCTGATTTCACCACTCAGACCTCTATATGACTTTCTACATGATTCAACAGAGAAATACTGTAGTTTAAATAAAATCCAATTTCAACAAACTGAAAGGGACTTCAAAATTTAGTCTGCTATATTCTAACTCCACAGAATATGAAATTCTTACCAGGAGAAACAAACATGTGTATCATATTTAATCAGGATTGCTAACCAGCTCTCAAGAAACTAAATATTTCTTATGTATTGTGCTTTGGGGGCGGGGGAAGTTTACAGAACCATGCTGTGGTAGAAGTTACGTATTGTGCTATCCTGTTATTGAATTCTTTTGTATAATCTGGGGTGTGTGTGTGTGTGTGTGTGTGTGTGTGTGTGTGTGTACGTCCTTGTTAATGGATAATTTTGAGTGCCCCTTATTACACATACACTTCTGCTGTTACATCTTTTGAAGCTCTAACGTGTTTCTCATGTTGCAATACTGCTCCACTACAGAAGCTGTAAAATAGGGAGGGTGGGGGTGTTCCTAGTAAGGGCAAATGGACTGGCAGCTCTGAATTAATTGACACTGTATATATCAGAATTCAGAAATTCAGAATTGAGACACTCTGTGTCCCTGGTGACTCTGTTGAATCCTATGAGGGCAACTCTCTATTGGTGAACCCCACCCCCACCCCCAAAGAATGACATGAGCTTTCTTTGAAGTGAGAATTATGCTTAATATCAGAAAATGGTTTTATATAACACTTTTTCTTAAGATGGTAGATAGTCCTCTAACAAGCACAAGACATGGTTTATTATAGCTTCGTGTATATTGGGGATCACACTTGTTAGGACCTCAGAAAGAGAATTGCTGGTAAGTACCAGCAAGGGCACACTTGTCTTTTTATAAAGTGACATTACTGCACCCAATACTTCCTATCTGTTTGTGTTCTATGTTTTTACTTTTCTCTACAGGACAGCTTTGCAGTCCCTGAACAGAGACTTTGTTTATTGAATACTCCACACTGAACACTTTTACCTACTTAAAGATGAATATCAGCAAATGTTCCCGTACTCGGGAGCCCCCTGCTACCCCAATTGAAGAAACTTAGCCATCAAAAATAAACCCATACCAAGATCGTTGGTAACAAGGGCCTCGGGGCCAGCGGAGGGAGCCCTCTAAAGGGACAGCTGGACAGCTGGTCTCCACCTGGGAGGATGCTGTTGACATCTCAGGTTGCTGCACTGCGATTGGTGGCTGGGCTAGAAGGGAGGGTCCCCAGGAAACGCCGCTGGGATGCTGCCCCCTATCACAGGATGGAAATTTCCACTCTTTAGAGAACGAAAAGAAAAGAAGGAAGGGTCTGTCGATCTACCCTTAACCACTTCCCTGGGATTCCAACCCAAGGCGGGTACGCGAAAGACAGGCGGTGAGTGAAATGCGGTATATTTTCCTCTTAAAAATGTGTCAGCGTGAGAAGTTAGGGCTGGCTAGCCTTCATGGGTTTACGCGTGTGCGAGTGGGAACGCGCGCACGTGGGCATATAGGTCTCCGACCTATCTAGGGTCAGAATTTGTTGAATGTCCCTAATCCTTATATTCTGAAGACCTACAAGCTAAATTGGTTATTTCAGGCTAAAGTGACTGTGTACCAGAGCGGTAGGAGGGGAGCTCTCTTAGGGGGCTGTTTTCCTTTTCCCACTGTGGGTGCCTGTTCTGCGTGGCTGTTTCCCAAGGACGAGGGCTTGCCAAGGCTGGAGGTCCCTTGGCCCTGGGATTTCTATCTGGGACCACAGTGATTGATTTGCTGAAGATCGGATCCTTCCAGGGGGAGCTCCGCGGGGGTTCCGGTAGCAAGCCTGTAAGGTGAGTTGCTGGATAAGAGCCGGTGTCAGGGAGGGGGGTGGGGTGACGCGGGTACATGGTTTAAAATAGACCGAGTTAACTACCAAGTTTTTTGGTAGTTAGATGTCCCAAAGGCTGGAAGTCCAGCGAGTTGCCAGGGTGCGGGACTTTGACCGGAGTGCTTCGGGCGGGGACTCGACTCTGTAGAATCCTAAGAACTTGGAATAAATTGAGGGTGGTCCCCGTTTGACTTCGCTTAGGAGCAGAGTCTCCTATGATGGGATCCCGAACCTACCCAATGCACTGGACAGACAGCAGGCGCTGAAACCGGGCAGCGCAGCGGGTTTGGAGTCGAGGACACCCACGGAGAATTTCAGAAGAGAGAGCGCAGAACGGGACCAGGGAAGGGGAGGGAAGCACTGCCGAAGAAGAAACGTGGGAGGGGAGGGTGCCTTGCAGAACCAATTTTTCCGGATTTCAGAACGCGAGCGCGGGAACAGGGGAACCAACCACCCACAAAGGTGGCTCTTAGGTTGGATATCGGACCGGGGCCATCTACCGTGGCAGAAAGGACAGAGAGTCCTCTCTGCTTTTGGGCTACTGACCCAGAAGGATCAGGGAATGTGTGCTACTGTCTGAAAGATTCAGTCAGCGGTTCTCAACCTTCCTAATGCTTTTAATACAGTTTAAAATACCATTTTAATATAGTTCCTCATGTGTGTGGTGACTCCGAACCATAACATTATTGCATTGCTTCTTTGTAACTGTAATTTTGCCACTGTTATGAATTGTAATGTAAATATCTGATATGCAGGATATCTGATATCCAAGGACATTCAACCCACAGATTGAGAACCACTTGATTAAATGAAAATGGAGTTTTAGCTACGTGGACCCCTCCAGGGCTACCTTAGGTCATCAGATAGACTCTATTACTATGCCCATTTTACAGATAAGCTTCCATTTTAGAGAAGGCAAATGAAGATCATCTATTTAAGGCAGAATTTCTGAACCCATGGTCATTACTCCTTTTGGGGGGTGGGGTCACTTAAGACCTTCAGAAAACACAAATATTTACATTATGGTTCACAACAGTAGCAAAATTACAGTTATGAAGTAGTAACAAAAATAATTTTATGGTTGGCGGTCCCCACCACATGAACTATATTAAAGGGACTGGGCATTAGGAAGGTTGAGAATCACTGACTCAAGGAGAGATCCAGAGCCCCTACAGTTAGTAAAACGAATGGGGTTAAAATCAAGTCTGCACCAAACCAAGTTCCTGCTTGTCTCGTGAAAGGCAGCAAACTGGGAGGGAAGAGAACAGAAAAATGTACTATGCATCATGATAGGATGGCCACCATAGGAGAAATGGAAAAACAGAATCACATTCACGTGACCACTGACCTTCCTCTGGTCTTCCACTTCTTATTTATGTAATGACCTAATTCCACTCATTCATTCCAGAGACAGTCATCAAGTAACACTGGCTTGCAGGAACTATAGTAAAGATGTTTTGGGTTTTGTTTATTTAAAATCTGTCTTCCTGTCACTTTCCACAGGGCTGAGCAAATCCTATTGCTCAGAATTTTTTGTTGAATAATGCATTAGTCTAGTGGAGGATAATTAGGAAAACAGTTGTGTTCTGCA
This sequence comes from Phyllotis vaccarum, assembly GCA_033318265.1. Taxonomy (NCBI): domain Eukaryota; kingdom Metazoa; phylum Chordata; class Mammalia; order Rodentia; family Cricetidae; genus Phyllotis; species Phyllotis vaccarum. Next base: position 60,892,759 of record JARWLC010000001.1, on the reverse strand, counting down.
GCAGGGTTTGCTTTATTAAGAGGGGGTGGGGTTTGAGCACTTCATCATAGAATTTGGCTTTGGAAAGGGTCAGGGAGGGTCACAAGTCTAGATGTTTTGCTTTTCTGAGACAGGGTGTCTCTAGGAACTCACTCTGTAGACATGATGCGCTTGAACTCAGAGATCTTCCTGCTTCTGCTTCTCCAGTGCTGGTATTAAAGGTGTGCGTCACCACCACTCAGCAAGACCAGGTGATTCTTAGACTTGGAAGCAGAAGTAGGGGTAGGCCAGGTGACGAACCCGGAGAAGGTGAGGATGGAACTGATTAGCAAACAGCCCAGGCTGAGCAGGAAACAGGAGCCACTTCAGAATCTAAGAGTGGTGCTCAGGAATGCAGACTCCTTTGGGGGATCTCTGTGAGTCCTCTCTGAAGGGTCTATTGGCTCTGTCCTCACTTTTGCTGTGCCCTCTATGGGAAGGCCAGCTTGGTTTTCTGGTTGTCTGGGGGATCCATTTTAGCATAGACTCACTTGCACACAAAAAGATTTTTAAACAATGCTACTTTCTATGCTTATATGGCGAATTGGAAGGTGTTTTCTGTCCTGATTTTAGTTTTTAGTGGTTTTATGGTTTACTTTAATGTGCTATACCCAAGTCATGGCATAAAAATACAGTGAAGTGAGGGATTGAGTGGCAGACAGTGTGAATGCTAGCCTCCTCCTTCCACAGATGTTCATGGCAGGTAAGCTTTGAACTTTCCAAAAATATATTTTGAAAACTGACTTCCAATGTCAATCCTAAGGGACCTTTTGTTATCAGATTTGCTTTTTTTTTTTTTTTTTTTTTTCTTACTGTGCATTTAGGGATCATCTTGCCTCTCTGCCATACCCATGCTGGTAAGCTCTTGGGTTGGGACGTTAGAAGGTGAGAATTCAGAGTGAAGCATACAGATACTCAAGGATGTTTCTTTTACTGAATTAGACATCACACTTTAGCATTAGGTCTTCAAACAGGGTTTCTTCATCTGTGATTCAGGATAGTGGCACATGTCTTCGTGGATTATATTCCTTGTAGGATGCTGTGTTCACTTCTGGTGTACCTTAAGCACTCGGTGTATGATTGCTATTATTAGAAAAGCCATTGTTTTTACTAGTTATAACATTATTTGTGATATTTGAATGCTAACAAGTGTTTGTGCTTAGTGGATTTGTGTATATGTACTGGCACGTGAGTAGATGTGCATGTACAGAGGCCAGAGGTCCATGTTGAATGCCTTTCTCTATTGTAATCCACCTTATTCTTTGAGACAATATTTCTCAGTGATCCAGATCTCACTGGTTTACCTTACTGGCTGGCCAAGAGATCTGGGTGTCTGCCTATTATCTCTTGTCTCCCAGTGCTACAGTTACAGGTATGTACTGTCATGTCCAGCTTTTACATGGGTTCTGGGGATCTGAACTCAGGTTCCCATGTTTGCACAGCAAGTGCTTTACCCACTGATCCATCTCTTTCTAGCCAGCCCCTTAAAAAAGTGTGTGTGTGTGTGTGTGTGTGTGTGTGTGTGTGTGTTTGCTTTTGATAGGATATTTTTCTCCATGTTTTCTGATTTTTTTCTTGGGAGTATGAAAAATGTCTGTTCACCATAGATAAGTACCAGTGATGGAGCAAAGCAATGATTGCACCTCAGCCTAGTTAGAGAACCAGTGAGTTTCCTGGGACAATTCATTGATGAGAGGGTATTTACAGGAATGTGGGTGAATGAAAGACATCTGCCTACTGCAAAGACCTGCCCTAGCATTTGTAAAGGCTCATGAAAGCTGTGTGTCAGGCTGGAGCTCCCTGCTCAGTTTGTAGGCTGTTCTACTGAAGAGTCTCCTCCCCAAAAATGCTTCCTGCTTGGTCTAGTCTTGGGCAGGGGTTTTGTGAATCTTCTAGCCTTCTGAGCTCCCTCCGGTTTTTAAGTTTTCTTAATTTCTGGAGACTTGTATGTCTCCCCCTTCCCTCCTGGAGAAAATGGTTGAATTCTGAAGAAAAGCTACACACACACACCAAACAAACAAAAAATGTCACAACTAACATAAGGGAAATAAAGAAGAATAAAGAAAATGGAAAGAGGTCTAACTCTCTGGCCAGGACAGTCCAGTGTAGAGAATGATGCCATTCCCTGAATGCAAAGGCAGTGTGTCCTGTTGGCTGGCCCCTCCTGCTCCTGTCTGGGATATGTCATTTGGGTGTTCTGGGTTCAGTCTGAGGCCCTTCTGCTTTATTCTAGAATGATTTGGGGTAAGCTGGCTTGACTGCTTCACTGTTTATCTGTGAAACCAGAGAACATACTGGTTCCTGCCTCAAAGGACTTGCGGGAAGTAAACATTTTCACATTTGCAAAGCACTTGGGGGCCTCGTAACACTGGAGCTGTTGAAGCTGAAAAAGATCTAGTTTTCCTGTTCCACTTAGTAACAGTAGTGCACACCTCATAGACGATTGGGTCCCTGCACTTGAGTCTAGTAAACACTGGGCGGGACGTTTGCACCCGGCACTCTGCAGTAGGCCATGGGGCCATCTAGACTAAACTAGACTTCCTTGTGCTAAGCCATTGAGAGTCTTGGTTCTATTTGACCTTCCTCCTGAACCCTTCACCTGCCCAGTGTGTCCCTATTTGCCCTGCCTTTTTACTTTGCGTCATTCTCTCCTTTTACGCGGCCTGTTCCTCAGGACAAGGACTTTGCTCTTTGTTTTGGCATTATTTTATAACACTGGGCATATTCCGAGTGCTATATAATGTTGAAGAAGAAAAGGGGAAAACGCAGTTCACCTGGAGGCAGCCTTGGGCCACAGTTATTTGCAGGACTGCTCTAGAGCTCCAGCAGCATCTGGGATGTCTCTGAGCCCAGCACGAGCCACGGGGTAGCGCTGGGAAGACCAAAGTCACTGGCTGGGATACCGCAAGACAGGTTCGCCAGCTGCTTTTGCTATGACTGGATGCCTAAGGGGTCAGCTTGGGGGGAGGGGGAGGAACTTGGCAGGGCATTGTGGGAAAGACTTACAGAAGGGCACGAAGGAGGCGTCACGGGACAGAGGCTGGAGACTCCTACCTCCATGGTAGTGCCCAGGCTTGAGTCTTGTTTGTCTACTTAGGAGAATGCTGTTGCACCCATGCAAAGAGCCTCCCTGATAGCTCTGTGACCAGCCTGACCTTTGTCCCTATGTAATCTCACCTAAGGGTTGGAGTTTCAGACGGGCTTTGTGGTTGCTGCAAAAGCATCCAGTTGACATAGTATTAACTGACAGAACTGCATTGTTCAGGACCGGAAAACTTTGACTCTGTTCTGGCTTTCTAAGAAATTTTATTGTAACAGTACACTTTAGTAGATGGGCACTTTACTGGCACATGCTATCATTTAATTATCCTTTCTGTAGAAAGCAAACGGGACAAGGAAAGCTGGACATCTTCCTCCTATTTCCCTCAGAATCATTCTCCTCTTCCTTCTTACTGCTCCCTCCTACCCATGCTGGAGATCCGTATCAGGGCCTTGTACTTGGTAGGCTTAACTCTATCACAGAGCCGCATCTCCAGCAGCTGGGCTTCCTTAGTAGTTACTTTGCACACACTTTAACACAGCATCAAATCCAGGAACTTGATATTGATAGGATGGCTGTGGTCTGTGTCATCTCATCACATACATAGATCTGTGTGGCTGTAACCAGTCGAGGAACAAAACTTTTCAAGCCACAAAGATGTGGCCTGTGCTACTTATCATGAAGTGCATCTCCTGCTCCCAACCCTGGTATTTTCTGTTGTTTACTTTGTGATGTAAATGGATTCATCCTGTACATTCTTCTTGAGACTGATTTAATCTAGTCTATATACTGCTCTTAAGATCCATTCAAATTGCTGTATAAACCAGTAATTTTGTTCTTTGTTTCCATTGCTAAATAATATTCTATGTACTCTACAATGGTGCCACATTAAGAACAAAAATAAAAACCTGTGAATATTCTTGTGTAGCATGTCAGTGGACGCTGCAGATGTTGCGAGAGGTCATTTTCCAATAGTGTCCAGAAAACTCGGGGTCCCTTCTACTTTCAGACTGCAACCACCAGACAGCTGTACACCCCAAAGGGGCAGGGGAAGGGATCCAATACTGTCCCAGAGTCTGGATTTACACCTTTGAGTTTTAGAACTCTACATGTGGACTCCAGATCGGCCTTGCCATGATGGCATTTTCCAGCCGGAGGACTCTGTCACCAGGTAAATGTTCCTCAGTTTACATCTCATGGGAAGAGGCAGTATGGTGGAGTGGTGTTTGCACAGGCCGACTGTCACCATTCATATATTATGCACATCATATTCTCCCTCAAATCTGTCCTTTCTTTACCCTTTCAAGTGTTATCTGATTTTTTTCTCTTATTTTTATGTTTTATTTAAAGTGAACATTAGGTATTGGTCATTTTGCTCTTCTGTATCACACCTATAGAGGTGTGTGTATGTGTGTGTGTGTGACGGTGTCTGTGTATGTCCTGTGTGTTTACGTATTTTTCTCTGTGTACATGTGTGTCTGTGTGTATCTATATGTATGTGTCTATCTCTCTGTGTGTGAATCTGTCTGTTTATCTATGTCTCTCTTTCTGTGTGTGTGTGCACATATACATGCATATGTATGTGTGTGCATGCATGCATACATGCGTACATGCATGCGTAGGTGCAGGCATGCATCTGTCTGTCTGTCTGTCAGAAGGTCCTCAGTCTGTGGCAGAGCATTTACCTCAGACCCATAACCTTGCTGCAGTGGGCACCTGTGGTTAGTGACGACCTGAACTGGATTTTGATTGTCCCATCTCTTATGTTCAGTGCTTTACTTATTTGACCAATGATGACAGGTCATGAGGGAGATATGACAAGAAATGCAAATACACTGACCACAGCCCTAACATTGCAGGCTTTGATTTTGCTTGAGCATGATGGGAAGGATGATTGGTTTTTTGTTTTTTGTTTTTTTTTTACAGCATTTAACAGTTACTATAATCAGTGTGGACAAAAATCAAGCACAGCCTGGTAGTTTCTTTCAAAGTATCTTATGACACTATCTTGATATCTACACTTTGAAGAAGGAAATGAAATATAATACTTTTCATGATTCTTTATACCAAAATTTCTTCAAAGTTTGAATTCTTAAACCTGACAGTTAAAGTCAGCCTCAGCCAAATGCAAGTATTCAGGCACAGTAGACCCTTACTGTCAATCTTCTGATTCCTTTTCTGCTTCTGGGACCCCAACTTTCTCCCTAAAGTCAAAGTGCTCCCAAGCTTGGTCCCACACACCACAGAGGTATAGATCCTGTTATATGATTGATGTCTGTTATGGTTTGGATCTTAATGCCTGCCTTACCCTCACCCTCCGAAGGTCCAGGTGCCAATGGCTTTCTTGAAGCATGTTGGGACTATTTCAGGGTGGTAGAAACCTCTAGGAGGCTGATCTGGTAGGAGCCCTCAAAGGGGACATCGTGGCCTCAGCTTCTTTAGGTCTTTATTCCCTGGCTGATATTCTCTCCCTCTCTCTGTCTCTCCCTCCCTTCCTCCCCCTCTCTCTTTTCTTTTATTTAAAATTTTTTCTGCAAACCCACTATTGCTACCCCTCCTTCACTCCTCAGAGAAGGCAAGGAATCCCAAGGTCAGTCTGGCATATCCAGTTGAGGTAGGACCGAGTCCCTCCCCAAGTATCAAGGCTGAAAAAGATGTTTTTCTACTAGGCATGGGCTTTGAGAAACCAGTTCATAGACCTGGGAAAGACTCTGGTCTGAGTGCGAGAGGCTCCAGAAACTGCCCACGCCTTTCCACTGTCATCCACATTCAGAGGGTCCAGATCCGCTCCATGAAGGTTCATCAGCTGTTATTTCAGAGTCTTCGAGCTCCCAACAGCGTGGGTCTCGCCATCATGATCCGGATCCCTCCACTCATGCAGTGGCTCCTACCTTCCCTCAGCTCAGCCAGGAGCTTGACCTGGTGCTTAGCTGTGGATCTCTGCATCTGCTTCCCTCAGCGGCTGGATGGAGGTTCTATAATGACAATTAGGGTGGTCATTCATATGACAAGAGGGAAAGGCCGGCTTAGGATCCTCTCCGTATTGTTTGGAGTCCTAGCTTGGCTCATCTTGTAGGTTTTTGGGTGTTCCCTACTACCAGGTTTATTTCTGATCCTACAATGGCTCCCTCTGTTAGGATATCTACTTCTTTGCGCTCTCTCTCTCTCTCTCTCTCTCTCTCTCTCTCTCTCTCTCTCTCTCTCTCTCTCTCTCTCTCTCTCTCTCTCTGTTTCCCCCCTACCCCTATGCTTGAAATTTTATCAAGAGATCTTTTCTATTTCCCAGGGGAATCTATGGATGTCTCTCTGAATATTTTCCTGTTCCATGGCTGCGGTGGGGGTGGGGTGGCGGCTGTGGGGTGTGATTTATAGCCTGGTTACCTTTTGCTTTACATCTAAAATCCACTTACGAGTGAGTACATACCATGTCTGTCTTTCTGGATCTGTGTTACCTCACTCAGGATGATATTCTCCAGATCCATCCATTTACCTGAAAATTTCAGGATGTCATTTTTTTTTTCCTGATAAGTAGTACTCCATTGTGTAAATGTACCACAATTTTTAAATCCATTCTTCAGTTGAGGGGCATCTAGGTTGTTTCCAGGTTCTGGATATTAGGAATAATGCTGCTATGAACATAGATAAGTGAATACCGTTGGGGTAAGAATGTGTTGGATCATTGGTTAGATTGATTCCCAGTTTTCTGAGGAACCTCCATACTGATTTCCAAAGTGACTGCACAAGATTACACTCCTACCAGTAATGGAGGAGTGTTCCCCTTGCTCTACATCTCCTTCAGCGTAGGTTGTCATCTATGTCTTTGAGTTTAGCCATTCTGAGGGGTGTAAGACAGTATCTTAGAGTTGTTTTGGTTTGCATTTCTCTGATAAGCTGAATGTCAAGTATCTATATGTGTCTACACCATGCTGTCCTGCTCAGCCAGCCCCAAGGCAATAGGGAAAGGGGACTGTTCTAGAACTGTGAGGCAAATGAATCTTCCTTTGTTTAAGCTTAACATCTTGGGTAATTTTGGCACTTTGATGGAAAGCTGACTAGTACTATAGCATCCAACACAAAGTAGGTACCTGAGGACACTGCCCTGTGAGGTCTGGGTTGCTACTCTCATCAGTTTTGGGGGGGGGTCATTATAAGTTAAGGTAATAATAATATCCCAAAGGTAAGTGAGGGGACTACCAGTGTTATGCTTTAACTCAGCACAATGCTAGACTGAGAGTTAGTATCATTGATGTCATTTTAATGACTTCTTTAGTTACAAAACCTTTTCTGACAAGTTGACCATCTTTAAAGAGTTAACAGCTATGGAAAGGAAGATGGAGACCTCAGAACTTTATTATTAGGCCTTTTGTGTTTGTCTCTCCATCATGAGAGAGGACAGGGCCTTTCTGGATTTTCTGATGGGGAACAGTGCTCATTGGTGTACAGTGGTGATGCATAACTACTTTTTGGACAGGAAGTAAATTGGAGCTGGGATTCTATAAGGAGCTAGGCACCAGCTTCAACCAGAGGTGAAGAAGCATACAAAAGTGAAATGCCCCTGCTCCTAAGTGAGGTAACAGGTTGATTCTACAAAATCCTGAATTATTATATTTTCTTGTACCAATTATGTTTTGCTTCCATTTGGCTGGTATTTCACTGAACACAGCTTCAGTCAACCCCAGGGTATGTCTGTTAGTGCTCTTACTGGTGACACTGGTAACATAAATAACCCTTCTATGCTCTGAGCTACAGGTCTGAAGATGGTTTCTTTAGGTCTCAACATTCATTTAAACAAAACTGCATGCTTTAACCAACAGAGGGAACATCTAGGAGGGGGCTACAGTCACAGCTTCTAACTTAATCCAGTCCCTTGGGTTGTGTCTTAAGTGATTTCTTTTTGTTAAGTGACTGGAATTTGTGTTTACAAATATGTCAGCATAACATCTCTCCAAGATGCCTCCAAACTCTAGTTATTGAGTGGAGTCCCTGTGGAAATTTATGATTTTCACAATGCCATTATTGCTGTTGTTAGTGTGTGTGCATGCGTGTGCATGCTCATGATGTGGCCTGAGTATGGAGGTGAAAGGGTGACTCCTTTCCTGTCCTCTCCACCATGTAGTTCTTAGGGATTGAGTTCAGGTGGCTGGGCTTGTGCAGCAGCCTCCTGACCTGCTTAGCCAGCTCTCTGGCTCTCTTGATCTTATACATAGAAAAATCTAAAGATGACACAAAAAAGTGTTACCATGGATAACTTCCATAAAGTAATAAGCTAAAAGTCAGCATATGAACACCAGCTGTTAACCACACTACATATGTAATATCCCAAAAGGAAGATACCACCACCACCACCACCAGGAGCAGCAGCAGCAGCAGCAAATCACTCTTAAAATGGCACTTGTGTATTTAGGGAAAAGTTAGGCAGGAAGGTCAAAAGCATGCACACAGAAAACTATAAAATATCAATTACAAAATTAAAGACAATAAATACATGAAAACATATCCTAATTTCTGGGACAGGAAGCTTAGTGTTACTGTGTGGTGGGATTCAAGTGTCAGCTGATAAGGTCCGAAGACGCCTATCCAGGGACCCGGGCTCCGGAAGGGGAAGTGGCCAATCCTATTCATAAGGGGCTGCTGGGATCTTGGGGCCGTTCTTGCTCTCTTTTATTTTATTTTTTTTTCCTGACCGGGAATCGAACCTAGGCCGCAATAGTGAGAGCGCAGAATTTTAACCACTAGACCAAGCCAGCTGCCCTTTATGAATAGAGTTGGCCACTCCCCCTTCCGGAGCCCAGGACCCTGGATAGGCGTCTTCGGACCTTATCAGCTGATACCTGAATCCCACCACATTACTGTAAGACTCAAAGTGATGTAGCCAACACAGGTCCTCTCAAATTTTCACTCAATTAAAAACACAATAACAACCACAACAAAAAGAAAACCTAAACAGAAATAGAAATTTTTTTTTTTGAAATTCACATGGTACCGCAAAAGACTCAAAAGAGCCTGTGACCTTCAGAAAGAAACAAACTAGAGACATCATATTTCTTGATTTCAAAACGTTTTGAAAGTGTAATTAAGACTGTCTGATGTTGGCTGTGAAGATAGACACAGAGATGAGCAGACTAGAATAGAGATCCCAGGGTGAAATCATACAATATGGTCATTTGATGTTCAACATAACTGATAACGATACACATCAGAAAAGAGGCTGCCACTTCAGTAAATAGTGTTGGGGAAAGTTGGTAAGTACGCAATGAACGATAAAATTGTGTTCCCATCTCATAACATACACACACACACATACACACACTCATACACATATCTTCAAAATAGCTTATGGCTTAAAAACATGACTATATGGTATGAAATTATAATTTTGGAAGAAACATAGGTTAAGGGTTTTTTGACATTGGCCTTGGCCTTGGCAATGACATCAGAAGCACCAGGAAGAAAAACAGTAAAAAACCCAAACAAACCAGGACTGCATTAGCCTAAGAAGTCCCTCTGCGCAGCAAAGACAATGAGAGAATTAGGCAATGTAGAATGGGAGGAAATGTTTGCAAACTGCACATTTCATGCATGTTAATATCTAGACTACATAAAAGAAATAATCCAGCTTAAGATGGGCCGAACATTTGAGCAGACAGCTCTCGACAGGAGGCACACATCAGACTAGCAGCTCCCTGGAGATCCCAACCTACCTACTTATCAGAAGCATGATGAGGCCCTGCCTCCACCACTCAGAACATCTGATTCAGAAGGAAAACCCAGAAGATGGCAAGTACTAGCAAGGGTGTGAAGAAAGGCAGACTTGTGGTGATATGATAGTTTTAAAGGGCTTCCTCCATATTAAAAATTGGCCCATCGTGTTACTTAGCAGCTCTACTTCTTGGTATTTATTCCAAAGAATTGAAATCATGGTTTCAGAAAGGTAGCTGTGTCCTCATTTTCATGGCAGCACATTAGTGTTCGCACTAATCAAATTATGAGTTAACTTGTTCGTCCATGGACAGGTGAATGGTGGAAGCAGATGTGTCTTCGTGTAAGATTAAATCGTATTAAGACTACCATTTCGGCAATGTAGAAGGTGATGTGCTGAGTGAAATACATCCAAGTTGGTCAAGCAAATACTGCAGATTCCACTTGTATGAGGTACCTGAAATAGTTTAAGACATTATCCATAGAATATACTAGAGGATGGCTAGGGGATATGGATATGAAGAGAAATGTGGGGGACTGATCAACAGATAGGAAGATGCAGCTCTGCAAAATTAAGGCTCTGCTGTGCAGCCTTGCACCCGTAAAACCATCTAAGAATAACTAAAATAGTGTTGCACTTTAAATGAATCAACACTTGCTTGATATTTTCAAACATTCAGATAGCATTCAGATATTCCTAATATTCATTCTTTGCCACCCTCCATCCCCTCCCCCACCCTGGTCCTTTGAATCAGAATCCAAGCAGGGCTCTAGGTGGTGGTTGATGTGCATTGCAGGTCTCTTTGAATGCATAGGATCTGCTACCTCACACCCTCGATCACAGTTTATTTGATGATGGAACTTAGGAATTTGTCTTATAACATTATCCACATTATAAAGAAAAGGTAGAATTTGCCTTTCTTTAGCTTGTTGCCTGAAGGACCATTCAGCCTATAATTCTAATTTCGTCCATCGCCATTCCTACATTCAGCATATCTTGACAGCTCCTCCTCTAGAATGTGGCTGACCGGAAGTACACTTTGAATCGGGTTTCATCAGAGGTGTTTATTCCACTTTCCCCAAAGATTGTGAAACATAACCAGTAAATGCAAGGTATTGTTTGAGCTTCAGACTTGTGTCATGTGCCCATGTTTTAGAAGCACTTTTATTAGTGCTATGTACTGAAACATTTATCCTAAAAATATAGACTGTATAACAACATGGTGGGATGGCACTGTAGATGGAGTAAGGTTGGCTATGCTTAATTGTATCATGGTAGAGTCTACATAAAAGTGCAATATTTTATACTATCTACTTTTACACAAATTTAAAAATGTTCACACTAAAAAAAGTAAAGCGAAGTCAAACCACATTATCCAAATTAATGAGGCATTGTGGGAACCTGTAGTGTTGCCCAGGATCGTTTAAAAGAAAAATCATGCCTTAGAAGCAATCAACTTATTTTCTCATTAGGTATGCTTTGCCTAAAAGCAACTTAGATTTCAACTTTGAAAGAAACACATAAAAAACCAAGATGGAGAAGTGGCCTGAATGGGTGAAACCTGTGGTTCAGTGGTTTGGTTGCGATTGTACTTCAGCTGGAGTGCCTTTGGAGAAAGGTTTTGGAGATGTAACAGTTGCCCAGGGGTAAGGTTTCAGGTTGGTAGGGAGGGAGCACTTTCCATTGAGGTGGTTGGTGTTGGCCATTTGTGATCTGGGATGCTGTTTTCAGATTCAAATAGGAGATCTGCCTTGAGGGGCAAAGGAACAAAAACCAATGTATCCTGGCCTAGTAGGTTAATTAAAAGTTTCCAGAGGTTTCTTCATTTTAAGTTACCAACTTAATGCAGTTCTGGACTCACATCTGGAGAGAGGAGGAGCAAGAGGCAACAGCTTTAGTCTATAAAAGATCAGTGTAGCACAGGTGCTGGGGTGGGAGCTCCGTGGGGGAATGTTTTCCTAGCACATCAGAGGCCATGGGTTCAACCTTACTGTACCCATTAAAAGCAGAAGGACAATGAGCGATATGACTCCACCCTAAAAAGCATCTCCCAGTGTGAACTTGCCATTGTCAGAGCTCTGGGTGAGAGGCACTAGAAACTTATTATCCAGCAAGAGATGAAAAGTAAATTCCTTGTATTTATTATTGCCATATCAAAATATGTATTAAAAACTAATCCTGTAATTCTGTCTCTAATCTTTCAAGAACTTGAGGTTCTAAGTCCTCTGCACTGTTACTATCTACAAAGTCACTCAAAAAAATGCAGAATGAAAAATAAAAGTAACTCATCTGATAAGACTAATGAAAACCACATGGGCATGCTCACACAAACCACTTCAGAGTTTTAATTTCCATTTTTATGAATTTTTTATTTTGTAAACCATTAGAAAAGTAGGAAGAATACATATAGTTTTTAATGATTCCTTTGTTCTTCACCAAAATAGACTGAAAAGCCAAAAACAAAAAACTGCAGAGTAACAGAAACAAGCAGAAGTGAAGAGGTCAGATGTGGGAGTGGGTGAGCAGGTGGGGATGTGAGGGTGCTGAGCTGCCCTACCTGGCAGTAATTTGGAAATAAATTTCCCATGATAAACTGGAAGAAATGTCCTGTACCTGTACTTAGAAATATGATGGGGTTTTGTTTGCTTGTTTTTAAAATCTTTGTAAGTTTTACCTTTAGCGAATAACAGAAAACATTCGGCAAAATAAGACACTCTGATTACATACACTGTTTTGCCTTCCCTAAAGTGAGACTCACTAATCCAAATCAGGGAACTACTCTGGCTGTGTGCTCTTCGTCATCATCTAGATATTCCTAACATGAAGATTCTATTTGTTTAATAATAATATGATAAATAGAATAAAGATTTTAAAGTCACATGGTCTGATAGCAAAACATTTCTATACTACGTGTTTCTATTCTGTAGAATATCTAGTTTACATGTATAAACTAAACTGTATTTGTATGTTTCTTTAAAACTATTCCTCCTATCTTATAAATGCACAGATTTGACTTGTTGTCACTGCAGCAAGTGTGTGTGTGTGTGTGTGTGTGTGTGTGTGTGTGTGTGTGTGTGTGTGTGTGTGTGTGTACATACATATGTATGTTAGGCCAGAGTAAACAGACATAGCAGCAGCCAGCCAGAGCCATTAGATGGTTAGGTGGGTAGTACTTCCTTTAAAGAGATATTTTTTTCAATCTATAAAAGATTAACTGTTGAGGATATTAGCCCAGCCAATGGCTGGTTGTTTTAAAGAGCTTATCAGCAAAGCCATTTGTCCCAAGGATCTGTTAACATTCTAAGTGTCAGTAGCTGGGGAATGATTCATGAAATGTTGGCCTGAAGGCCTGGGAGTTAAACTCGTCTTCTGGATTTTAGCCAAGGATGTGGAAGGAAATGTTTGAACTGGAATTCAGTAATTTTATGTGTAGTCAGTAATCTGAACCAAAAAATAACCTACTGCTTAGGAGCAAGTTGATTTTTTTAAAAATACTTAGCTCAATGCCTGTTACTTTATACAGTCCATACAGAGTTAAACTACATGGTCAACAATAATGATGTGGATTTAGGGTTACTATATCTACCTCAGATTGTGTTTCAATATTTTTTACATAAATCATTTCATTGCTACAGACACGCCCAGGGCCGGGAGGAGTATTTCAGTAGCCATTTACAATCCTTCACTAAGTCAGTTTTGCTCTCAAATCTACTTAATCCATGCATGATATCTCATCTGTGTTTCGTAGATGATTATTCTCAAACAACCTTGGCTCATGTAAAATATTTTATTCATTAAAGGATCTGGCACTGGGTTATCTTACTAGGACTACATCAAAAGTGAATCAGTCCCAGAATGATAGCACGGCATCCTTCAAGCTCAGCATGCAAGTGACATGTACTTTCGCATTTAGAAATTCTATCTTCATTCATCTTTGGGTCTTGAAGTTTTTGTCAGACTTAGCGAAAATAATAACCCCAAACTAGACCAAACACTCCCCACCCCCATATCTGCCAGGACCTTTGTGTGTTTAAACACTGCTAAGGACAGGTTCCGGGGTACATTTATACCACGGGGCTGTTCTGTTCCACATGTTGGTTAATATTAAACAAACACACATTGCAGCCCCTGTCTTATTACAAGGTTGTTTTCTGAAGTTCCATGGGTCAGGGCCCAAGCCTGCCCTTTCTCAGCTTTCCAATAGTGCCAATCAATAGCTGACCAAGGGAAGTGAGAGCCTGCTGGGACATTCAAAGCAACAAGTGTTACCACTTAACCCCAACTTAATCCACAATCAAACTTACTTAACTCATATAAGCAGATAATAAAATGTTTTGTGTAGTTAGATCACTAAAATATCTCTGTTATCTCTCTTAGCTCTCAAAGTAGACTGGCATCATCCTGTTAGATCAAGGTGGAAAGAGGAAATCGAGGCTCTAGAATTTTTACAGAGTTTTGTTTTCTTCAGAAATGCCTTTTTTGTTGTTTTGTTTGTTTGTATGTATTTTGATTTTTTCTTTAAAAAAAAACAAAAAACCCCCCCAAAAAACGTAGTCTTGCTATGTTGCCCAGGCTGACTTGAAAGTTACCTTTCTGTTTCCAACTAACATTGGGATTAAAGGAGTATACCATAATGCCAGGATTAACTAAGCCCTATTACACATGTATATAGGGCATTGGCATTATAGACAGTTCTTTAAATGCACATACAAACACACAATCTTCCCTGTGCCCCAGATGCCCATCTAAACACTGTACAGATGTTGACTCCATTAATCTTCATAACAGAAGTGTGAGGGAGGCATTATTATTTTCTTTTATAGGTGAGAACTGGGGCAAGGAAAAGGAAGGAGAAACAACAAACACTTTGCCCAAAACCAGATCACTAACAAACAGTAGACACTGGGGTTAAGTCTAGACAGGAGTCCATGAAAAATATAATCCATGCTCATGTAGAAGATAGACATGTAAATGTGTGTAGCCCAGTATGTGAGTCTCTCTCCATGTGTGCACAAGGCAGATACACAGGAGAACAAGGTTTAGACCTCATCTAAGTTCTTGAAGCCAGGAGAGTCAAGCAGGGCTCATATCAGAATCCTGGAATGTGGATGCCAGAGTCACCGGGTTCATTTCCTTAGCCAGTCCATACTTGAGGCTTTTGGTGAGACAAGAACACCTATACCATATCCTCACATGAGAAGCTGAGTTTCTATGGATTGAAAGTTCTACACTGCCTAAGACAAACGCAGACACATATATAGCTATACAGAGCCGTCTACCTAACATAACACAATTTCATATATTCAGCTATACTTATGTATACCAATATCATGTACATCAGCTCACCTCTAAAACTCTCTGAGAATACTAAGGCTTATGACCCATCACAGTAAAATGCAGCCACTTGTAGGAAGTAGGAAGAAAGCCAGCCATGGCGGTAGAGAAAGGAGCATTACTCTACTACATACCTGGTGCCTGATGAATGCTTGTTGATGGAGTGATGGGTAGATTGACTGGAAGTAGAGAAGAAAAAAGGGAAAAAAGCATCAAAGACCTGTAGCTCGAACCCAACTTGGTCTTAATAATAAAAACCCAGAGCCAGATATTGGGGTAAAGGCTGAAAGATCAGAGAAGCAGAGTAGCCAGCCGCTCGATGGTTCTCACCTCTACAGAAGGGTGAGAACCTGTCTCCATATCCTCACACTGACTGGGCTGAGGGCCTGTCCCCACCTCCCCAGTACTGCAGTTAGGATTCTTTGGTGAGAATCTTGATGAGGAGAATTAAGTTGAAACATTTCACATCGGCATTTTATGCCAACAGAGAATTGTATTTTGACCATGTTTCTAGTGGCCAAACATTTTGGTGATTCTCTGAGTTCTATGTAACCACAGTTACCACTTAACTCATTTTACAAAGTTTTTAGTCTCAACGGGGACAGAGAGTGTAATTGGAAGAGGGACACTTGATCACATTGAACTATACTTGTATGTATTGTGTAGTTTGGAACTATAAATTTTGATTATTTTTAGTTCTTTACATAGTGACACCTCCCCACACGTGGGTGCACAGTCTCTACCCCAGTGGATCTGGGCGGTTCTACTCAGTCACCCTAGGACTTACATATCAGCTAAAAAATAATTCTTTCATATTTTGAGTAGATAATGACATTTTTCTCCTTTTCCTCTCTTCCCTCCAAACCCTCCTACATCCCCCCCCCCGCTCTTTTCAGTTCATAGCCTTTTATTCATTAATTGTTGTTACATACGTGTGTGTGTGTGTGTGTGTGTGTGTGTGTGTTCCTAAACTTGTGAATACAACCTTTATGTTACTTGTATGTACTGACCTTTGATACTGGATGATACCAACTGATGTACCTTTCCCTGAGAAAAGCTATTTCTTCTGATCTCAGCATCCTTAGTTGCCCGTGGGTTTTTGTGTAGGGCTGAGGCTCCATGGGCTTTCCCATCCACAGTAGCATGACTATGGTTCTTGTCCCTGTCCCACTCATGTTCTGGCAGTCACATTGGTGAGATTTTATAGGTACAGCCTCTGACATTTCTAGGAGACACAGTCTCTTACAACAAACTCCCAGATCCTCCGGCTCTTACAATGTTTCCACCTTACGCCATTTCCAAATGATCCCTGGGCTTTAGGCTCAAGAATCTTCTGTTGCAGATGGGACCTGCAGAGACTGGACTCCACAGCTCTGCATTTTCACCGCTTGTAGTTTTCTGTAATTGTCTCAGTCTGTTGCAAAGAGGGGTTTCCTTGGTGAGTAGTGAACACTACACTGATCTGTGGGCATAAGGACACAGCCTTAGAATGCAGTGAGGAATTTCTCTGGTTTAACAAAGTAGCAGTTGTAGGTTCTTCTCCAAGATCCATGACTTCACAAGCACTGGGCCATTGGCCAGGTTTCCAGTATGATCTCCTTCTTGTTGAGTGGTCTTAGGTATCATTAGAGAACTGTTGGTTACCACCAAATTATGTGTGCCACTATTGCACCCTTAGGGTTACCGTGCCATGTTTCTTGTTGTTGTGGTTCATAGCTGGGTGGGACTGTTGGTTGCCTCCCACTGTTGTGTGATTCCTCCTGGCACAGTGAGAACTAGCCCTTAGGGAAGAAACATTCAGGTCAGCTCCAGCTCAGAGACCTCTGGGCCCTGTGTCTGAAGTGCATGGTATCCTCAGCAGTAAGGACTTACCTTCCACCTCTGGGAGGCAACCAAGGGCAATAGCAATGGTCTGTAATGTTTTGAGGCCTCTTGGACAGCACTGACCAACAATTCAGAGCACGATTCTCATGTCTAGTGCTGGGTTTTTGTTTGCCAATGAATCTTGGTGACAGCATTGTCAACCCAGATGAGAACATTTCATTTAAACTGTATGTGTAATTTATTCACAGAATTATGTATATTTTAAGTATTTTAGGCAGTTAATAGCATGATTCCTTATAACTGTTTCAGATATCTTTACTGTTATTTTACTATCCTTCTGTATTTATCTTCCTCCCTCTTCCCTAAGAACAGCCCCCTGTTTTCCCATTTCCCCCATCGGATCACATGTAACCTCTGGTGCTCTCGATCCCATCCCAGCCTACACATCATTTTATAAGTGAGAAGGTGAAGGCACTGAGAGACTCCTTACAAACTGATAGACAGCACAGCCAGTCACTGATGGAGAGCTAGAACCAATTTCTTCAGAGTCAAATCCAAATTTGATGCTTTGCACCAGCATGAGTTAGCCCTAGAACAGAAGAACTCTGCTTCGCCATTCTGTTCCTTGGCATGCCAGACACCATCTCCACTGGATTTAAAGTTTTAAACAGAGAGAGATTCAAACAAAAACAGGAAACTTCTGGAAAAAAAGTTAATGGTGAAAGCTCTGAGGAACTCTTCAAGAAAACGTTAGTAGCGTTTGAAGAGAAATGCATAAGCCAGGCTGTGTGGGTCTAGATGATTGTCTTCTGTACAGATAAAGATCATATGACCCATCTGACAAGATTATAAATCAGTATTCCATTGGTTATCAGTCTCTTCATATGACGTTCTATAGAAGAGAATCAGAAATCTATTGGAAGGTAGGTGTGCTTGCTAAGATATTACAGTTACTGAATACTTTATTTGTAAGATTTACTCAAACATCACCATTTAGGTGAGTTTCAAAATGATTAAGATAAATTTCAATAAATGAAATTATAGATTCTTATTTAAAGGTAAGTTCAACTTCCTAGGAAAGAAGAGTTTTCTGTAATTACAAACCAATTCATATTTTAAAAACAAACACATTGGAATGTAAACAAGAACAAAACCAAAAAGCAACCCGATTCCTGAGCACTTGTTATTAGTTCTTTACCAATACACAGGGCATTTCTGTAAGATCAAAGTGGTGGGTGGTCAGCAAAAACCAGATGTGGGTTTTTGAATGTTGGTACTTCCCAGGCTAAGTGTACACAGTAGTTCCTTGTAATGTTCTGCTGTAGACTGAAGCATTCTAAGGTGGATGCATAACCTGTGATGTTCAGTAATATATACAATGCAGTAAATACATCTTCAGCTTACAGTGTTTGTCAGGACATTCACCATCTCACCTCAAGGGGCATCTCTGCCGTACAAACGAGGGCTCTTCTCTTCTTGAGCAAGAGTTTGGCATAGAGATCTTGATGGTCCAAACATAGAACAGAGACCCAAACCAGCATAGACTTGCTTTACTAGGAGAGATGCAAGCCAGTGATGCTTATAGCCCATGGTCACTTGAATCAGCACAGCTTCTGACAGCTCATTTTTCTGGCATATCTGAATTCTTGAGCTCTGTGTGGTACAGGTGGGTTAGATTTTTGAATGTCCTGATTCTGGTTGAAGAACAGCAATAAGATGTGGTGTTCAAAGCCCTGTGTGATCCCTCCAGTGACCTCATCTCTGTTTCAACACTGCAGATGCTCCTGGCAGCATCTTGCCTCCTCAGAAGGCTTACAGCCTGCTCTCCATCAAATTTGACCCGATAACTCTGTTTATTTCTTCAGTTTCTAGAATGTTCATTTTGTCCCTTTCCAGTCAAGCTGGCACCTCTTTCCCTCCCATAGATATTTCTATACCATGTTTTGTCATCACGGCCTACTTCAGCAACAGGTTCTCTTAAGAGATCTTGAGGGCAGAGACTGGGCCTTTTGTTTTGCTCACTATTAGTTACTGAGTGAGTAACTAGAGATAAATCCTTATCATGCACCACAGAAACTGACTATCTTGTGTTATTACACACACCAAAATGTAATCTCCATTTCTGGACAGTATTCTGAGGCCTGCTGGAGCACCACTTGCAGACAGGAAGTCCAGTCTTTCAGGAGATGGGGGAATTGAAGACATAATTTTTGTTATTTTATCTAGAGATGCTGTGTGTTGGTTGATCTTTGTCGATTAGAGTTATCTGGATAGAAGGAATCTCAATTGAGAAATTGCCTCCATCAGACTGACTAAATGGACAAGCCTGTGAGACATTTTCTTACTGGGTGTTTAATAGGGAGGGGTCCAACCCAATGTCTGTGGTGCCACCTCTGCGTAGACTGAACAAGCCATGGGGAGCAAGCCGGTGAGCAGCGCTCTCCTCCATGGCCCCCGCTTCAGTCCCTGCCTCTAGGTTCCTGCCTTGAGTTCCTGCCCTGGCTTTTCCTCAGGGATGGGCTTTGAGCTCTGAGTTAAAACCTATTCTTCTTATAGGTTATTTTAGTCACTTGCTTATCACAACCACAGAAGTTACAACAGGACAGATGTTCATTCAGAAGTAAATAGTTTTTGAAAGGGAAGCTTGATAGCTGAAGTACCTAAAATATCTCATTATAAAAAGAGGTTTTGTGGCTGATGCCTGGGAATGTAGCAGGTTTTGAAAAATGTAAGAGAGGGAACTCTTTGGTTATTTTTATTTCTAATTATCTTTATTGTTTTTCTAGAAACAAAAGTAACTCATATTTTCTAAAGGTTGATCAAAGGTATAGATAAGAGAACATGAATATTGATCTACCTTTCCACATACTAGAAATAACCACTTGATATACATCATTTCAGACATTTCCTATTTGACATATTCTTATGTTACATTTATAAGTTTTTAAAAAATGTATTATCATCATTATTTGTGTGTGTGTGTGTGTGTGTGTGTGTGTGTGTGTGTGTGTGTGTGTGTGTACAGATGTGTTTGGGTACCTGAGGAAGCCTGAAGAGAAAGGGCATTGGATCCCTCAGAGCTGGATTTAAAGTTGGTTGTGAGTCATTCAATGTGGGAATGTGGGTGCTGGGAACTAGTGCTCTTCATCACTGTGCTATCTCCAACCACTGTATTTATAAATTTTAAAATAATGTTAGCAATATATCGTGGTATTAGATTTTTATTTTTGCATTCTGTAAGTTGTAATTTCCTCCTTTTCTGAGCATTCAATTTGAATGATTGCCTACATATGCTTTGTCCTGTGGAGCTCTCCACCGGAGAATGCTCACTTCAGCCTCTCAAAGGGGGTTCTGATCTTAGGGACTTACTCCATTTTAACATGTGGCAGGACCCATCAGTTAGAATTACCATTGTAAGTTCTAAAGACAGGTTTGGATGGACAGCTTGAATCAATGCCTTTACTAAAAACTTTATTCATTCAACATTTATACAGTGCCAACTATAGCCAGGCATAGTCTATTATTAATCAAAGTAAACAAGGACAGGCTGTTTATAAGCTAATTTAAACTGGCAGTCTAGACAGACTTAAACCCATCCTTACACCTAAATATACCATCTGTCTGGGCAACACCCGTCTGCTGCTATTACTCTGAATAGGTCAAGACAATTTCTTAAAGGAAGATTAATTCTATTGATTTTTTACACCCAGCCCTCCAAGGTTATAATTCTCAGCTAAAGTAAGCCATAAAACACAAAAAGCTGAGTTATGTTTTCAGCCATGATATTGCCCAACTCCTAGAGAAGAGAACAGTATGTATGTCATTTGGTGGCCCAGTGCAGGGCTCTGAGTGCAGTGTGACCACACCCTGGAGTTGCTTGGAACCCAGCTGGGGAAATGATCTTTGTATCAGAAACTTGTGATCCCTCCGTTGAAGAGATTTACTTCAAGAAATACTTTCCAGTTCACTGACATGGACTTGAATAAACATCAAGACCCCTACCCTTGCCCCGCCTCAGGTTCCTATAAACAGTACTGGTAAGTATGTGTGTTAATTTTCTGTTGCTATGAGTAAGTACCTGAGGAAATCAACTTAAAGGATATAACATTCCTTCTGAATCATGGTTTGAGATGTTTCTATGTATGGTCACTTGGCTCTATGGCTTCTGGGCCTGTGAGCATCATTCAGGGGTCTGTGTGACAGAGTGAAGTGGTTCTCATGGTGAGAGTCAGGGAGAGGAGAAAGCTGTATGCAAGACACACCGTTATTAGTCATGCCCCCATGACCCACTTCCTCCACTTTGGCCCCAGCTTCAACAGCTTCTACCACATCCAGATAATCCATTCAGTTTTGACTTGTTAATCCATGGATTGGGTCAGAACGTCATGATCTAGTTACTTTTCCAAAGCTCCACCTCTAAACACTGCATTGAGGACCCAGCCACAATTCTTGAGCCATCAGTGATCCATGGCTAAACTACAGCATCAGAGATCCCAGCATTCTGCCTACGATGCTAAAACCCTGCACATGGGTCTGGCCAGCAGGGATGATGACTCTTCTACAGAGCAGGTCTACACTATCACTGAGATTGATGGGCCATTCCTTCCCTTCTAAAGGCCCTGCTGGAGCTCCAGGCCCAGCCACTCAGTGAGAGCCTATTGGGGCACAGTTTGGAGAACTGGAGAAAGCCCAAATGCAAGCTGAATAACACCTACTACGTTCGGCAGCTATGAGAATTGCAAAAGTAAACTGTTATTTAGAAAATTTGCTTTATTAAGGAACACAAATGGGAACATGAAAGAAAGCAATGGGAACCAGTGAACCGCAACCTGGAAGAAATGCAGTTTTTGTGTGTGTGTGTGTGTGTGTGTGTGTGTGTGTGTGTGTGTGTGTGTGTGTGTGTGTTTTGTTTTGTTTTTAAGCACTAGTTACCATTAGCTGGAAAGATAACCAGCTCAACCCCATTTATATGAAGAACAGAAATGGACAGGGGTGATTAGTTGTTTAGTAGATATATGCATCTCTTAGCTGTGCTGTTTTATCTAGTAGGCATTTTTGTGTATATAATGTAGGTGTGTGAGGTGTGTGTATGTGTGCTCAAAAGCATCCAAGTAGCAGTCAGTTCTTACCTTTCACCTTCCTTGTGACCATTTCTTTGTGGTTGCATAGGCCCAGCCAGCTGACCTGTGAACTCCTGTGCATTCTTCTTTCCTTGTCAGAGGAACACCAGAGTTACAGGAGCCCAGGATGTGCCTGGCTTTCTGAGATGTAAAGTAAGGTCCTCACACCTGTGTGGCAAGCATTTTATCCACTGAGCAGAACCCTCTAGGAGGCATTTTAAAGGCTGAGAACCACCATTTAAACAAGGGTTTAAGAAGTACAATTT
The DNA here is from genome assembly GCA_033318265.1 of Phyllotis vaccarum. Lineage (NCBI taxonomy): Eukaryota > Metazoa > Chordata > Mammalia > Rodentia > Cricetidae > Phyllotis > Phyllotis vaccarum. The sequence continues at coordinate 60,870,457 of JARWLC010000001.1, read as the reverse complement.
AGCTGGGTGGTGATACACCTACCTATCTCTTTAATGCCAGCACTTGGGAGATAGAGACAGAAACAGGCAGATCTCTGTGAGTTCGAGGCCAGTCTCATCTACAGAATAAATTCAGAAAAACCCTGCATCAGGAAAAAACCCTGATTCAACAAACAAACAAAAGGTATAATATTAATATTTAGAATTTTGATAGATTGTCTAAGCTTCCATAAGTTTCAAAGACTGTTGTTTTTATCCATCTATTTGAGTGGAAGCCTAGAATGACTTTTTGACTCTTTTCCCAGTGTCATTTTAATGTGAGATTAAGAAATGAGATAGACAAGAACAATCTCTTTCAAAGGGGAAAGTACAAAATATTAAGGTCATATGCTGCCTTCTCATGAGTATTTCTGTCAGCTGAGGCTAAATACAATTTTCTACTTAGGTCGATGGCAAAGTCAATAAATTTGTCAACCTTTACCAAGCCTGTTTGCTCATTTTGCAATGTAGCTGTTGGTTATTCAAACATTTCCAAAATGGCCCATTGTATAACCGTAGAGGTGGCGTAGGGCGGGTTGACGGGAGGCGAATGCCATCAAGTTCACAGTTTTCCACAGAAGTCTCGTCAGGTTGGAGCAGTTCCTAGAATGGAAAATCAGCCTCTGCCATTCCGGGACGTAGACTGAGAGCCCTTTGGGGGTCTCATATTTGAGAAAATCATAAATTTGGACTTTTGATGACTTCATCAAATAAAGGTATCCACACAGTAATTTAAAATGTATGTGTTCCAAGACAGTAAGAAAAGTGGAGGGCCCCAAGCTCTTTACAGTCTTCTACTGAGCAGAACCATCAGGAATCTGGAAGAACCAGTTGAAAAACTTTAACAAAGTTGTGAAACATACGGGTGGTTACAATGAAAAAAGAAATGCACTGAAATTTTCAATCTTAAAATAGAAACATCTGCAATGCACTACAGTTTAGAAACCCTGTTTCAGATTTTGTTAGATTAGATGTATTTCCTGCTTTCAAAAGAAAAAAAAAAATCTAGTAGGCCAACATTCCACAGAGGCTTGACATACTCTACTGCAGGAGAGCCGTACGGAGTTGGAAGAGTGGTTACATGGCATGCATGAAGCCCCGAGTTCTGCCCCCAGCACTGAATAAATTGAGTATGATGGTACTCTTGGAATGCCAGCATTCAGAGAGTAGATATAGCAGGATCCAAGGTCTTCCGTCCTCACCCATGTAGGATAGGACAGGGGAGCTTACCTCAGAAAGCAAAGAAAACCAAAGACAAAACAAAGCAAAAAACACCAACCTTTTCTGTTTACAGTTAATATGAGAATGTGGTTCTTTGAGGTCATATTCAATTTTGTCTTCTGTTACTTATTTTTATTATGTAAATTGAGGCAAAGAATATAGAACCATGGGAAGATATCTCTCTGCACAGGACATGTGCACCTTCCAACTGAGCAAGTGGTAAGAAAATGCAGGGCACACGTGGAAGTGATCAGCTCACTCTTTTGATAACATGGACAACATAAAGCTCTGCAATTTGAATTTTGTGAAAGCATTTTTGTAGTATTTATGGATTTTTCTCCCCTTTTTGCAAGAGCCAGTGTTTTGCAAAATAATAAAACGATGACTTTGGAGAGCCAAAGCTGTGGTAACAAAAAAAGATCAAAATTCTCTTCAGCACGCCGAGTCTGGAAACCACAAGGCACAAAGCGAAGCTGCAGAATGTTGTTCCCTGCTGAATTTTGTGAGCTTCCCCGTGTAGGGACAGGCATGGTACACTGGTACATTGGATAGTCATTTACCTTCACCACTAGGAAAACACTGCGAGAATGTACCAGAAAGCTTGGCATCAACTTCATTTGACTTTGAGTTTATGGTCCTAAGGGCTAGAAATGACAAACAGTAACTCTTTTTGAAGACTTGTACATCATAAATACAGCATGGTATAAAGAAGTTAGGTTAAGTCAGGCATGCTGGTACAGATGCATAATGCCAGCACTTAAGCAGCAGGGGAGGGAGAGTCACAAGTTCAAGATTACCCAAACAACAGACAGAGACTTGATCTAAAAACAAGCAAATAAGTAAATACATCACATATACCATAGAAACACTGGGGGGAAATGGAGAAAGGTTGGATAATGGAGAGAATCAGTGGGGCCATGGAAAACAAGTGTATGCTTGCAAGTAGAGGAGCACATGTGAATGTACAAAATTATTAAAAAGAAAAAGTTACTTGGTTTCTTAGTCACCACTGGTGTTGTGTGTCTTCCTCAAATTCAGCTGTAACCAGAATCCACTTCCAAGTATTATTTTGGCCCATGACTAAAATTAGAAATTCAGATACAGTCAAGATGAGAATGGAGTTATTGTCTATATTGTTACAAAATGCCAAGGTTAGCAGGCTAAGGATGCTCTGGGGTTTGTTTTGGTTTTCATTGTGGGGAGATTTTCTGAGGTCCCTTTGAGGACACTGCTAAAGCTGAAATTTCAAACGGTACTTCAGTTGTTTAAAATATGGCTGAGGCAAATTCTGATTCAATACATTGATGTGTTTTAAGTCCCTTTTGACTCAATAGTTTTGTGCTTACAATTGACAACATCCTCTTGGAATACAACATGCTAGTATCTCCTCTTTGTGAGGCTAACAGCCAAACATGAATGGAAGCCTTTCTCTGTGTGAGCGAAAGATTTGACCTCAAGTTTCTGGTTTCTCCTAATACAGTCATACAAGATTGACAGCCTGTGTCATGAGCTAGAAAAGTGATACAAAAATTTTAACAACGAAGTCAAATTCCGATTGACTTCAGTTTGAATTCTATGTGTCTTCCTTTTCAGTGTCATTCTCTGGCGGACAAATTACATGAATCCCAAACGACCATGTCGATCATCCCTGTCCCCATTTCCACCTCTACCCATCACCTTTTGTCACACTGGTCTGCTAGCTTTGCTGTGTCCTTTGGATGACTGAAGGCCCCCCATCATGACCATCTGACTTCCCAGACTCAGTGTCCTTCCTTCTGGATTCCGTCATTGAGTTTTCCTGTCTGGTCAGAAGGCTCCACAGGGCTAGCAGAGTTCTCATGTTGTCAGATGTGACCCTTTTTACTCAGAGTGTCTTTTGCCTTCTCTGTGCTCACTGGGATCTCAGATGACCTTTCCTCTCGGCCGGAGTCCCCTGAGAACTTCCTGGATGACCTCAGCCCCTAACAACTCTTTATTTGACAAGTCCCAGAGAACACTGTGCAGTTCATCTGCTGTTAACTGTGACAGAGTCTGGGAAACCATGGTCTTCATGTGAACATGTGTTCTCAGTTCCAACCCTGTGCCCCCATAGAGCAGAGTATCTGTTCTGTGGAATCATTTACTTATGAGTTCTTTTAAAGTGGATCAGTTAGAGTGTTTGTCACCTCATTATCAAGATTTGCTCCCTTGGCCTCCCTTATAACACACATCACTTTTACTTTTTCATTTTATCTTTTTAAGGAAGGGTCCTCCGTGTAGCCCTGGCTGTCCTCTATCTTGGAACTTACAATGTAGACCAGGCTGGCTTTGAACTCAGAGATGGGCCTGTCTTTGCCTTTCAAATAGTGGGATTAAAGGTGTGTGCCAACATGCTGGCCCATCATTTTCACCTTTAGAAGGCCAAGTTTGTGATCCATTACCTCTTTCTATAATGATACTTCAGCCATATTCGAACCTGACTGAACATATTTTATTATGTTCTAAAAGTCAACACAGTATGATCTACCACCCGATGCATATGAAATTACACGATCACATGATTATAAGAAATACACAAGGCATTAAGTTATCTGTGTGAGCCCTGTTTTCTTATGGAGAGGAAGTTTTTTCAGACCATATGATTTCTTTATTAATTTGGCCAAATTTCAATGTGTGAAAATTGTCTACGAAAAAATAAATGGTTTAACCACAAGCCAGGGCCTTGGCCAGCTAGTTTCCATGTGTGTGGGTTTGATTTTAAGTCAAGGTTAGAAATTTTGTGACTAAAATTTTGCTACATGAGTAAGTTGGAATTAAAAAGGCCATGGAGGCATGTTTGTAATTTTAAACTAACATACTAATTGCTATAATTACTCATTACACTTAAAAATAAGTATGAGGAAAGCCGAAACATAAAATGTTAAGGAAGATTAATGAAGTATATGTGTTTTATTAGCTCCTGATTTACTACAAAGACACTATAAAGTTCTCTTATCGGGAGTCCATCTACGCTGGCTCAGTTGGCCAACCGGGAAATGGAATTTTGCTAGAAGCGTTTAATTTTCTAACAACTGCTGCAAACCTTTGCTTGCCTATTTTCATCTTCATTTGCTAACTTTGCAAACAGGATAAAATCCTAAACGATGGAAACAGTCATTTAAAAAAAAGAAAAAAATTTCAAATTTCCCTGAAATTTAGGGGTAGTATTCTTTTCTTCCTAGGTTATGATAGCTCTCATCCTCAGGGGTGGGGGCCTCGGGGGAGGGGAGGGCAGCAAGTCGGGACGGTGGAGAACAAAACCAAAAAGCAGCAGAGATCTCTAGAAGTGAGGAACAGGCTGTTACAGGTGAGAATAAACATTGTCATCTTAGAGTCAATAATGCAAATGGGCAAAAGAGGAAGAGCCTCTAATGTTTCATGAACTTGGGAATTTCCTAGCCAGAGGACAGTGTTCGGTGTTTTATAGGAACAAGAGTTGCCGAACTATTGTGACAGATTATTTATTGTTTCTGGTTGGTGAGGAGGCTTATTTAAGCAATAAATGCTTCAAAGGCAAAACACAAAAGCCTGTGTTGGCTTTCCCCTTATTCTCACTCCCTTTCAGAATGCCTGTGTCTAGTTGATAAATCTTAACTGAAGATACATTATTTGCCAACACATTTGAACGCCTCTCTGGTGTGTGGAGAGCAAAGTAGGTGTGTTTCTTATAAAGAGGAAATACATGCATTTAGAAATTTTTTTGAAGACATCCCTCAGCTTGCTCAGCACTCTGCCTCTGATGAGACAGCCATGGTTGACAGCAGGCTACAGTCTCCACCTCCTGGTACCATGAGTAACTGGGTGCTGGTGGAGGGTCTGTCATCCTGTAAAATTTCCTCTGAACAGGTCAACAGTGCAAAGGAAAATAATACTCCTGTGTAAGCAGTATCATCTGTGCATTCTATGACATTCTACAGTGTGACTGTTTATTGCCTATTATGTTTGCTTCACATTGTCAATTCATAAAACTTTAAAAAAAATTAATACCTCTTAATCTATCCACTGACCACATGATAGAATTTAGAATGCAGTGTAAAACTTCCAATAAGAGCTTCGCTGTATAAAAGCCAAAATTCTAAAAAAACAAATAGAGATTGGTGTGACCGATGTTTAAGCCAAGTATACAACAGCAAACGGAGTTAGCACCTCTCTTTTAAGCTGACGCAAGCTGCACTGAGGGAGGTGTTGGAGCCAGAAGGTGTTGGTGCTGATTGGCTTGTGCCACCGACTCCCACTGGCCTTTAAATCATTGTCTTGCTTTCAAAAAGTTCAGATAAGTCACCTCTGTGACAGGGTCTGCCATCTCAAACAATTCATAACAGACTGCACAGCACTGGATAAATAATTAAGGTACAGTTGATTTTACATACATGCTCACAGAGTGACCGTGCATTAGCTTTGTTCTTTATAGTGTGTTGATTGCTTGCTCATTACAAATCAAAGTGCGTGAAGATCGGTTTGATGTATTATCAGACATTGAAATGCTCTATCCAGATCCTGCTTCCAGTTTTCTTTTGCAAATGGCTTGGGTCTGATCAGAAAATTGGACAGCGGTTAATAGGAAAGGAAAACACTGCACAAGCGGCCGGCAGTTTGAGGACTGTGTCTTCCGGCAAATCTCTGGCTATAATAAAGATTATAAAGAGATGCATAGTTGTAGGAGCTTTGCTCCAGGGCGACACCCTTCAACAGAACCCACAGAAACTTAATCAAAGAACGTCCCATGTGTAAAGTTGGGAATGGAAGTTTGCCCTCTCTACTAGGGGAGAAGAAAAGAAGCCCGGTCTTCCCTTATCCTGTCAACTAGACCATTTTCCAAAGAACATTTTGGTTTTTTTAAAGAGTAAAGTCATAAGAAGAAGCTGTGGGATTGAATAAATATAAGTAGCTCTTTAGGTTTTGAAGGAATGGAATCAGTGATGTAGAAAGAGCTGTTGTCAATACAGCCAAGGGGGAAGAGGCTTTTCATATTTATACGTGATGCGTCTGATCGAGGAGCTAGGGATGGCTTCTGTGAAAAAGACGACAGCAAAACCTAGACTTTTAACCCAGTGGAAATACTCCAAACTTGAAACATTTCATATTCTTGGACAGCGGTTTACAATGACCCTTCTTAAGTTAAATGAAATTAGCTGCATTTTCTAAAATGATTACACTTCTTTTATAACTCAAACGCCTCTGGCCTAGATGCATACTTTAATTATTTCTAGAATTCTCTTCATAGCCTCCTAAAAAGGACAATGTCAGCATTTAGGGCTGTGACTGTCAAATGTGAAGGGTTTCTTTAACTGTGTTTTACAATATATGCCAAAGGTTATTGAGATTGTTATTCTTAATATTTATGTTGTTTTAATGGAAGTGAAAATTATTTCTTTTGGGGAGGAAAAAGGCTATCTCCACAGGTGGCCTTGACTCTCGTATAGAATGTAGATTGGGGATGTACTGTACTCACAGTCATGGCAAGTAGATTTTCCTTTGACAAGATCCTATGTTTTGTATGTTTGTCCCTGTATGTCCCATAGATAACTAACGTATAGCAAAATAATGTCTAAAGTGTGGCTGTGGATTTCTGCTTAAAGATGACTAGATCTTTGCTGGAGGAAATAATCTATAAGAAAACATATTTCTGTTCTGTGAATGGTCTTCTAGTCCCACTGTTGGCAAGCATATCATATTTTTGTTTTGAGACATGGCTTCATACAACAGCCCACACCACACTGGCCTAGAGTGCACTCCATAGCCTAAGTTGACCTCAGACTCAAAGCCATCCTTCTGTTGAATATACATTTACATGCGCCTCCCTCACCTGCCTAAGCATGTGATCTTTGTGAAGGACAAAGCCTCAGGATAGGCGCTGTGTATTGGTAATTTTCTAGTTCTTCCTAGATGTTATTTCTAAGTTGTGTCTAAGTGTGGGGTAGAGAAGGAATACTAAAATAGTCCAGTAAATATGGGGGAGATCTTTTCTGAGAGGCCCTCAGACTGTGGGGTGTGTGTTCATGTGATGGCCATCCAGGTCAACACTGGCTGTCTTCTTCATACGTTCTCCACCTTAATTTTTAGATAAAATTATTCACTGACCTCACAGCTCATAGACTTAGCCTAACTAGCTAGTGGTAAGTCCCAAGAGCCTCCAGTTTCTGCCTCCTTGATGCTAAATTGCAGACAAACATCCCTATGTCTGACTTTTTTATTTAGGGATCAAACTCTGGTCCTTCGGCTTGTGCAACAAGCCCTCTATAAACTAGTCATCTCTCAAGCCCCTCAAAATGTTTCCATAGAAACTAATTTCTATGAGAAACAGCGAGTTAGATAACCAGTTTGTCTCGCCATCAAAGCATGTGTAGGACTCACGTGGGACATTAGAGCACTTTAACATGAAGATAATATTAGATTGGTTTTCATGCAAACACCCTACTCACTTTTCTAAGGTATATTTTAGATGTGACTTTAAATCGGTTCCTCAGATAGAAGGTAATTGGGCTTCAAGTCTCATGGGCAGCTGCTACCTACTCACTTGCCCAACCCAGGGGTCACTGCCACGCTGGCCATCTGCTGCCTATGCCAGGTTGGGAGTAGACTCATCAACCCTGAGATGGTCTGAAGGACCAGACCAATGACAGCCGTGGAAAGCCAACACTGACGTCACTAGCTCCCCTTCCACTGTTCCTTATCAGGTAGGACAAAGTTTGCAGTCCCCAAACTTCTGACTCCGGACAAATTTGTTTACCATTTTTGATGTCTTGGTTAGGTAATGAGCCACATTTGAGAAAGTTCTCATTCTCAGGATCTTCCAGCATTGAGTTTCTTACCAGCAATTCAAAGAAGAAAACCCTAGCATGCCTGATAACCAGGGTTTGGATGTGAGCAATTTGCTACTTGAGACACCTGCTAACAGATATGCTAGAGTCTGCCAATATGAGTGCTTCAATGCCACCTTAAGGTTTGACTTCGCATCTCCACAAACAGAGGATCGGTACCTGAGCTGCTCTGTTTTGGATGATCCAGCCTGTTTCTGTAAGACTTCTTCATGTCACCAAGAGACCAAGCTAGAAAGAAAGGAAGGCTGAAGGACAGAAAATTCTGTCTAAAATCTGACTTTCAGAGGCATTTCAGGGGCGACAAAGCTGTTCTTTTTCTTCGTGATCAGATAATTGTGTTGGTTAATTTTGAAATATTAACCACACCCCCTAAAACTAGCAAGTGTGTACCCATGTCTGTAATGAGTACAATGTCATCTCGCATTGGCGTTCACAGAATATAACAATGATGGGCGCCGTGCCCAGATGCTAAGAGTATGTCATGTGCAAACCTGGCACCAACTCCACTCCCATGAAGCCTCCTCCCTGGTTAGACACATGGCTCTTACTCAGGTAACCACACAAGTGCAAGTATAAGCAGGATGTGATGGGTCCCACAGGGGAAGAGAGCGTGCTATGAGAACACGTGAGGTCTAGTTCAGATGGGTATCTTGAAAGGGCTTTCCAGACACATGGCTCCTTAAGTTGGTCTAGTTGAGCCCAGGAGATGCCTCCTTAGGAGTTTAGGAGAGAGTTCCGTGCAGAGGAAACAATACATGAAGAGGTTCTGAGGTGGCAATGGAAAGTGCAAGATGCCCGCTGACTCTGAATTTCAACTGTGAGTGAGTGTTGGTACTAAAGACTATGGGGTCCAGAAAGTTATGGGGACATCACTTCACGCTAGTGATCCAGAGCAAACATGGAGATGGATGTGTTCTGTGTTGAAAGAAGGACTGATTGGACCTGGGGATGGGTGGACCCAAGTAGGGGGATAAAGAACAGGGACTGGGGTGTCAAAGTTGAAGACTGGATGATCACTCCATCCAGTGAGTACCCAGTAAATGGAGTTTCTGTGCATTGTGTCGGGAAGCAGAATTTAAACCCACGGAAAGGGTCTTTCTCAGACCAGGTATTTCCCAGTGTTTTTCTTTTGATCCTACTCATGTTCTGGTTTGCTGATTATTTCAGTAAATATTTAGTCAGAGAAAAATAGCAAAGTTGTTCATTGCTGCTTGTGAAAGTTTTCTGTTTTCATTCCCTTTAATAGGGTGACTTCCTTGAGGTGAGTGCTCTGTCTCTCATTCTCTGTGACTTCCAAAGTTTCTGGTTTGTGTTTTATTCTCAACATTTATTGAATGAACGAACAAATGAAAGAATAAATGCCACCGTGAAACACTTTCACGTAAATAGACCTGAAAAATGAGGAAAAGGGAGAGAAAGCAATTATCAGTGGGAATTAAAAGCGTGTCTTGTCAGGTCCAAAGAGACTGTGGACACAGGGCTAACTGTGGTGCCTATTAGCATACCAAAGTGCATGCTGGCCTCCGGGCTCTCTCAAAGTCACAAATATCTGTTACAGAGGCCATGCTGACATCCTCAATCTTCGCACCCTACCCTCTACCCTACACTTCTCCAGCTCATAGGCTTCCTTTCCCCACCTTCTTACTCCTATATTACCCTGCCATTTTGGCCATGTGTCCCCCTTGCCTCTCTCTTCATCCTCGTCTGTCTCTCTCCCTCTCTCCCTCTCTTCCTCCCTCACCTCTCCTCTCATGGCCATATTTAGTCTACAATTTTCTCCCCCTACTCTAGGCTATCCCGGATGCCTCTGGCTATTCTCTCCCTCCTATCTATGATGCAAGTCTTCCCGTCACCATACTTGTGAGGTCACGCCTCACTTTATGTGCCTATTGCTGGATCCTCCACTTTATACATCAGGTGCAGGACTGTCTGGAAGAGTACAGAGCAGAGAGATAAAGTAGGAGACTGAACATGCCTGAGGAAAGCACTGAATTGTTAGCTACATTGAAAATAAAAAGATATACCCAAAGATATGTTTATTGTTTGAGACGTGACACTGAGAAACTATACTCAGTGGATTAGTAAGATAAAGAAATGGAAGGTGTAGTTACTACTTGATTGACAGTGGAGCGACAACTTGGCAAATGCATTTTAAGTTGATCTTAATTTCCTTAAGATGAAGCTGTATTTAGAACATATCATGTACTACAGGAGTCAGCTTCCTGCTGTTGTGGCAAAACACCTGAAATAATCAGCTTAAAGAGGAAAGAGCTTATATGCACTCACAGGTTCAGAGCTTTCATTTACATACCCTTCTTATTCCGGACCTGTGGGGGTGTCATTTATATGGGGGACAGCACATGGCAAGCAGAGGAGATATGTTTATCTCATGGTGTTCTGGAAAGCAAAAAGAAAGGGGTGGGATATCCTTTAAAAGCTACCTTCCAATGACCTGAAGTTTCCGCCACTTCCTAATAGTGCTACAGACCTACAACCAAGCCTTCGACACATGGGCCTTGGGGGGACGGACATTCAAAATCACACTGTTCAAGCATAATACTTTATCCACACAGCAAACTAAAGAATTGGCTGTTTTTTTTGCTCATCATCCTGGCTGACCGGGACCTGGAGCTCATGACTGTCTCGTGTCTCAGAGGAGTGGAGATCAGCCCAAGGGGCAGATGGATATGTATCACTTAAAGCCAGAAACATTGTAACTCATAAACAAGGAACTGTAAAGGGAGAAGTTGAGAAATCTATAACAAGAAGCCGCAATGGTTTTCAATAAACATAGGGGAAGAGATAAAATAGTTTTAGATAATGGCAGGAATTTTTTTGTCCTGAAGAAAGCTCTATGTCTTTTCATTGAACTGGCCCTCTATATAAAAGTTACCCACTTCCGATTTCATCCTGACTATCTCAGTTTGGATTTTGTTGCTGTGATAAAACACTGAACAAAAGCAACTTGTGAGAGGAAAGGTCTATTTTAGCTTGCAGGTTAAAGTTCCTCATGGTGAGAAACAAAGGCTGGAGCCTGAACATGGAGGAAGGAACTCCTGGTTACTGATTTGCTCTGGTTACCTTACTCATATAACTCAGGCTCAGTTGCCTAGGGATTACACCACCCACAGTGGGCTGCCTGTCCCCCCTCCCCACATAGGTTAACAATTAAGAAAATCTCTCACAGATTTACCCATCTTATGGGGGCAATCCCTTAGATGCGGTTCCCTCCTCCCTGATGTGTCAAACTGGCAACTGCAGCTGAGGCACTGGTGAAATTTCAGATCCGTGTAAGAAGAAAAAGCTTTAAATCATTCAGAAGATAATATGAACTACAAAGAAACATAAAACAAACTAATCAGTAGAGGGCTGAGGTGGAGGGTGAAGTGTCTTCAGCACCCAGAGCGAAATGAGTCTGATCACGTGAAAGCAAATTCACTTTCCAGTATGAAAACATCTCAGGACTATTTATGAATAAAGGCACATCTCACGAGAGCGGTAACTCCGGGAGCTATTTCAGCACCATGCAGCATGAATTGGTGAAGGGAAAAGCTGAGTTCGGAGGAGGAGGCTATTCAAAAAGGAAGAAAGGATGGGACCTTGCTTTCAGAATTCTGGTTATGTAGGCTCATGTAGTCAAATGCGTCACTTGGTTTTCTCAGGCATGCCAGTAAAATGCTGACATTGGTCTTATGTGGAAGCAATGTGAAAGATAAATTGGGACAGACTTAATGGTTTTGAAGATCAGGATGAAATGAGTCTCAGAACCGTAAACATATTTCGTCAGCTAACACAACTGAGAGCGTGGATAGAGAAAGCACACCGCTGTCTCGTCAGAACCACCTATGTGATGTGGGCTCTTTCTGTATGCTGTGAATTACTATTGGATAATAGAAGAATTATTTTGGCCTATGGGAAAGCAGCTTAGAGGCAGGTGGGAATTTCGTTTCTCTCTCTATTCTGTCACCAGAACTGTTCAACCCTGCACTCATCTCTTAACTTCTCCTTCACATTTTATTATCTCTTTGTTCTAATCGACTGATTTCTATGGCTTCCTACTTTCCTGATGCTTCCTTAGCCGGCTTTTCTTGGTTAGATGGCTGCTGCTTTTTTTTTTTTTTTTTAATATTAGAATTGCTTTCGCATAAACTAAATTTTGCTTGTGATACAACATACTTAAATAGATACTACTTTATCATCTGGATTGTTATTATTATGTCACTTTAAAAGCCTATTTTGTATTGCTACATGACTTGGAAAACTTGTCCTTTCTTGGGCCTTACTGACATACATATTAGTGAATGTCACGTGTTTTGAACTTAATAATTTGGGGTCCTAACCTCAAGCGAGTGAGCTGCCTTCCACAGATATACTTCTGGGGTTGGTGGGGCATTCTCATGTGTAAGCTTCATGTTTCTAGGGATTTGTGGGGTTTTTTTTTAGTTCTGTAGCAATTTCCATGATTGTATCTCAGCATGTTAGCAGGTAGGTACCTCACATATTAGAATTACCCCCTTCACGGCTGTATTTTTGTTAGTGTAAGGGCCCAACAGCAACTGAATGAATTTTCAGAAAGTTTCCATCGATAGCGTAGAAAGATTTGTGGTATTTTTAGAAAAGGCAAATCCAGTCAGTCCCCCTCATCACTTTACAGCTGAGGAAAGCAATGTCCAAAGTTGTGTTTGGCCCCAAAGACGTAAAGACAGAGCACACTATAAAAGATGAATCTCTTTGTGTTTAATATCCATTTGAATTTGATGTGAATGATGTCCAATGTGGATTCGAAGGTTAACTGGTGTGCTTACTTTGTTAGTGGTTTTGACCGTGGCTTGCATTCCATGTGCCTGGAACATTGCTTTCTAAACTTACTCCTGCCTTGGGTTGCGTATTACTTTGGTGGCTTGAACCCTTTCATGCTCTTTTAAATCAAGGCATAAATGTTGTTTCTAGTTATAGCTCAGAGAGATACTTGGCAGATCTTTGTCCTCTCTCTTCCGTTTAAAAAAGTATGCAATCTGCTTACAAAGACATACATCTTCATAATGACATCTTGAGGTATTTTTTATTCTCATAGTGAGTTGCAAAATATCTGCCATGTTCTTTCTTTTCCCTTCTCTCTTTCCTCCCCCTTCCTCTCCATCTCTCCTTCCTTTCTTCCTTCCTCCCTCTTTCCCTACCTCCCTTCTTTTCATTCTTTGTTTCTTTTCTTCTTTTTCTTTTTGTATTAGGTGAGGAAAATTTTGTGCAGTTTCCAAGATCTTCATTCTTTTCTGTGTTTTACAGCAAGCATCCACACAGCAGAGGATTCAGATTCATCGATCCAATTTGAAGCAAATTATAATGATGTGTTTTGCGCTCTGTTTTCAGAACAGACCGTTCTGAATGTCAACACGAAGTGGGAGAGCCTTGACCTGAAGGTGCTGTGTATTATTTACACTGAAGAAGCTCTTGGTGGATAGGAAAGCGCTGACAGGTCAAATGGACCCCATGGAACTGAGCAATGTCAACATTGAGCCTGATGATGAAAGCAGCAGCGGAGAAAGTATTCAAGACAGCTACATGAGGATGGGAAACTCAGAAAAGGCAGCTATGAGCAGGTATGAGATCAAAATCACTGGGTTTGTGGAAAGACAAGAAACCGGGGTCTCGGGGAAATGATTGGATTTATTATGGGTAAATGTAAGATAACAATGTTGATGTTAACACATCAACTCTCTGATCCTTTGTGTGACGGATTGGAAATTGCAAGGTCCTTGTCTCCATTGCTAATAACCCATATGTCACTGAATAGTGTGTTGTCTGTTTATCTTTTTAGTAAGGATATCTGGGTCCCTTCCCACTGTCAGGGAAGGGCAGTCAGGAAGGGCAATATTCTTCCTACAGATGGGCTGGTGCAGTGAGTTCTAAGATTGTTGGACTGTGAAGGAGTAAAACGGGGCAGTTTCCAAACGTGGTGGCTCTGGAATGTAGTAAAGCAGAGGGAGGGCTCTGGCATCTACAAAGTGGTTGCTCAGCATAGGGGGAGATTTGCCTTCATTTGAGCCTCCGTGTAAAGTGTGGACGAGCAAAGCAGCACCTGCTTTCCCAGGAATAAGTAGCCATTCGGGAGATAAGGTGATACTCAGCAGCTCAGTGTTCTATTTCTTCTACATCATTGCTCTTGGTATGCTGACCCAAATCTGAAGCTCTTTTCATTCTGAAGGGAATGCACACAGTTGTGAGCACTCTGGGGGTGGGTGAGCTGGGGGATCCAGCTCTCGGGTCCACAGTGGCTACCTCTGTTCAGCTTCACACAACATTGTCTTAGCTCTTCACACGGACGTACTTTCTCGCTGTGAGCTCATGCATAAGATGTAATTTTGTGACTTTTTTTTGTAATATTCACTTTTAATGGATGGATTTTGTGTTTGGTTTGGAATAAATCTGTAGTTGTGCATTTTTTAATTCAATATACATGTAGCCTTTGCTTGAGGTCATTTTCCTTATGCTTTCAATAGTTGTTGTGTCTGATGTTAAAATATTTAACATGCTGAGGGTATTTCTCACATAGCTTGTACAATCTCAGTCTGTTTTATGCCTACATCTCATCGCACGCCAAAATAAGAACATTGCAAATGCCTCAGAAATAAGTAATATGCTTACTTTCAAATTCCAAGTTTTAAAAACCACTCACGTAATGGAGATTTTAATTTGCTGAGGAAAATAAAATTAGAACATTGGACACACTTAAGTTTAGATTTTACTAGAAGAAACACTTGTTTTTATGATCCTCTGTCCCATTTACCCTGTCCCAGGTTCCAACTGTGAGCATTATGTAACAGCTCCTACATAGCTAGTATATTAAACACAGACTGTTAAACCCCAAAAAGATGGTAAGGGGCCTGTGAACACAGAAGACAGTAGCAGCCAAATGCACCATATAAGAAACACGGGGCAAAGCTAGGAAGTATTTTTGCATGTACACTCAGCACTATCACTCTGTGGCTCCTAGAAACTGAAAGCTTTGTGAGTGTGTGTTGTGTTCTAGCTGGACCCTGTACTGACACTATGTGAGTGTGTGTTATGTTTTTCTGTACCTGTATTGACACTGTCTGGGTGTGTCTGTTGTTCTAACTTGTGTTCTGCCATCCCAGAGTCACCTTGCAGAGTCCCCTCTATTTGCTGTACCTCTTCCCTATCATTATTTTCAGAATTAGCTCCTATTATGTATAAAGGGTCTCCTGGAGCAATTCATTTTTCATCTTATTTCTAAGGCCTATTGTCCTCCACCATTCTCCAACTGTTTGGTTTTACTTTGGGATGTGAGAAATGCCTTTAAAACCACAAAGGACCAGCTAGGAAGCCCTTTTCAGAAACAGGCAGAATTGAGCATGTCATGTAGCAACAAAGGCTTGTCTTATATTTTAATAGGTCAAACTGTAATGGTGGCAGCTGATCTTGCTGGTCGGACCTTTAGGAAGTGAGACTGGCCCCCTGGCCTTAGCGTCAAAGCACCTAGCCTGTGAGTGCTGGAGCTGACCAGCACAGGAAGGGAGGCATCAGTGAGAAAGTGAAGGCTCCAGCCTGTGCCCAGGCAGGTCATAATCACAGCGAGCCTTTATGGATCATGTCTTAGTTAGTTAGTTAGTTAGTTAGTTAGTTAGTTAGTTAGTTAGTTAGTTAGTTAGTTGTCCGAAAACCTCATTCTGTAATCAGGCTGGCCTAGAACTCTGAGATCTGCCTGCCTTTGCCTCCAAGCACTGGGATTAAAAGGCCTGTGCCAATCACTGCCCAGCAGTACATGCCTCTTTAAAGTCTACTTTCTCAATGTTTCTGCCAATTCACTGGATTCATTAATAACTTGCTCAGTTTTATGTATTATCTAAGAACCAAAATACATTTTCAGAGTAAAGGCGTATAGCACACTCTCAGGTGCTCGAATTCTCTCTCTCTCTCTCTCTCTCTCTCTCTCTCTCTCTCTCTCTCTCTCTCTCTCTCTCTCTCACACACACACACACACACACACACACACACACACACAGAGACATACACACACATCACAGCATAAACATGACCAAATACAACCTAGTATTACCTTGAAACTGTTTTCTAATAAGCAATGTAGGCAGCTGCAACTGAAAAGGAGAAACTAGCCATGGGGGTCTTGCTGGGACTGTGCGATGCCAGGAAGGAACACAGGTGGACATGTCCCTTCCCTTTCCTGACTGCAGTCCCCTGCCTTTAAGTAGGACCAAGAAAGCTTTGGGGCAGCAGATGAGAAGAGTCCCTGAACATATTTGTTACACCTGTAGAATTAGAGCGGGGTGTGGCTAGAGAGAGCCCTGGCCTGGCAGAAGGCTCATCTCTATCAAATAAACAATAATAAGAGCATCATCTCATGGTGAAGTGACAGCAGTTTTAAAACTCCCAGGCTGTGGCTCTGCACCCTCTCCCTGGAAGAGTTCATAAGAGGGAACAAAATTAAGTTCAGTTCATCTCTTTATTGCACGGTTTGTGTGGGGAGAGAGAAGCAGCATAGAGTTGGCAGCTGAGCATGCTTCTTTAAAACACTGTGTGCTTCCCCCAAACCGTCCATCGTGAGTTCAGTGGTTGGTCTAGAAAAAACCGTAGTGCGAAGGAAGAGAAGAAAGAACATTTTGGACATTGCCTTCCATGACTCAGTTTGTTGGATTACCTTGAACTCACTCAAGTCAGAGAGCATTCACTGAGATGCCCCTCCCCCTTTGGCTTTCTTTCTTTCTTTCTTTCTTTTTTTTTTTTTTTACTCATCCAGTCAATTTGCTAACGAAGACGCTGAAAGTCAGAAGTTCCTGACCAATGGATTTTTGGGAAAGAAGAAGCTGGCTGATTATGGGGATGAACACGTAAGTCTGCTTTCAGGAGGTAAACAGGCAGAAAGGTGTGTGATCTACTGTGGTCTCAGTGGGAAAACAGTGTGATTGAAATTTTCCAACCCTTCATCAGCACATTCTCTGTTTATTCAGGCCCTTACTGGAAGAAAGGCTTGCTTTCTCCATTTGCCATATGGCTGCATGAATCATTTATGAAATTTATTTGTTTTTTCAAGAAATCATTCCAACCCAAATGTAATCTCAGCCATAGGTTGTTTTCCATTCTTTTTATTGCTCATCTGTATTTCTGATTTTTCCTGCAACCTATGCTGAAGCCAGGCCTTGCATTCCATTCAAAATTAGATGTTCTTTTTGACACTCTGGGTACTTAATGGCTTTTACTCACTGTGATTTTATCTTACTCTTCGTTTTGGGATACTGTCTCTTCAAGGAGATATCATGTGAGAAGAATAACCAAAGGAATGACTGGTCCTTTAGCAAATGTTTGCTCACATTGCACTTCTTCTTCTTCTCTTTTTTCTTCAAGCACCCCGGAACAACTTCATTCGGAATGTCCTCATTCAACCTGAGTAATGCCATCATGGGCAGTGGGATCTTGGGCTTGTCCTACGCTATGGCCAACACAGGAATTGTCCTTTTTATGTAAGTAAACATAAATGGTCACGTTTAGTGCCAAGCCTGTATATAATCTAACAACCTGGCGCAAGTTCTTTATGAATGAGAGTAATCCAAGAAAGTATTAGTAAATTGCTCTTGCTTTTACGTAGCTCCACCACTCAAGGGATAACTAGCTGGGACTAATCATGGTGTTTGCTCATTCACCCACCTTTAATCTAGTGGCAGAATGTTTATGCCTTCAGCCACCAAGTTGTTAGGGCAGCTCATCAGGCCACAGGAAGAAGAAATAGTTTCCCAGAGGCTCTCATCACTAAATGCTCAAAATAACATAGTGTTCAGGAATCAGAGATGTTCCTTTCCAAAGCAAATCAAATTCTTGAATGATTTTAGGAAAAATAACTCATATCATCTAAGAGCTCCACATGTCCGCTCACTCCCTGCTCCTCTATGCACCAGCCACCGAGGCACTGGCTTTGCCTCAGTGGTACCTTCTTTCTTCTTCATTTACTTAACTTCTCACAGCTCTGTTCAACTTAACTTTAGTGCTGTCTTCCATGACCTCTGTGACAGAGGCCAGTGTGTGGAACATCCATGTGCTTGTCTGTGTTACTTAGTATCTAGTTCCTTTGTTAGACTTCAAGATACAGAGAACTGGCTCTGTCTCACCACACACCCTTTCCTAAATCCTAACATAGAGGATATTTGTGGATGATAGAAACTTGTTTCTAAACCTCTGTACTTTCTTCATACTTGGACCAACGCTGGCTGAAAGCAGCAGTGTTCTATGCCTGACCAATAGGATGGTTGGATAAGGGCCTCGCTTGTGATGGACAGCCACAGACGTCTGCATGGTTCCACACAGTTTGGTATTTTTCAAGACACGCTTATCAGTGTCTTCACAAGCATAAAGTTGCACATTAAGAGTCATATGAATGTGGATCCTGGTCCCCAACCCATGCTAGAGAGCTAACCATCTAAGAATGCAACACTTACACTTTAAATATATGCTATTTATGTTCTGCCATCATATATGATTAGCTAATCACACAGCTATTTAAGGATTGAGATCAGAACTATAAATATTTATCTTGTGTCAAATGAACTATTTTATGTATAATAGTCTTTAGCTAAGTGGGTTTTTATACCACCTTCAATAAACTGTTGGAAATCAATTAGCTGTTTACCATCTGAATAGTAGGTTCATAATATATTTGCATATCTATATGCTTTTATAATGAACACAACCTCTGAGACAAAAAGACTGTCTTCTTATTAATCATTCATGCCATTAAAAATAATTAAGAAATTATCACAGTTCATTTATGAGCAGAAACAAAAACCACTTTTCCCAACCATCGGAGCCACAGACACCTTCTGGGGACCATTACGTCTCACAGTTAGAACAAAGGCTTTCATTCAGCAGATTAACTCCACCAGAGATGTCACATGTCTAAACACCATGGGATGTGCTGTACGTGTCTAAGAACAGTGGGCCACCCCTCTCAGTTTGCAGCAAGTGATGTATCTCACTGATTTTACTTTTCGAATCTGTCTCACAGCAAGTGTTTAAGATATAGGAACGACCACTGTTTTTCTATGGAACAAAACTACATAGTCTGAACCACATAATTCTTAAGAACAGGTACATTCATACTACATGGATGAGGAAGCCATTGATTGGATGGTTTAGGAATATTTGGTTTCTGGGAAATCGGGACACATATGTCTAGAATAGCTTAAGTGTGTAATTCGTGCACTGAGTGCACACATACAGCAATGATCTCACTTGGATTATTGAATAAGTTGTAGGAAGATGTGTGTTCTTGATGGCTTTTTAGGATCTCAGATGTTAACTTTCCACTTGTTATCTAGATGGTGCTATTCACCTTCTCCTCCCCCCTCCTCCTTTCCCTCCTTCCCCTCCTCCTTTCCCTCCTCCTCATCCTCCTTCTCCTCTTTTAGTTGTTTGAGACAAGACGTCATTATGTAGCCCAGATGACCTTGTACTAATAATCCTCCTGCCTCAGCTTCCCAAGAATTGTGTGTGCCACCATGCCTGGCTCTATCTATACTTGTCTTTTTATGCCCTAATTCTTGGTTTTGAAGAAATGCTGATCAGTACTAACATAATTAAGCCATTCATACATGTGGTCACGTAGAGGGTCATGATGTCAATGTGATTCCCTTTGAATATAAGCAAGGAATGGTCCTGCTGTCTGTACTCCTCTGCTTTCATTATTGTACCTGACCCAGACCTGACCCCCCAGGTAGCCAAGCACCCTTACTTTCTTATGTAGTCAAAAGAACTGGAGTGTCTAAGCCTAGGTTTAGTCAGGGTCTCAAATAGCTATTTACTGTTCCCTGTTGATGCAAATACAGCATACACACACCTGGACATTGAGTGAGTAGATGGGAAGTAGGAGTTCCATGTGCATTAGCATCTCAGCTGTGAGATATATTACACCACGATATAAGAAGCATCAGATAGTAGCTAAAGTATGTACAATATAGAAAGTCCTAGTCGGGTGGCATTCAAGAATTTCCCAGAATCCTCCAAATCCATATAATTTTGCAAAGTTGAGGGTTGAAGAGGCAGGATTATTACTGTAGTTTATTGCAATGTTTAGCATAACAGTGTCTCACCTTTTATGAAACTTGTATCATCTATTCTCTGTTCTGTTACAGAATTTTGTTGCTTACTGTGGCAATATTATCACTCTATTCAGTTCACCTTCTATTAAAGACAGCCAAGGAAGGAGGTACGTCCCCTTTAAGTCTGCATTTTCAGCCATAAAGCTATCTTCTTAGTTTGAATCTCATGGAATAACCTCACAGAGGATTATAAGCTAAGAAGAATGGTAGTCAGGTTCATGGTTCATTTTTTTTCTGCCCCAAGCAATATGTTCTCCCAAGGTTTTTAGTTAGCTGGGCAAGTAACAATCAAGAATGAAAGCCCATTAGCCTAAGTTCAAGATAAATAAGGGGAAGAAAAGAATTTTGGCAAATGGTAGGTATAGCTGCCGTTACTAGAGAATGCAGCTCAAGTGTACGGAGTCATTGCTTCTGTGTGGAGAGCATTTGACATTGCTCATTGGCTTCTAAGTTCCTTTTGTTTTATCTTTTCTTTATACTATTTAGTTACATGCTTAATATTCCAGGGTAGAGTTATGTAAAGAAGTGTTAGAGGCATAAAAACCATCTTCTAACAGAGCAATATTGTCTTCCCTTATAGGCTCTTTAATTTATGAAAAATTAGGGGAAAAGGCATTTGGATGGCCTGGGAAAATTGGAGCCTTTGTCTCTATTACCATGCAGAATATTGGAGGTAAGGACGGAGCTTGCAACGGACCACTTGAACTTTCCATAGGGTTCTCAGGAAACTAACCAGCAACAGACAACTGCATTCTAGTTTTTAAATCTCATGGAACCCTCGGTGTGGTAACGCTGAACCCTCTGGGCTCTGAAAATGCATGAGCTCTAACACTGAGTACACACACTGAGTTAACACAGCTCCCAGTGTCCGCTTATATTCTAAGATGTCTTTATAAACATCTCCAGAATCACTGGGATTGTCTTTGTTTTGTTGTTTTTGTTTTGCTTTGGATTGAAGCCATAAACATCTAAACCCATTAAAGAATCTGCTCTACATTTAGTTAACATCTTTCGCTTTAAGGAGATGTAAAGATCACATCATGCTGGCTCCAGTTTATGACAACTGAGTAAAAAGCCCTCAATGTGTCTCCTCAAGCTGAGCCAAGGTGCTATGGCTGTTCAAAATGTCACTACAGCCACCATCACACTTCCGCGTGTGGCTCAAAGTAGGCTCTGTGTCAGACCAACAAAAGCAGCGTGGCTTTTAGAGAGATATAGCTATGCACTCCCACCCCAGAAAATGCTCTCACTTGGGCTATTTCATGTGGTTATCAGTTTTGCATAAGGGAAACCACTTGTACCTTCTTAAATTAGCAGCTCTACATTTAGAACACTTTAATATTTCAACCCCCTAAAAACTTGGCATTCACCACCGATGGTTTAACATTAGCAGGATGATGTTGACATTATCCGAACAGGCCTGTAGCACCCAGAATTTTCAAAGGCCAAACACATTAACAGTGGTGACATCACCGAGAGTCAGCAGTTAAGAGCTCATCAGAAACACCTCCTGTTTACGCTCTGCAAGACTCTGCTGTGGCCAAGGGCATTGTAAAGATTAACCAAGCCATGTGGGCAGGAGACACAGATGCTCACAGAGAGACCATCTCATGTTGACAATAGGAAAGAGACCAGAGTCCAGGGCCTTGTGTTCCTCATGTAGCCTGCCCTTTGCAAGAGTGTGATCTGGAATGTGTCATGGATTTCCTCACAATCCTGATGTCCTGAACTGCAGGATAATGATGACACAGGGTCTACACCCATTCTCTCCAAGACATTTCAGATGACCAAATGATGGGATCCAGACTCAACAGGATCAGAAAAGATTGGCACCATCCTTACTTCCGTGCAAGCTTTGGGACTAATCTCAAACTAGTCAGAGTTCAGTGTGCATCGTACATCCCGTTCATGCAACTGCACCAGAAGGGTGTAGCTCACACTTAGAGCTTCTGTGTAAAACTGACCTTTCCCTGTTGTGGTAGTGTGGGGACTAGAACCCAGATCCCTGGGCATGCTAGGCAATCATTCTCCTCCTTAGCCCTGTCAGTTTTACTTTCTAAATTGCACCTTTGATCATGTGTCGAATAACAAATTAGAATCAAATTGCCCCAAATGGTGGACTTGGGCATGGCACAAAGATGGCACAAAGCCGTCATGTTTTGCCTATGTGTACAGAGATGTATATAAGGAGAGGTTTTATAGATTTTATGATGTTTTCAAAATCGTGCAGGTGAAATTTGACCTTTTCTGTAATTTTTATTAACCAATGGGAAACTGGAATGAGAGGGAAAAACTCAAACCCTTACCAGACAAAATGGGAGAGTAGCTGTTGCCTCTATTCTCTATTATCGGTCTAGAGGACCTTCACAGTCATTGCTCTGAGATTCTCTGGGTGGCTCTAGGAGGCCACAGAGACCCCAACAGTGTCACCTGTAGAAAGCCAGAGTGACTAGACTGTTCAGAGACCTGCCTTACAATTCTGCTATCTCGGCTTTGGCCTCCACCCTTTTTTTGTCAGACCACCCTCCCCCATAGACTCACAGCACAGGCCGTGATGATCTCTAACTTATCAGAGTGAAAATGTGGGACCTTACATTCCCCTAGAGCTCCAAGAATCAGCAGGGACACTGTTAGCAGCAGCCCCTTGTGTCCAAGTGGGAAGGACCAGCATCTGCTTTTGAAGAGAACCTGAAAGCCTTTGAGAGTGTGTGGGGCCTTCACGTTCTGTCTTAGGAATGAGATGCTCATTTTTTCCAAGGAGGAGGGGTGTCCCAAGTGCTCAGACTTCTTGCAGTTTGTGTGGGATACAGTGTGTGTACACGACCACTAAGCTGTCCTGTAGTATGTGGTTTCTGGCCTGGACTTTCAGGCCTATCCTCTAGGTTTAGGCCCACAGACCCACAGACCTGCAGAGATACACAGATGCATACAATATTTTTAGGCTGATTAGCCTAAGGCCCAGGCATATAACTTGCTAACTCTTTACCCTTAAACTAACCCATGACTCTTATCCTGTTCAGCCATGGGGCTCGGTACCTTTTCTCAGAGCAGCATAGCTGTCCTCAGCTTCTTCTGGCTTCTCTCTGGCATTCTGCTATGTGCTTCCTGTTCCTAGAGTCTTCTTAGTCTGGTAGCCCCACCCACACTTCCTGTTTGCCTTTGGCCAATCAGCGCTTTTTTATTAAATTCATAGGCAGGGACAATTATTTACAATGGAATAACATAATCTGTCCCTTTGTCCATTTCAGCAATGTCAAGCTACCTCTTCATCATTAAATATGAGCTACCTGAAGTAATCAGAGCCTTCATGGGACTTGAAGAAAACACTGGGTATGCCTTATGTTCTCTCTGCAATACCAAGTGGCTCGTTCTGTTGATCTTTTCCGTTCCCAACATCCTCTCTCTTTCTCTTCTAGGGAATGGTACCTCAATGGCAACTACCTCGTCATATTTGTGTCTGTGGGAATTATCCTTCCACTTTCTCTCCTTAAAAATTTAGGTATTAATTCACTAACTGAATGTATGTTTACCTTTACTTCATATTCTAATAGGCAAGCTTTCTTTTTAGACACTATAGTCACCTTCCAAAATATATCTGCTAATTCCTAGGTTACCTTGGCTATACCAGTGGATTTTCCCTGACGTGCATGGTGTTTTTTGTCAGTGTGGTAAGTGCTTTGCTGACACAATCCTTGGAGTTTGGCAAGTATGCCATGTCTCATTAGTGTTGACTTTTCTGTTCAAGAATTTCACTAGCATGACATGGTTCTTACATCATAAGCAATTCTTATTATATTCTAATTTGGGATGAAAAAGGAGCAGTCATGGGTTTAAAAATAGTTGAATTAGACTGCCAAGGTCCCAGACATGGTAGGTTCCAGGCTTTCTGAGTGAACATTTAGACAAAGAACCATAGTAGTGACCCAGTGTTGAAGAAGGCAGAAATAGCAGACATGAGTAGGCTGGGGTCATGTCTATATGTATCAGCCATTCTCTCTTCCACTTTCTACCCATTGAGAGATGTTGACCATTGTGGAATTAAAGAAGAAATCAATTCAAGCAAAGGACAAATTCTTGAATATCATAGATGCCAAATCTGTAAATCTTTTTCCCCAAAGAGGTAGAGGAGGAAGAATTTTTGATGACATCGTGTCATGAATACTTTGATGTAATGAATAAATTATTTTTGCATAGAAGAGCCAGAAAGGTCTGAACTGAACTCAGCAGAACCTGGTACTGTTACCTAGAAAGTCACACTGCCAACCAAAGCTCCAGCTCTTTCCTTCGAACAGAGGGTTGGGGCTCCACAGCCTGGTAGTCTAGGGGATCCTCAACTGAGTTCTCTCACCTCAAGCCACAGATAGATTTTTGTTTTATTGTTTCTCCCTCAAATCTTGACTTCTTTTGTCTTTTTTGCTTAAATTTTTAATGACTGGCTGTAGGTGATTTACAAAAAATTTCAAATTCCCTGCCCTCTGCCTGTTCTGGATCACAATGTTGGAAATCTGACGTACAACAGCACACTTCCAATGCACGTGATTATGTTACCCAATAACTCAGAAAGCACTGATGTGAACTTCATGATGGATTACACTCACCGAAACCCTGCAGGGACCGATGAGAACCAGGCCACGAGCCCTCTTCACAACAGTGGTGTGGAGTACGAAGCCCACAGTGGTGACAAGTGTCAACCCAAATACTTTGTATTCAATTCCCGGGTAAGTGGCTGACAGATCCACACCCCTAATGTGCTGAGCACTGTGGTCTCTAAATTATATTTCATAAACTGAGGTGCTCTGGAATCACCATCTACACTGAATCTCTAAATATACGGTTTTTTGTTTGTTTCACAGACGGCCTATGCGATTCCAATCCTGGCATTTGCTTTTGTCTGCCATCCTGAGGTCCTTCCTATCTACAGTGAACTTAAAGAGTAAGGCAGCCACCATTTTTAGGATTCTCATTTGATTTGTAAACATATTCATCTATTCAAAGATGCTTTATGAGGAAGCACATTCTATGAATTTCTGAGCAAGATGGTTTGTGCTACAATTCATTGGTAATGTGTTTCAATCAAGGTCTGAGTGAGCCCATATGCTAGGCTCTGCTTTCTCTCCTGTCTTTTTACTATAATGGTTCAGGATTTCCCACCGGTGGTAAAGGAGATAGTGGTGCATTGATTTTAGCTGGTGTATAGATTTGAATGTGGATTTTGTTGAAACTGGAAATAGCAATACTCATGACAACCAAGAGTTAGAGTTAGGGCAGCCTTGCCAAGCAACTGATGCTACTTGTGACCAATTCCTTGATTAAAAGTGTTTACCAGAACAGACAGCCTTGCGTGTGCAATGGGAATACTAGCTAATTCCAGTCAGTGTAGGAATCTGTGATTCATTAATAATCATCCCCTCTGAAGCTGTTGATATCTCATTTGGTCTGAACCCATTCTAACAGCTGGGCTGCTGGACAAGTATTTTTAACTTCTTAAACCTGAGCAGTAGTAATGGCACCTTGTCTATGAGCTCTGCTTTACCTCATAAAGTTCTGGAACATTTTAAGGTAATTGGGATCTTAGACTTACTTTGTGAATCACATGTAATCTAAACTCCATAAATCTGAAGATTGGGTGGTGAGTGTTATCTGTACTGGTTTCTAGAAACTTCCATGTAACAATATAAAATGTTCTCAATAGTCTGAGTGCTTGCTAGTAGGATTTGCTGATCCCCTAGGTTGTTTCCTTCACTGAACTCATCTCAGTGTGAAATGGAAAAGTTCTACATAGAGGCCATTTAATGTAATTAAACTACATTAATTTTCTGTGGAGAGCTTACTTGACATTAAAGAAACTACTAGATTAAAGGAACACTGTCTAGGAGAAATGAAAATAAATCTTCCTTAGCTCTCTGGGACGAATTTAAACACGTTGTAAGCTTTATGTCTAAAGTCTAGTTTCATAATTTTTATTTTAAGAGAGATTTTTAAAATGAAGTTTGATATTCTTTTTTTCCCCAGCCGGTCCCGGAGAAAGATGCAAACAGTGTCCAATATTTCCATCACAGGAATGCTCGTCATGTATCTGCTTGCCGCCCTCTTTGGCTACCTGACTTTCTATGGTAGGTCACCCTGTCCCCATCAGTTATTTGCTTTGTGGTTAGAGTGATAGTTCACCTGGATACATAAAATTCTTTTTCATTCCCTCTGTGAGTCACATAGTAAATGTTGCATTTTTGCCACTTTCCAAAGGAAATGGGCTCTGGATCCACCCTGCTGAAAGATTCCAGCAATTTGTGAAGTTGTGTGTGATTTTTTTTTTTAATCTCTCAAATTTTTGCACCTATGATGATGTCTTGGTAGATAAAATGCTTGACATCCAAGCATGAGAACCCAAGTTTGAATTCTTCAACACCCATATACAAATCCAGGCTTGGTAGTACATGATTCCAATCCCAGCACTGGACAAGTGCAGACAGGAAAATTCCTGGGACTTCAAAACTAGCTAACAAAATCTGTGATGTGTGAGCCAGTGAAAGACTCTGTCTCAAAAATAAGGTAGAAGACAATTAGGGAGGATACCCAACACCAACCTCTAGCATCTACACACACAGGTATGTTCACCTTTATACACGCTTGGACACACACACATTACAAATCCCTCAAACTAAGTTAATCTCCTTCACATATAAGTAATATTTCTTTGTCTAGTTTCCTAGTCCAGCTCAGGGTACAAACAATGAGAATGCATCCAATTATACACAGTAAACTCTTTTTAGGGGAAGTGACTCCAAACAAATGGCAAAACCCCATTGTCCTCAAGTGGAAACCTGCTTCTTTTTTACCAGTCAGTTAAATCTGGCATCTTAGAGCATTGAGTCAAATGTCTGCTTCATCTTATCAGTTCTCTTAGAGTAATAATTTCCTAAGAAAATGATACAAAATAATTTACTTCAATCGTGGACTCTTCTAAATTGTGTGTGTGTGTGTGTGTGTGTGTGTGTGTGTGTGTGTGTGTGTGTGTGTAAATGTCATTGCCACAGTACACACTAAACATTCCATCCAGCATCTTAACTGTACACAAAGGGGTTAGAATTATTTATTCATTCCAGAAAATGTATCCCAACAGAAAAATTATTGCAATCAAATACGTGTGTTAACATATTTTCACACTAGTCAAGGTGTCAACACAAATAGACATTTTTAATAAACACCTTCAATTTTTTTGAGTTCTGTTAGTGTTTCTTGCAAGACATATAACACTTTGGAAAGAAATGTACATATAATCCATACACATGGAATTTCAAAAATCGACTGCAAAGTGGTAAGTAAAAGTAGTTCCTCCTTCTGGAAACTCAACTTTTTTTTTCTGCTGTGGCAAATTTAATTGAATGTCTGACAAATTGGGAAGAAACGTCTCAGGAGGAGGCCCTCAGTTCCTTGGGTGTCTTTTCTATTTGACGAGTATTTGACTGTTAACCAAACACTTGCTTGTAAATTTGACATTAACTTCTCCCTGGCTATGGGCTAGTGGGAGTCAGAATCAATACCACTGAGGGCATATGTACCCTCTTGTCTCATCTCAAGAGGGATAGAGGGCAACCGCACAACATATGACTTCATATCCATCTGCGTCTCTTTTGTGTCTTGATTTCATATGTGCATTTGTGTCTGGTGGTCTGAATGGCTGTCTTCAAAGAAGGCATCAGATAAATCGTAGAATAAAATGACTGGGAGAGTTAATAAAATCACACTTACAATTTTGCACGGTTTTCTTATGCATCTCCTAAGAAAAACAACCCTTTAAAACCTCAGGAGGACCTGCGTTGGAATCGTGAGCACTGTGTAAACACTGGGTATGGAGGCATGTGTCGGTAACCCCAGTGATAGGGACCAAAAAGGCAGATCCCAGGGTCTTGCTGCCTGAGTAGTCTAGCCAAAATGGCAAGCTCTGGGTTCAGCGAGAGACCCTGTCTCAACAAGTAAGGCAAAGAACTGACTGAGGAAAATTACATCAGACTCTGCCCCCCACAAATGAATGCACACATGTACACACGGGTACACACACACACACACACACACACACAAAGTTAAAGCTTGTCAGTCCTAGAGTTTCTACACTGGGTGCAAAGAAGCTGCTTCAGGGTTAGCAGGCTGGACAGGACGGAGGATGGAGTTGGCCCGGGCTTTTCCTTTCTTTTAACAGGAGCACGATGTCCTGATTTGTGATGTTCTTTATAGCAGATGTAGATTCATTATGCTACAAATCATGTCAAGAAGCATATTCTAGCTTTACAAGCTTCAGGCCTGTCTGAATCCCTAGGCCTGCGCCTCTTCCAGTGTCCTATTACCTCCATCACCATCACATGTTTCTGTGAGTAGCCAGTGCCAACTCAGCCACCCCCACCCCATCTCTTCATCTTGCAGGGGAAGTTGAGGATGAGTTACTGCATGCTTACAGCAGAGTCTACACATTTGATACCCCCCTTCTCATGGTACGCCTGGCCGTCCTGGTAGCAGTGACACTCACCGTGCCCATCGTCCTGTTCCCGGTAAGTACACCAGGCTCTGAAGGATCATTCCATTGTCCTGACTCAGTGTGGATTTGGGTATCTGTGTTTGTAGTTGTGTGTCTCAGCCAATGATTATTTTCTCACAGAATTTTGAAGCCACATAAAGTTGGCCACTTAATTTATAGACACAGCAAGTAACTTTAGATAGTGTTTTTAAAGCGTGAGAAACGTAACTAACTTTATTTTAAATTCAAAGTAAAAACAAACAGAGCATGGGCTACTATCTATAAACTAATATAATTAAGATCTGTTCTTTTGACTCTCAAAAGCCAAAGACACTGAAACTTGCATCTTGCCATAGTTTTGAAGGTATTTCGGTTTGTTGTTCCTCCGTGTGTTGTGCTGAGGTAACAGCTAAAAGGTCAGGTTATTGAATCCAACATTTTGATGTCTAACGGGAAGGAGACTTGTTAAGTAAATGACATTCCAGAAGAGGTTTTTGATCCCTCCCACCAGAAGGCATTTGAGATGCCTGCTCCTTGGAACCAATCAGGGTGTCAGTTTGTTATGAGCTCAGGGCATTAGGCTTGGGGTAAGGACTGAACTTTAAGCGTTAACACAACACCACCTATGGACAAACACAGGTGTTCACCCACCTCAACTCTGTCCCTTTCCTAAACACTCAGTTTAACTCATCCATTTTAGGGGCATAAAAATAAGTGACCCAGCAACCAGCTTTGCTGTGTCCGAAATGTTCCACATAAGACCCAGCAGAAGAGAGAAACTTAAAAGTGTGATATGGTTACTTTAAGGGCAGCTTGTGTGCTGCCACTGACACAGATATTGTCACATTCCTTTTTCATGAGCACATGAAATCAAATCCATGTCTCTATCATGGCTAATAGGTTACTCTTAAATAACTCTTGGCCTCTAACATATCCGAGAGTGTTTTGGATGTCCTGCATGGAACATTAGCCTAAAATGAGCTCAGGCTTGAGCAAGATAGCCTATAGAATAAAATTTCTAAGATAGTTACTCCGGGAAAAGCATATCTGGGGTCCTTGGGAGTCAAGAAATCACTAAATTTTGGCACACCAGAAACATTTGCATTGTTAATTTTTTTATGCAAGATAAGGTGGTTTGAACCACAGTCCAAGAGATTAAAGGATGTGGCAGCGGTCACATGGCTAGTGGAGAACTGTCAAGCTAATATATATCTCAGCATTGACAATTCAAACCTCAGAAATACTCATCCAGAGTAAGAGTGAATGCCCTGGGCTGAATTTGTTAGATGTCCTAAGAATCAAAATTGGCCATAAAAGCCAACATTCAGAAAGATAGCCAACATCTACCATTTCCTGGGCATGGCATAATCTTTCACTGCCACAGTTCCAGGGAAACACTGACAGTAGTCACAGACAGAATGGTGACAGGTAGGGAGGGCAAGCCAACAATGTTCAATATGAAAAAGGGTCTTTGGGTGAATCTTGCCTTTCCTGACATGGATGAACTAGATACCTTTTCTAGTTTACTCATGTGCCATGAATTCATGGAAATGAGGATCTGGTCAAGAAAATCAAATGGCCATGAGTGTGATGGTGACAAGTAAGTGACACGTCTTTGGCCCAGTCAAGTTCTAAAAGGCCAAATTCTGATGTGTTTCGACAAAGTGGTAGATATTATGGATAGTGTTTTTATTCATTTCTTGTAACCTGTGGCCAGGATTTCAGTGAATCCAACGCAGGGCATGACTCTCCAGGAGAGCATGGCTCATCCAGAGGGTGTGGCTCTCCTGAACAGTTTCTTTACATTCAGAAACACTTGATCCCCTGGCTCTTTCTTAGATGAGAGGCTAAGAGGTGCCTGCTCAGTTTTTTCTTGTTTTCTTTGTCATCTCAGTCTGGTTGGGTTTTTTTTTTTTTTCTCCTTCTTAGCACAAGAGTACAGGAGCCATGTGATGTTTCAGACACCAAACAGCAGGAGTGAAGTAAATTGACTCTAGATTTTTATTAAAAGCTTAACATGGATCTCCATAGGGATGGGGAAGGTGGTCCACTATGGAATGCACCTTCCTCCAGAGGATGGATAGTGACATTTGCAAGTGTGCTTCCCTTCATACAGCGAGGTTCACACGTCATCATGAAGGACAGAAAAGCAAGTAACCTTTATGATTTATCCTAAGTGGACCGACCAGCACATGCTCTACCTCTAGCCTGTACAGAGGATCAGCTCTCACACTTTCCAGTACTTGCTGTTTCATCTTCTCACAGAATTATCATTCCTTTTGCATATCTTGTTTCCAGGTCTTCTGTTCTGAAGTGTGCACAGACATAGGCATAGAAATATGGTGGGTGCTATTAGAAAATGCAGCAGAGTTGGTATTTCCAAGATACCATCCCCAAGCAATTCTGTAATGTGAAGAAGGTGTCATTTCTACTCAAGGAAAGAATGTGTTTATTGAGAGTAGCAAGTCAAGACTTTCACCTTCCAGAGTGCCTCCTAACAGGCTGCCCTTGGGACACTGTCGTAACAACTGACATTCTACCTAAAAAGTACATGGAAACGTCCTAATGTCAGCTTAAGTTCCTGACTGGTGCTGACAATTTTCTCATCTAGAGCCTGACCTACATTTTCATATCCTTATCAGTTCTCACCAGTAGATAAAGGGGCACACAGGGAAGGGGAAGGGCACAGGGGCTTTGTGGATAATAAAGCTGAGTTGCCTGTGTTGCCCTGGCATGGGTAAACAGTTGTCACAGTCATTTGGATCCACTTTCTCATAAAGGCAGCACTTAACACGAAATAGACTGGTTTTCCCTCTCACCCTTTCCAAGGCCACCATCAGCCTGCCTCTGGCACTGTTGCCCTCTTCAGGGCTTATTGACAATCCATGTTTCTGTTGAGTCCTGTGAGGGAGTTTCCTCAGCTTACTTGCCATGAGAACAAAGCTTTCGCCGTTCACTCCAACTACATTTTCTGTATATCTCCTGCCATCATTTCAGTAGGCTAAACTGTTACCTACCACACGACCTTAGGCCGTGTTTATTCTCAGAGGCCCTGAACATACCCTGGACTTGGCTTTGTGTTTGTTTTAAAGTGAGTGCTTTTATTTTTAACAACAACAAAAAACCTGTAAGCATCAGTGACATCCTCATGAAACATGAATCTACATTCAACCTGGTGTTTGGTGAATTTCCCAGTCAGACATGCTGTTGAACAACACATACACTATAGAAAACTTATTGCAAGCCCGTTACCCTGCCTCTGTGCATGTTATTGGACAGTCATTCACCACGGGCCATAATGTAGACCATCCCAGCAGCTGCAGGAAGTGGCATTGATCGCCGTGCCTTCCTTGAAGTACTTTTCACAGTGAGCTTCATTTTTTTTTTTCACTAATCCAAATTTTAAAATCTTTCCCAAAGTCACTCTTAAACCATCTGCAGGACCATGCAGTTTGCCGTTCTAGAAATGACATTCCCTTTTGACCTACACAGATGGCTTTCATTTCCCGTGAATGGTATGCAAGGAATGTCACGGGAGAGACTGCAAGCCAGTCAGCTTGCATTGCTTCCCAGTTGTCCATACATGTTTCAAAATGGAGTTCACATTTGCTGTCTCTGCAATGAGTTTCTGTCTGTGCACCATTATGAGATTTCGAGACTGAAATTTTTCAGTGAAAAGCGATCCCATCGCTTCTGAACACAGAAAGTCCTAGCTTAACTGAAGGGCTTACTCGCTGAAAAAAAGGTGTCCTTGTAAGAATTTCCAAAGATAAGCATGTTTCTGTGTTGGGCTGTGCAGACCCAAATGCTCTCTGTCCCTCTGCCACAGCGTCTTCTTTCTCTACTGACACTACAGTCACTTAAGTTCTGCTTGAACCTTGGTGAACTTATTTCAGCCGCTGAAATAGGGCTAGAGTCTGTGAGGACCCCTGAGGGAGTGGGAAGATTCCTGCTGTCAGTTTAATTCAGCATTTACTGAGTGCCTGCCATGTGCAAATGACTGAGCAGGATCTCTGAGGAATGTGGGGTTATTAAATCTCACAGTTTGCCTTTTGTGGATCTGTAATCTATTAATGTAGAGGGGCAGGTGTGTGGGGGGGGGGGTGAGGGAGGACACACAAAAAGTATCACTTTTTTTTTTCAAAATATGAGTGGAAAATGTTAAATAAAATGGAAAATTAAGAAAGAGCCAGGTTTATAGAAATTGTTTTACAGCCTGTGTTAACTAATCCCAGAGACTATGTTTGAGGCCTAGGCCAGACTAATGAGAATAAGCCATGGTTAGCTAGCAGCAAGGGCTTCATTGCCTCCAAGCTGTATGGAGGTATTATTTCATCTCTTCTGCCCAAAGTTATTTTTAGAGAATGAATTCGAAGATTCAAGGAAGTAGATGCATGTATGCAACCAGGGAAAGAGACCTCTCTCAGACATCACAAGTCAGTGCATGAAACCAGCACAGTAATACAAATAGACTTAATGTCGCTGAACTGTACAAACGCATGATAAATGCTACTCTGTGTGTGTTTCAACACAATGAAAGCGTAAGAAAAGGCATCGAGACCCCCCCCCCCACGGCGGGACTGGGGAGGGGGCAGGTAAATTTAAAAAAAAAAAAAAAAAAAAAAAGCTTTAGACTAGAATATTTGTAATCACCGCAAAAAAATTTAAAAGCAACCTAGTGGTGATTGTGCACCCCTTTAATCCCAGCACTCCAGAAGGCAGAGGCAAGCAGATCTCTGTGAGTTCGAGACCATCCTAGTCTACAGAATGAGTTCGCGGACAGGCAGGGCTACACAGAGAAACCTTTTCTTTAAAAACCAAAAGGAAAAGTTAAAGGTAAAGTAGTGATCATGCCTTTGAACATCGTCTTTGCAGATTCGGACCTCAGTGATCACACTGCTGTTTCCCAAAAGGCCCTTCAGCTGGATAAAGCACTTCCTGATTGCTGCCGTGATTATTGCACTCAACAATGTCCTTGTCATCCTTGTGCCCACCATCAAATACATCTTTGGGTTCATAGGTAAGTTTCAGAAAGGCTTTTCCTTGATCAGTTTGACCTTATGCCTCCTTCTATGGCAAACACAAAAACAGTGCTGTGTGGGCAGGGCCTTGTCTCTCTCGGCCAATAAGAATGCCAGGAGCCCCTGCTGGGCTCAGTGACCACACTGGCTGTGTTTTCTGCCTCTCAGCTGATGCTGGCATTCACCTCTAGACATTTCGTCCAAATGCCCTCTCAAGAGATGAAGATACTGAGCCTCAAAGAAATCAAATCACATATCTTTTGGAAGACACAGGGTTTAGACATTGGCGAGGCTGTCTTCAAGGGGAAAGTAAGGGTTGGCTACCATAGCTTCTCAGGTCTATGAGTGCCAGCTGGGGTGCTCAGGGTATCTTTAGAGGAACATCTTATTTTAATTATATGGTCTGTTGGCACATATAATTCCTCAGTCCAGACAAGGAGTTTACTAGATTTTCAGGGTAGAATGACTTTCTTTTTTTTTTTTCTTTCTTTCTTTCTTTCTTTCTTTCTTTCTTTCTTTCTTTTTTTTTTTTTTTTTTTTGGCTTTTGGGGATGGGTTTCTCTGTGCAGCCCTGGCTGTCCTGGAACTCACTCTGTAGACCAGGTTGGCCTTGAACTCAGAGATCTGCCTGCCTCTGCCTCCCAATTGCTGGGTAAAGGAATGCACCGCCACTGCCTGGTCAGAATGGCTTTTAAGAGAAAAAGGTGTGGACAGGAAACATGGAGTGCTGAGGTTAGCCCCCTGAGTGTGGAGCAATATTTCTAAGTCTTTGCCAATTGTATTCTTTGGTCTTTTGCTGCTTATTTCAGTTATGTGGCTATAATTGAGGAGTGTTTTAATTTTCTTTAGAGAGATACATTCTAAAAATGTATAGCAAAGATGAACTATGACTTAAACATTGCTTTCAGTGCTGAGAAAAACAAAATAGCATTATATATGTTTGTCCTGAAGCAAGAGCTTACAGAGACCTGCTTTTCTAAGCAACCAGCTGTGAGATAACCTGCCCTACATCTCTCTCCTCAGGGGCTTCGTCTGCTACCATGTTGATTTTCATTCTCCCAGCGGCTTTTTATCTCAAACTTGTCAAGAAGGAACCTCTTAGGTCACCCCAAAAGGTTGGGGTAAGTAAGACTTGCAATGTTCCCGCTGTAAACATCTCAGCTACATAGAGGAAGTCAGAAAACACACATGGCTTAGAAAAACAAAACAAACAAGATCCCAAAATAAGCAAGACCCAAGAGCTAAAAATGGGTCACGCAACAGTTGAGGGAGAGAGGAATTCTAACATTCAGAGGATTCTAGGATTTCAAGTAGCAAATATCTAAATATTTTTGTTGGGTTCTTCTACGTGGCAAATGCAGTCTTGGTGTATTTCCCATGAGCATGTATGTTGCATGCACACTGGCATCCAGTGCCAGGCTGGATATGATGTGACATTTTAAGAAAGTACCGGGCTCCCTCCTGGTGTGAGCAATGGCAGTAATTTAGTCCCGTTTACTAGATTCTCAAGGGCAAAATTGGCCTTCATTTCCCTTCTACCAAACCATTTCTATATGCTCTGTAAAAAATAGAATCAATCATTTTTCAGTTAATCTTTTCAGGTATAAAATATCATCTTATTAAACTATGGCATGCATATACCCTTCCCACAATAAAGAACATGTGTGTGGCAATAATAATAATAATAATAATAATAATAATAATAATAATAATTACCCATGATTAAGTATTGGTGACCAGTTAAAGGGGTCTTCTTTTAAAGCTTGGAAAGAATGCTTCTGAATCCAAGCTTGAGTCATTGATCTCTTGGGGTACCCAGGAATGTGAGGGCAACCTGATTACAGAGCCCTCCTGGCGTCTTTTCCCCAAATTTGGACTCTATGTGCTCCATCTTGCTTGGGTGTCTGCAGCAGTGTGCCCTGGGAAAAGCATTCATCTTGACCAGATATAAATTGGGTAAAGTCATCTTCTAGCCTCCTACTAATGACAGCCTCCACCTGCTGCTTTCCAATGGGTAGAATTAGAAGACTGTTCTGTGTGGAATATTGAAGAACTCATCCAGTTAAAATTCTGAAGTATGGATGTTCCCAATATCCCTACTTACAAAGATACCTATACTTTTGTCTGTTTTTAATCATTTTATTCATGTGATCAGCTGTATCATCCAAGCTGCTCTCACCATGTCTGGCTCTTTCTACCCAAGAGGTCACGAGTATTTCCTATATCATTCAGTCTTCATCTATCACTTAATTTTTGGTAGCCCCAACATTGTAATGTACCAAATCAATCAACTATTACTCTCTTCTCAGCTCTATTCTACTTGTTCTCTCTCCTTTCTCCACGAGGGGCCTAAATTGACTTGACCGTTGTCACTAAGAATATACAAAGCACATTTCCACCCTGTGGCAATTTCTCAAACGAACTGAGCTGTCCTCTGCCTCTGCTCTCTAATGTGCTCCCTCTGAATTGCAGGCTTTGATCTTCCTTGTGACTGGAATTATCTTCATGATGGGAAGCATGGCACTCATTATAATCGACTGGATTTACAATCCTCCCAATCCAAAGCATCATTAATCCTGGGAAAAGCTTTTCTATTGGAAATGGCTGAAGTTATGCTCCAGAGGACATTTTAGTTGCTTTGACTGGGATGTGGTTCTGAGGAAATTATGAGAAGACAATTTCTAGTTCCATTGACTGACCCCTGTGGAAGAGAAATTTATGGGTTTGGTCGGGAATGGCAAATGATGCATTAAAAATCTGTGGCGCACATTTCAACCCAGGATTTCTGGTGCAGTGTGTGATGCCCAAGGTGTGTTTTGCAATTGTACAAGCAGAACCTGTTTGGCTGCGTGTCTTGGTCAGCAGACAATAGCATGCCCCCATTGCTCACTCCCCACACTTCACCATCCCAGATTAGCAAAAAGTTGTTTTAATGCCCCAGTGGCGAAGCTATCATCACTTAAGACTATCTCCCATCCTACACCAACACTAAGGGTCTATTGACTGACTAAGGCAGACATGTATCTTGGGAACTGTCCCTGTGAGGTTCATAGATGACAGTTACCAGTCTAGAATACTTGGTTTCAATACTAAAAGACTAGTTCGTCCAACTTGCTTATTATACTGATTAATATAAACAAATTTTTTATGGTAAATGTTAAAATATCTCATTAAATGGGAGCAGTGTTTGATTATCAGGAAATAACAACACCAAGATAATACTTTCAGCTAACTGCCTCGTGAGGCAGCATCTGCTTTTTTTCATGTTGTTCCTGAAATTTTTGTCACACTTGTCTTTGAACAAGACTTTCCCTCGTCTTCCATTCTCACGCATAATTTTCAGAAGACCATAATTCATGTGGAGACGCACTACCCAGTATTGTTTGATACATTTTTTATTTGATAAACATTCAGTGCAGGAAACTGTGATTTTGCTATATATGTTTGTATATATAATCTCATTCTGTAGTTATCAGAATGTTGACATATGGTACATTGGATTTTTATTTTTTACATGTGTAGTTTTCTTTCTTCACAGTTATATTACCGGGTTGGGGACAGAGAATTAAGAGATTGGGCTCAGAAATACATTGTGTATGTATGCACCCATTAGAGACATCTAAAACTTAAAATCAAATTGTACATAGTTCAGTAATGCTCTTCACTGTTTACAACACTATACTCATACATGGGAAAGTAGCAAAGAAAAGGGCCTCATTTGTAAATGATTTTCAATACTAGCATTGGTCTTTGAATTTAGCATGTCTAGAATAGGACCCTGCTCCTTTTAGCTCGCATGGGAATTTGCTGACATTCATCTGTCATTAATAATATTAAGTGGTTAGTAATAAATGCACTAACATGGCATGGAAACACAGACTACACCACATTTGTTCACATCCATAGATGCTTACATGGGATGGAGTTCAGTTGCTACTTACTGCCTAGAGTTTTTGGCATTCACTACTATTTTTTTCAATTATTTGTTGTTTGCTTTACACTTCAATAAAGCCAAGTATGAAATATATGTATCATACTGATAATAATCATATTGTCATCCCAAAACAGTTTTCTGCGGTATGCCTAAAAATATATATTTGTTTCATGTATCATTTTCTGAAGTTATAATGCTATAAAATGGTGTGCTTTGTGATAGCAATTGAGCATTACTAGGAACTATCATAACTTTTGATAGTTTTGACTTGGGAGAGAAAAAAGATCACAAAATAGCATCTTTAAGATGTTTCTCCATTTTCATTCACCCAACAAATAAACCAAGATAGGAAATGGAAACAGTATGTTGCAAATATTAAATATGTTTAGTCTGAACATATTTAAATGTAAATATAAAAGGTTAGTCCAAAGATATTGGAAAACTGTAAAATCTGTATATATTTGAGTATTTTACATTGAGAATGACTAACTTGAAAGTATCTACATTTGTAGTTATATAAATATTCAAGAGCAATATGAAAGTGCCAAAGACTACACACAGCACCGTTCTTTCCCATGGCCATTTTCAGGGTTAGGGTTTGCACAAGCTGCAGGGCAGATTTGCAGAGTACCTTGTTCTGGCAAATTTAACCCATTTGTAAACAGATACAAATTTTATTTTCTTATATCATTTATAAGGTGGTTCAATGTACTGGGAAGATTTTTTTTTATTACAGAGACTGTATATTGGTATATAATAAATGAACTTTTCAAATGACCCAGCTGTGATATTCCTTCCCAGTAAAGAAGACTGGGGGTTATTATTTGAACATAAAACAAAATTGAAAGTCTAAATATCACCCATTTTAAACTCCTGCATGTTTCATTGGGCATATGCAGAAGGTACAAGTCCTTCATCCCCCGAAGACACAAAAGATCAATGCCTTCATCTCACACACATACACATACTATTGCTGCTGTGACAAATTACCACACATAGAGAAAGTTTAAAGCCAGGCTTGGGGTCATGTGCTTCTCATCTAGCACCAGGAAACAGAAAAATTGTCCATTCGAGGCCACCCTGGGCTACACAGTAAGGCACAATCTCAAAAAAAAAAAAAAAAAAAAATCAGAATATCAATAGCATTATGGTTGTGGAAGTCAGATGTCCTAAAATCAAGGTCCGGGTTGCTCTGCCTCTTTCTGGAAGTTTCAGGGCTTGATCTCATCTATTCCTTTGCCTTTTCCAACTTCTAGAAGCCATCTAGATTTCTTGGCTCCTCACACCTTCCTCCATCTTCAAAGTTCATAATGCATGGTCTTCCAATTCAGCTCTCCCTCCCTTCCTCCCTCCCTCCCCCCCTTAATCCCTTTGAGAATTCTTGTGATTGCAAGGGTTTTCATTCAGATAAGAACCCTAATCACATCCATGAAGTCTTCTTGCCTAATCTGCAAGGACTAAGACATAAGGAGGGGGTGCAATCTTTTCTACCACACCCACCACACACATTTCCTAGCCTATACCGCGGACTGTGCTTGAATTTACTTGTATGCCTGATATATGTGCAGATTACTCCAGATACTGCAGATGTCTCTGAAGGATATAGAATGATGACCCTAGCCAGGCTGGATGATAGGATGGGAGGGAGCTGAAGTAAAGAAGAAAGAGGCTGCAGGCCACTGCGAACAGCAAGACCCATCCTTCCTGCTGGGAAGTTCATTTTGTCTTAAACTAAAGAAGTGCTTGTGGTCGAGTCTTACAGATGCACATCTGGTTTGTTTCTTTACATTTGAGTCATCCTTTAAAAAAAATTACTAAAGGAAGATTGAACCAGAGGAAGGAATGTAGGCTGACTAATATCGTGATGTATATGTTTCTAAGCTCCTTGAACATCTTGGAAGCTCAGGCATCTCGTAGGCACTTTCAGGAAGAGGTGCTAACCTATACTCCTAGAGTTTTCCGTATGTGAGTCCAGTACACAGTGGGGATAACAGCAGCATAAAGGGACATCCCAGTGAGAGAGCAGTGTTCTTTTTACTACGTAAGTTCCTCTTGATTCAGAAGCACTTATGGCAGAAAAATAATTCTGTGGAAAATGGAAGTATCCATGATTGTTAAGCAGAAATTAAACATTGACCCATAAGAGTTGTATTTTACATATGCAAAAATGAAAAGGCTGTAACAAATGTTGTATTTCATGAAACATGAACAATGTTATACTTTTCTCTTACATATATACAGGAGTTTTAAATTAAAAACCTCTGTCTCAAGTTCTAAAAGTCATCTTCAGTAATTAGATTTTTTAAAAATTCCCAATCTAAAGAACATTGCAGTCTGCTATGGGAAGATGTGTCTATTCTCCCACAACAAACAGAGAAAATTGCTCCTGTGGGTTCCACCCTCTTCCACTGAGCCTCTGGGACAGAAGGGTCTCAGCCACTGTGAGACCCAGCGTCTGGGACTCCTGTCTACTCAGAAACACTAACATATCAGGGTCTGCTTGCTGGTAGATCCTCTCACATTGAGTCTTCAGATAGTGAAACATTTGTACTTTTTCTGTCAAGCTGGAAACACCCTTCACCAGCAGAGACACCACCACAGCCTGGTCTGGGGAAAACAGTTCCAGGTCCCAAGCATCATTAGCAAAACTCTGTGGACAAAACTGAATCATGAAAAGCAAGCAAAGGAAATAATAATGACTGGCAGTGTTCTCTGCAAAGTAGGAACCTGAAGGACCAACTCAGCTTGTTCTGCCAAAGTTCAGAGGTCACTTTCCTATGGAACATGCATGTCCAGTTTAAACAGCACACTGTCAAGCAGTCAATAAGAACAGGTTCTTGTCTAGTGACTAACTATTGCCACAAAGAAAGTAGACTCCATATGGAGTTTCTTCGATGCCCATTTTTCTCCTGAAGAAGATTGGCGCTACCAGGAGCAGATCTGTTTCACTGTCTAGAAAAGTCTAAGTTCTCAGAATATTTTAAATGCCATATTCTGTAGGTCTTAGACGTGTTTAAAGATTACCTATTTAATTGAAATATGTTTTTTATACCTAAAAATATAACTAACATGCATTTCTTAATTATACATTACAATTTTAAATCAGTTATATAAACATCATACCTTAAACATGAGTAGAAAAATACAGCATAATAGAATTGACCTTAAATTTGTATCAATAAACCAAAATCCATATCAATATAAATATTTTGAGACTAACAGCTGATTTCTGGATTAAAGTAAATCTAATAATCTGATTTTTAAAATCACTCATATACCATATCTCTTTTTTCTTCTTAGAATGAGATTAACTATGAACATTAACCATTTATAATGAAAACAAACATTTATAAACAATATTTTGGGAATTTGGGCATAGTTTTCCATTACTACTTCATGCTGACTAAGGAGCACTGGCAATCTTACAGATTCTTGAGACTGGATCATTTTAGTCTGAAGCCCTGAAGCTGATGTGACCATCTCTTGCCATCAGAGAATTTTCAGATGGTCTTGGTTGATGAAACTATAAGAGCCTAGAAGCAATCCACAGGTTCTCATCTTCTGTGGAAACAAAAGCAGAACTCTTCTAAATCAATATATGCTTAGACACAAATTATAAAGTCAAGATACCTTTAAAATAAATATTCTTGTTTAATTTAGTAGCCTTTGCTATCAATTGTCTTTCTGCAGTTAGCTCATTAACAGTTAAGAAATTAAAAGAAAATATAATAATAACTATAATTCAGATTCTGTGTCTATTTTCCATTTTCACGTGGCTTGTTATATTTTATTACTCTATTTCTCTTTTTAAAGACTTTCTCTACCTTCTTTCTTTTCTCTCTGAAGCCTATGTACATTTTACACACACTGTAACCTACTTACAGGGTTTTTTTTTCCATTTTAATCTGTTTCATTGTGAATACACCAGAAGGGCTTTGAAAATACTCCCACTCTCTTAAAAAGCCACATTTTTTTTCAGAAAAAGCTGAGTCAGGAAAGTCTCTTAAAGGGGCCGCATTATTTTTCACCGCTAGCAAACAGCAGACCCAAGAAATGCTGCTACTAAAAAACCATCTTTGAATCTGTTTCCTTTTTGTTCAAAATAAACAGAAACCTTAAATCAATCACATGCTACTGAGACTCCTGTGAGACTTCTGGAACCAGCCTGGTTGCAGCTTAATTCCCTCAGCCAGTCCATGCCATTTTGCTTGTGGCCTGAATGCCATGCTATCTCTGTACAATGACCCTCTTCAGATTCACAATCTGAAAACTGCTTTTGGTTCAGTTTCTGTGATCTAGAGCCCTTTCTAATCTTTCTCAGGCTTTATGTGGGTGTTTGCTTAGCCACCCGTCGCTGCTTAGGCTCCCCAAAATGACTTGGATACTTATATTAACTTCATGCTGTTTGGTCTATGGCTCAGGCACATTGCTACCTAGTTCTTTCATCTTAACTCAACCCATTTCCATTAATCTGTCCTGCCACTTGGCCCGTGGCTCACCTATGTTCCTTACATGTTTCTTCCTGGTTGCCTGGCTTGATCTGTCTGACTCTGCCCTTCTTTTCCTACCTATTCTGATTCCCCACCTACTTTTTCTATGGTGCACGACGTGGGCCAAAACTCCTTTATTTAAGGATTGATATTCATAGCATATAGAAAAACATTCCCATATCACCAATAAAACTACAATTTGAATGAAAAAGGACACGTTACTAATTCGAACTCTAAAAACAAGTCAAATGACAAAGATTTTAAAGGTACCCACTCTTAAAGTTCAACAATGAATCATAAGTTGTTTTTGAAAAACTAACATATTCTAACAAAGAAAGTTAAAGAACCAAACAAATATAAATGTAGCATAGAATAATGCAGTAGCATAAAGTTAAACTTGTTGAATATACTAATGGGAAGTAAAGACAAAGGAAAGTAGTGTCAATGAACTCAAATAAATTTAGTATCTGAACAGTAGGAGGAAAGAAGATGAAAACAAGATATAAATCCCTCAAGGTACAGTAAGTCGAGGCTGCCATGGAACAAAATACCAAAATAAATTAGACATTTCTGTTATTAGATTTCCAGAAGAAGCTTGAAGCTGAAACCTACATATTCAAAAAGCTGAGTAAATCTCAAGAAGTATAAATCTCTCCAAGAAGTATAAATTATTATGCTAATAATCTCTGAAAACTAATGTCAAGGAAAACAATCTTGAAAATATTTTGAGACAAAAATCCACACTGACTACAGGGGAACTATAATACAAAAGTCTAAGGATTCCTCATGGTGCTCAGAAAGAAAAATGCTAGCATCTTTAAGGAGAGAAAGAGAATTGGATGGCATGGCAACTTCCATACTCAGCAAAAGTATCTATTGGGCAGCAAAGTAAAATAGCTACAATCCCCCAAAAAGAGAAGTGAAAAGAGCTTTTTGTGGACCTTTTAAAATTATTAACAATAATAATAATAATAAGTTAAAAATAACAAAACAAATTCTCCAATCAGAAAGTTGTTGATAAAAAAAAAATGTTAGAACACAGAAAAGAAAAAAGGAAGGAAAGAAAGAAATACACGTGACTATGATGATAGACAAGAAATACAGGGGACTGTGATAGACAAAGTATCTTTTTCTCTGTGAACTTCATAGATATATTTTTGAGACAAGGTCTCC
Organism: Phyllotis vaccarum; assembly: GCA_033318265.1. Taxonomy (NCBI): domain Eukaryota; kingdom Metazoa; phylum Chordata; class Mammalia; order Rodentia; family Cricetidae; genus Phyllotis; species Phyllotis vaccarum. The sequence continues at coordinate 60,827,130 of JARWLC010000001.1, read as the reverse complement.
CTATACGGCCCTGGCTACCCTGGACCTTACTCACTATGTAAACCAGGGTGGCTTTAAACTCACAGAAATCCACCTGCTTCTGCCTCCCCAATTCTGGATTGAAGGTGTGAATAACCACACCTGGCCATAAATACATTATTATCAAAAAAAAAAAAAGTTATACTCTGATCCCCAAAAAATTTAATAGGGAAGATAATGGTTTGAAAAGAAGTGGTGGATCATATTACATTCGGTTTGGATGATATTGATAGCAGTGAACTATATTAAGTCACATACACAGACATAAACATGACACAGAGAACCATCACTTTAAAACAATACAAAGAAATATTCAAAAACATAAATAAACAGGGGCTTATAAAAATATGTTTTGATAACTCTCTAAACTCCAAGAAAGCAGAAGAGAAAAATAAATAAAATAGAATAGATAATAAAAAAGCAGAGTTAAGCATTTACATATTTATAGCTACTTTACTGGCAAGTGTGATCTAAATATTTCCAAAAATAGCGATTGGAAGAGCACATAAATCCACAACCTAATAGTTACATGCTGTTTGTTAGAAATTGACTTCAAGTTCAATGACCTGGGTAGGTAGGAAGAAAAAGATATAAAAATAAATTATAGAAAAGGAAATGTCTGTATTAATTAAGTGATAGGAGGTCCAAGGAGTATAATTTGGCCCTACCATGTACATAATGATAAAAAAGGATCACCTCATCAGAGAGAGGGAACCATTCTCACACATCCAAGCACATCTACCACAGTCCAGCCACAGAACAAAAATGTATAATCATGAAAAGATACAAATAATTCCACAATTATAACTAAAGACTTCCACAACCATCTTTGAGAAACTGATAGAACAGTCATCAGAGGGACTGAGAAGATGGTTCATTGGGTAATATACTTACTGTGCAAGTGTAGAGACCCAAGTTCAAACCCCAGCATCTACATAAATGCCAGGTGGTCACAATTAGTACATCACTGATATATTCTCAGAGCATCTTGTGATTTCTGTTTCTTTATACTTAACACATACCACACTGGCTCATTCTTTGTCCACATACCCTCCAAGATGGATACTCTGTGAGGGTAAACTCTGCCTGTCTTGCTCACTGTTAGCACACCCAGCCTTTTGCATAGCATTAGGCTACACTGGCTGCAATTTCTGATGAGTGACTTTATTTCTAGCGGTCCACTAGAAATCTCTTGCTGGGTATCAGACACAGCCAATCTCTTCTGACCCAAAAAGCCATGAGAACATAGTTACAGGTGACTTCTGTTCCACACAACAGCAAACACCTCATCAGAGCTCAGAGACAAGCCCAGGGCAGCATCTCTGAGAGCAGGACATAGGGCCACTAAGGAGAAGCTTGTAAACTTAGGAATGAGATGCTGGAAAGATGCCTCCATGGTTAAGAGTATGGGGATTCAATAAAAGCTTCAGAAGTTTTGGAGATATCAGAGGGAATCTACCCACAGTCTATGTGGGGAGTTAATAAAAGCTCCAGAAGTTCCAGAGCTCTAACCACAGTCAGTCTAGGAGAATCAGAGAGTGGTAATTCATGGCACAGGGAGTATCGTGGGAGTGGTGACCTGCGCCCTTAATCCCAATTGAGTCGAGGTCATTTAGATTACAGAAGGAATTCCAGGCTCCCAAGCAGGCAGTGGTGGGGCCACGCCTTAATTTACCTTAAGAGTATTTAAGGCGGGGATAGAAAGCCCAGGAGGAGAAGCCAAGGGAAGCCAGGCTGAGGAAGCTGGAAGACAGCTGGGTAAGATCTGACTGTGGTGTTTATTCTCTCTAATATCTCCGACTTCCTCAGAGATCTATCCCTGAGTCTCATTTATTCATGGGACATAAGAGTTTTCACTGCTGTGTCAGTTCACAACTACCTGTAACTCCAGCGTCAGGGGGTCTGATGCTTCTGATCACTACTGGCACATACACAGACACACACATACACACAATTTAAAATGGGATTGACAAGAAATCCCCAATGGTGCAACAGTCTTGGTTGCTCATATCTTGAGGGTAACCAACAGCTATTTAGTTAGACCTAAAGCTCACTAATAGCTGGTTCTAAAAACTTAGCCAAGAACCTTGGCTAGAGAGGCCATAGGCTCTGGAGGAGATTCCCCAGAGGCTCCGGTGTCCCGCAGCTCCCAATGGGACATCTACAACAGAAACCCAAGGCTCAGGAAGCTTCCTCAAAGAGAAACCAGAAAGATGGTAAGAACCTGGGGACCAGGGTGACTGCTTTGTGATAGTATTATTTAGACAAGACAGGGATGCTGCACCCATGAACGCTCAACAATATGGCTGCCTGCACAGGACCCACAAAGAACACACCAGGTGACATGCCAACATAGATGGAGGAAAATTTAACAAGGCCAATCCGAGCTGAGGAGCAGTCAGTGAAAAGTGATGGAGAAAGAGCCAGCTTCCCCCCAGGGATAGGACTCTTTCATTCCTAAGCCCTCAAAACATGCATATATTATATATACACATATATAAAAATGTATAGATATATGTATATATCTTAATGTATGTATGCATACTAATAGATGATAGCTAGCTAGATAGATGATATAGATAGATGATAGACATATATGTATATAAAAATGAAAATATAAAAGAGAGATCAATTTGAGAGATGGTGGTTAGGGTCCTGTCAGGAACTAGGGAAAGAAATTAAAGCACATTTATATGTAAAATTCGCCTGAGTTTACATTTCCTTTCTTCTTAAGGCTGAATGGCACTCTGCATGCACATACTGTGTCTTCCTAATCCATTCTTCCTTCTCCCTTGTGGGGAAAATGCCCCAGTTACCATCAGATGCCTAAGAATTTCTCTTCCATTTTTTGGCTACATGTCTAGAAGTGGGTCCTCCTAGGTCACATGGAAAATTTAATTTTTTGACAGTCTCCATCCCATTTTCCATGGAGGCTCTGCCATTTTGCATTCACAGCATCCTGTTTTTATATATTTATAATGTTAAACGTGTCTGACAGTAATTATGTGTATATCACGAACATTTTTTTAAGCCTTTCCTGGTTTTTGGTAGCTTTTCCTATTATGTCTTTTTCACATAACAGCACTGTGTTTTGACTTATTCCATTATATCCTTTCTTTTTCCTCACAGGGCATCAACGCACTGTGTTTTAAACTTTTAAGTGTATCTAGTAATTTAGTCCTGAATGTGCTGCTAAGGAGAAATTATTTTCTTTCCCGGTAATCAGAAGTCTTTCTCTGGTTTGGGAATGTCATTTCCGTCTTATAGAATTCTTACATGGGGCAGAGGCTTTCTCTTCAGTTTTGTTGACTTGAGCTTGAGTGGAAACAACCACATGATCTTCTCCAGTCCTTCAGCAAGCATATAATTAAATGCTTTGAGTGGGCAAAGTCAATCATGATCCCAATTACACCCAAGAAGGGATTTGAAATAAATGAGTACACAGAGGCTTCCTATGAAGAGATTAAGATCGACTTGGGAGCTATAGAACAGGCAGATAATTACTTCATGGTAATAAAGAACACCAGTAACATCAACACAGCCTGTACACGGGCACAGAAGTGCTGAGTCATCCATTGTGGGGCAGAGGTAACTTCCCAGGAAAGGAAATCATCGGGAGCGATGTTCAGAACATAGAAATGGGTATGGCTGGCTAAGAAGTACAAACACTTGGGAAGGGAGAGCCAGGGAGAAAAGAAAAATGGAAAATGGAGAGAAGGGAAGAAAAAGGAGTGAGGGATGGAGAGGGGAGAGGGAGGGTGGGAGAGAGAAGGAGAGAGAGAAAGAATCCCATAGAGACAGCTCCAATGGGCAAATCAGATTGTCTAGACCAGAAGCCGTGGTTTCACATGATGACTACAAGCTTTACAAACAGAAACTGCCTAGGTTTAAACACTTCCTGCCTTTTTGAGCTTAGCAAACTTTCCTGAACTGTCTATGCCTCAATCTCCTCATCTCCAGATTCAAAGTAACTACTGTGAATCAGTGTACATAATGTATCCTGCATGGTGCCCATCACCTCCTAAAAGTTCTCACTCTCAGAACTGTTGAAACCCATAATCCAGAGAAGAGGCTCAGACCCCTGGGTGTTATCGCACGCTCTCAGCTATCACATCCTGATGCCTGCAGTGTCCTTCACGGAAAAGCACCTATGGCAAAGTGTTTCCGTTATGGGGATGAAAGCCCAGAAGTGATCTGTGGTCAGTTAAGGATTCAGCCATTGTCAGACCCAACAGGACTCCATGTAGTACCAGTGTGAGCCTCAGCTGGCTGCGATATAAACCACACATCGCCATTTTCTAGTACAGTCCAGTTTGGACATCAGCTGTACCTGTATCCTGAGAGCAGCCCCATTCACTCAGCCATACTTGGAGTTAGAAGATAAATGTAATAGCCACATGACAGTAAATTTTAACTGTCAACTTGACACTATATCTAGAGTTACCAAGGAACATAGCCTTAGTGATGGGTTATAGATTGAGTTGGCCTGTGGGGGATTGTCTTGTAACTTTAATTGAGGTGAAAAGACCTTCCCACTAGGGCAGCATCATTCCCAGGTTTTGGGTCCTGTGTGTGTAAGAACAAAGAAAAACTGAGAAGTAAGCATGTGTACATCATTCTCTCTGTGGTTTGTATTTTTGGAGATGCGGGGGGGGGGGGGGGGGGGCGGGGGGGCGGGGGGGGCGGGTCTTTATTTAGTTGGTTAGATTTTTTAAGACAGAGTCTCACTATGTAGCCCTAGCTGTCCTAGAACTCACTCCATAGACCAGGCTGGCCTCTAACTCACCTGCTTCTGTCTCCTGAGTGCTGGGATTAAAGGAGTGTCCCCCTGCACCTGGCTTTTCCTCTCAGCTCCTAACTGTGGATGTGACTAGCTGGCATTATCGAGTTCTGCCTCAGCTTCTCTGCAGTGATGGAGTGTAACTGAGCAAAGAGAAGCTTGCTGCCTCAGGGGCTGAGATTTCTGAATACTGTGTCCTTTATATGGCCAGTCCCAGAAGAGGGAAAGACGGTGAGTCCTGTTTAATAGAAAGTTTAATAGTCTATTAAGCCAACTTGAAGTACAGGAAGAAGAAAGTTGCTGATATCTCTGAAGACCACAGGTGAACGAGATTCAGGGGCCTCTGCTCAGCATCCTGGACCTGCACACCCCAAATCTCAAAGGACACTTTGCATGTGAACTTCACAGAGCACCAACTGGCAGGATCTGGTACCACTGCTCAGAGTTTCTGGCACCTATCTCTGCCACCGTGCCGTGCCCTCTATTCTATCTGTGTGAGTTACTTTGGTATTGCTATGGCTAACTCACTTGATGGAAACAGCTCAAGAGATATTTGAGCTTGGCTCGTTGTTCCAGAAGGTTCAACTTGTCACTATGGGGAAGGCTCAACAGATTGGACCTCAGCGTGCATGGTGGGTCAAGAAACAGAGACTTTTTTCTCTTTCTTTCTTTCCTTCTTTCTTTTTTTCTTTTTTCTTTTTTGTCTGTCACATGGATGGTGCTACTCACTTTCAGGGTAATTTTATTTCTTCTCAGTTACACCTGTTTATGAATGTCCCCACAGACACACGTCACCAGTTTTCTAATGGAATCTAAATTCCATCAGGTTGATAATGAAAATTAACAGAAGACGCTCTTCAAGGTCTAAAAAACACCTTGCATTTATATTCTGATTTAAAATGTATAAGTAAAAATGGATGTGTAAAGAATAGTTGTGAGTTCAGTTTCAATTATTCCTGGCGTTTTCTCATGACTCAGACCCACTCTTATGAAGCAGGCAAATATAAAACCAGGGATTTAAAACAGTGCAAAAAGAAACCTGTGGAAGAATGGAGTAGTTTTATTTACAATGTTTACATTTAATTACATGAAATTAGACTCAATACTCAACATTGATTGGTTTCCTTGTAATACATTATCTACTACAATAATGGGATTTAGACTCCCTGTCCTAAAGCCAAGATCCCCTGCAGTGTTTTTCACTCAAGAGCAAGATGGAGAAGAAATTAAGTCCTTCTTGGATAACATCCAAGGTAGTTTAATCTCTGAAATGCTAAAAGAAAATCGCTACAGGGCATGAAGGGCCCAGAGTACGGCTGAAGTATGTCAATTGGAAAGAAGTAGACACAGTAAAGTTTAGCTCCTTAGCCTGTGTCTGGAAATACTTAACATGCTTTGCAACTCATAGTGAAGTTAAAAGAAAAGTACTAGCAAATGTTTCTAGAAATTTCTATTCGTAAGAAAGACAAGGAAGGGAAGGACAGGAAGACAAGGTTCCACCAAAGAGCTGAGAAAGAAAAAGTTGTGATCAAGAGGGAACAGTATAGTCACCACCACCCCCAAAGCCCAGTCCTTTCATCACTGGCACCCTGGGAACCATTTGGCTCACAAGAAGATGAAAGTGGGCGACAGCTGTCCAGGGTCGGCTTTTCCCCACTCACAAGCAGTGCTGGCTGGTAACGACGAAATGATTGAGCATTGCCTCGTCCTTCATGTGCTAAATGTATTTCAGCCATGTGCCAAAATAAAACCCCTTGCCGGTCTCTAGTCCCCTACAGATGACACTGATGCTGCAGGGCTCCAGGTAGACTCCATGCAGTCAGGAAATAGACGAAAAACAGATAAAGACTATAATTCCTTTTCCACGTACTTAAAATAATCACAAAGCTTGGGTCAAATGGACATGTGCAGGCATGATTTGGAAGTTTGAAATGAGTGGGAGCAAGGTAAAAGTTGTTTCCACAAAACTTCTAGAATACAGTGTCATGCAGGTGTTTGTGTATTAGTTCTGGGAGAAGCTGGTCACTTAAGACTATGCCAGCCTCTGTGGGTGTGAAGGGGAGGGGGGGCAGGGCACTGTCTCCTGATCAGCATCATAGGCTGGGAAAAAGGAGTTCAACGCAGCAGACATGGTACTCTCATTCCTGAGACACAGGCTCCCTCAGAGGACCTGTTCTCCAGCCCACTTCAGCAGTTATTCCCTGAAGCTCAACGCAGTCTTTTCTTCTTCTGATCACCCCATCCTCTATCCCATCTAACTTTCTACCACGATGGCCTGAAGGCTTCAGCTGCTACTGAATTCATACCAAGTTGCCTTGCCTGACTGGTTATCAAGACGTGCTGGGTTGGAGGATGGAGGAGACCCAGCCACCATTATCAAAATAGCTCACTAAACTGTTACCTAGAGTCATATGAAGAAATGAGTTTACAGACGGTCACTGATGTCATAGGATGGCATGAGAAGCGTCAGAAACAGGAACTGTGGTGCTTGATATCTTCCCACTGTACCCCAGAGCCTCAACAGAAGTGATGTATGGCTACAGTTCACCAGAGGAACATTTCTTTTCTTTTCTTTTTTTAAAGTGTTGTTTATTTATTATGTTTACAGTGTCCTGCCTCCAGGCCAGAAGAGGGTGCCAGATCTCATAACAGATGGCTGTGAGCCACCATGTGGTTGTTGGGAATTAAACTCAGGACCTATCTCAAGAAGTTGTGGACTGGGAATTCAGTCTCTCTGACATGAACACATTGGCTGAGAGGCAGAATGGTGAGGATTCTAATTACGCTTGTGATGAACGAGGTCTCTGAGTTTCCCTGGCTCTCCTGGCCATCGTGGAATGGCACAATTACCTTCTCATTTGCTGGGTAAAGCTCCTTCTTTCCAGTGAGATGACCCATTTTCTTCATGTTTCAACCACATCACCTTGTGGCCCTTAGACCTTCAATACAGGATCATCTAACACACCCCAGCCAAATCATCAGCCAAACCCAGGAGGAAAGTATATATCTACCAAAAGTCAATGGCAAAGCCTGCTCTGGTAACTGCTTGCCTTGTTCCTGCAATTAGACACTTTGACAAAATCAACTTACAAGGGCTTATGCTGGCCCACACAGTTGGAATGTACAGGACATCACAGTGGGGAAATTACAGAGGTAGGAGGATGAAGTGGCTAGTCACATGACATCCGGGGCCAAGAAGTAAAGAGCAGTGAAGTCTTGTATTCTGCTGGCTTGCTCCTTAGTTCAGGATGGAGACCAGACAATGGGCTTTCTCTAGGCTGGGTCTTCCCACTTTCATAACCTAATCAAGAAAACCCTTCATGGTCTTGCCTAGATGCTAGTCTAGTCAAAATAACCTCTCACGGGAGTGCCTGGAGGCTGGTCCCAATGGGATTCTAGAACCTGTCAAGTACATTCATTCAATACTATGACATCATTCAATTTGTCTATTGCCATGCAATGTGCCATCCCAAGACAGTGGCTTAAAGCCACAGAACTTTTATCTGGCTCCTGACTCTGTCAGTCTGGGCTGAGCATGGCATACTGGTTCTTCTGGCTTGGGTTTCATCAATTGTCAATGACCAAGTTCACATATGCTCTGGGACAGCAGAGACTGTACACTTATTGGACTTAGGTCTACAACTTGCAGACTATTGATTTCTCTACAACCTAGCCATCTGAGCTGGTCAGAAGCACATTCATTTTCCAACAGTAGGGAAATAGAACACTCCCCAATGAAATGCTGCCAAGATCTTAGAGCCATTCTTCCAACCTACCCAAGAGCAAGCAAGAGCACTAAACTTGTGAAAACATGAGAAAACAGAACGCAGAGACTAGCATGGGCCAAGAACTGTAGTTTATGTCAGCTGGCACTACTGTGCTCTGAAATCCGGAGTTCATGGTGATGCTAGTCTTTGATGGCTTGGTTACCATAAAGTCTGTGACCGTATGTGGAAGTAGAAACACTGATGTATATAACATAGAAGAAGTCCATAGGCTACTAGAAATATGAACGATCCAATAAATGGCCACATGCCAGGGACAGGAGTTTCCCCATGGTTATGTTTAAGACTGTACTGGCCCTCTCATGGCCATATAGCACATAGGGTCATGTCACAATCACATAGATGAGTTATATAGGATGCAATATTGCTTCACTCTCTCTCTGGACACTCCACTAGGCCGACCCCACTCACTACGAGGCTGTGAAGCATCTTACCAGTGTGTACTATGGCGTTATCACAAGGAACTTTCTCAAGAGGTTCTGGGACACTAGACTGAGCTGAGACTGGAAATTTCTAGAGACTCTGGTGCCTTCCTGATGTGATTCCAATCAAACCTCTACTTTCAGGTTTAGGACGTAAATTTGGGAGGCAACACTGTATAATCAACTGAGGAAAGTTCTAGAAGGAAAAAGAGAAAGTAAAGACAATGGACACCTATAGGTTCTTCTCAACAAAAGAACCAGTACATCGATAGATAGAGCTAAGAGTTTAGTTAACTATTTTAAAAATAAAAATTTCTTCTAAAAAATAACATGCCTTTTTACATTAAAATAAAGTTAAAAGTCATCCTTTATCTGGACTATATTTTTTAGATAGTGTAAATAGATAGAGACAGACCTACACTAACAAAAGCAAGCAGAGAAGTATTAAAAAACAATTAAGTTTTCCCATCATATCACCCATGTCCTGAGGGAAATAGAAAAGGCAGAGGAGGGCACGTTCTGGGGTGAGGGGTACCGAGAAAGAAGGAGGAAGGGAGATTAAAGTATATTAAGGATGATGGACTAATAGGCAAGCACTTTATGGTTCCTTAAAAACATATCTTGTATATGTGTGTTGAATATATAAATAATTTAAATGAAGTTACATTACTTGAGGTGATAGCGTCCACACCCTCCCCCATGAGCCATAGACTAACAAAACCCCAATACCAGGCACGGAAAATCTTCCTTCAGACTGCTGCTAGGGGAGTTCAAGAGGCTGCTGATGTTTCCTTTGATCACTCCCCAAAACTTTTTGGTGAGACTCTGTAGCTGAAGACTATATGATTTGGACACAGGGCTTAGAGGAAACCAAGCCGAAACTGACCTAGAAACCTCCTTGCCAAGGACTAGCTCTCCTAGTATCTAGAGGTGCTATGCAAGCTGGGGCAAGGGGAGAGCAATTAAAGTCCTACCCAGCTATGGTATCTATGAACTTCAACAATGACCAGCATAGAAAGATATACCCAAGGGTGAAAAGTGGTCCTGTAAGCCTGGCTGACTATCTGTGACAGGTGAGACCATGGACCCTAGAAGAGAACCAAATCCTGACACACTCCAAAACATTATAATCTCAACTGTATTCTAAATATTTATCCTTAAGTCCACAAGTAAGTATGGTCCTACCCTCATGAAAGAAGTGTCTTTTTGTAGCAGATGGGGACTATCACAGAAATCCAAAACACAGAGAGCTACTCACTCTGGAGTGTCTACCCCCAGCTGAGAAGCCTTACTCCTAAGGCTCAGGGAACACAGAGGAATGGGGGGAAGAATGTAAGAGCCAGAGCGTTGGGATGTCTCTTCCCAGACAGTGCCTTCTAGATATGGCAGGGAGCTGCACCCATGAAATCTTAACACTGCGGTCACCTAAACAAGATCTGCACAATGACAAACACCAGCTGACATCCAAGGTGGTTGGGTCACAAGGCTCTTCCTATATATAAAGGGCAATTAATAGTGGCTAAGAGGGAGAGAGTCAGTCTCAGGAATGAGAGCCCTTCCCCATAGATTATCCAACCCCAAGAGAAGAACCCTAAACTATTATTAGAGAAGAAGAGGTCATTAATAAGAGAAGGTGTGGGGAAGGCCCAGAATTTGAACTAATTAGAAGGAAAAGAGGGAAGAAGGAAAGAATGATATAAATAAAGTACTTGTATATAAAATTCTCAAAAAAATCCCACTTAATATAAATATAAAAAATTGTTTTACATTTCTTTTGGAAACATTGCAGAATTATTCATTAGTGCAAAGCTTGAGGAGCCAGAGCTCAGAGGATGTTCTGGAATAAGCCCATTTACTTTCTGTAGCAGTACAAACTTAGCAGAAGCAACAGGTGACAGACTGAGATGAGCAGAGACTTCAGAAAGAAAGTTCCATTAAAGATGCACAGTGAAGGGGAGAGGGCCCTGCTGTCACATTACCATGCCGGGTCACCATCCGGTCACATCTGCACTGTGCGTGGAAGTAATCATCTATACTGTCTGCCAGGAAAAAAAAATTCTCTTCACGGCAGATGACACCTCCCCAAATTTCTAGATTTTTTTCCATGAACATTATTTAGTATTTGAATTTAAAATTAGTAAACACAGAGCAGAACTGATAAAGATGCAATAGCCGATGCACTGGTCACTAGGTTATCACATTGGACTTCAGCAAGCTGAGTAAGTCAACAGGAGAATTGAAATGATGATGCACGGTGCAGGTGCATGACTGCTATCCCAGCATTCCTGGGGTTCATAAGGAGGACTGTAAGTTCATCTGTGTGTGTGTGTGTGTGTGTGTGTGTGTGTGTGTGTGAGAGAGAGAGAGAGAGAGAGAGAGAGAGAGAGAGAGAGAGAGAGAGAGTATGTGTTTTAAGTATAAAAAACAAAAAAAGAAAACTACATTATCCAGGATGTCATAGAATTATATTTAAGTAAATATCAAAAATCAGATAATCATAGTTCTTAGCTGTCCCATGTGGGGATTCAATAAAAGCTTCAGAAGTTTTGGAGATATCAGAGGGAATCTACCCACAGTCCATGTAGGGAGTTAATAAAAGCTCCAGAAGTTCTGGAGCTCTAACCACAGTCGGTCTAGGAGAATCAGAGAGTGGTGATTCAAACCTTTAATCCCAGCACAGGGAGAATCCTGGGAGTAGTGACCTACGCCCTTAATCCCAACTGAGTCCAGGTCACTTTAGATTATAGAAGGAATTCCAGGCTCCCAAGCAGGCAGTGGTGGAGTCATGCCTTAATTTACCAAAAGGGTATTTAAGACAGGACAGAAACAAAGGAGGGGAAGCCAAGCCAAGGGAAGCAAGGCTGAGGAAGCTGGAAGACAGCTGGGTAAGATCTGACTGTGGTGTTTATTCTAATATCTCCAACTTCTTCAGAGATCTATCCCTGAGTCTCATTTATTCGTGCGACAGTCCCAATTTGATTTCTGTTGCTGTGATAAGACCATGACTAAAAATAACTGGGGGGGGGTACTTTATTTGCCTTGCACACTCCAACACAGTCCCCCATCAAGGGACATTAGGGCAGGAACTTGGGCAGGGGCAGGAACCCAGAGGAAGTAAAGCAGACTGTGGGGGAGTGTGCATAATGGCTTCCTCTCTGTAGCTTGTTGAGCCTGATTTCTTACACAACCTAGGACCACCTGCTCAGGGATGGCATCATCCATAGTGGGCTGGGCCATCCCAATAAAATGTCCCCAGGGACTTATCTACACACCAATCTGACAGAAGTGTTTTCTCGAAGTTCCCTCTTACCAGATGACTTCTGTCTTGTAGACAAACAACTAGCCAGAACAGTAGAAATGGTCAGGATTAGTTAAATCACAACACACATTTAGTAAAAAAACTAGCTGCAGGCCAGGTGGATTAGGAAGCTGATTTTGAGATCAGTATGCATTATGGGAAGAGTTATGGGTATTAACACCGATAAGGAAGCTAAGAAAACCACGCAAGTAAAGTCAAATGAGAATGAGTTGTTCTGGGTCCCCAACAGAGGCAGCCAACTCCATGGAACACTCCAGGCTCAGAGAGCCTTTCAGAACCGTACCAAGGAGGGTTGACTGGGAACCATTTTTTATGCTTTTAGAATGAGTAATAATTTGATGCTGATTGTTTCGGAGAAGGACTTATCCTGGAGAGAGGTGGCTCCCTTCAGCAGAGTTGAGGTCCTAGGACAGAGTTCAGGTTCTGGACTTCTAAGGGCTGTGTGAGTCTCATCATTGCCTGCAACTGGAGGAATCTGCCCCTTGGTCTAGACTAGATTCAAAGATGCAACAACTCAGAGATACAAGATTAAACAGTGGGGAGGGGTCCAACATTTAAGAAACATTCCAGAAAAGGAACAGGACAGGAACAGAAAACGAAGGTTTTCTGAAAATCATCAGATATCAAGACATATATTTTAAAGTTCTGTAAATCTAGGAATAAATACAGAGGTGAGTATATGTAGCTATGTCATGATCAAATTGAAAACCAACATCAAATCAAAAGGTTTCAAAAGTAGTTAAATGAATACCTTCAACAGACCAACGGTAATCCTGGGACCTGGCATCAATAGAAATGTTGACAGTAATCCTGGGACCTGACATCAATAGAAATGTTGGAATGTGGGGGAATGAATGTTTTCAAAATGCTGGTAACAGCTAATGTCTAGATGGGAAGTTTATACTTAGAGAGAGAAAATAGTTCAGGAAGGGAGGGGGAAGGAGGGAGGGAGGGAGGGAGGGAGGGAGGGAGGGAGGGAGGGAGGGAAAAGGCTTTTAGTTTAAGACAAAACCTGAAAGAACTGATTGTCAGTACACTTTGAAAGAAGCACAGAAGGTTGTTTTCAGTAGAGGAGAAAGGATGGGAATGTGGAGATGAAGACAAGGGGGCCTGAAAGGGAGAAGGAAGCTGAGTGTGGTCTCAAGAGTCTATAACTATGCCCATGGGGTTGGGATGAGGGTAGCACGATTGGCACAATACAAAAGCTAAAAAGCAAATAAACGAAAGCTTTCTGTGCATTATCTAGACAGATGTAGAAGTGATGTTTTATATTAGCTTGCAGTAAGTCAAAAGCACCCATGCAAAGCATGCTCTATCTATGGTAATCACAGGAGATGGTGGGGCCAACAAGCTAACGGAGAAGGGGATTGGAAATGTGTGCAATCCAAAAGAGGTTAAAAATAGAAGAAAACAGCAGATGGGCCAAATGGGACACAAACAATAAGATAGTCAGGTGTAAACCCAAATACATTAGTAATTAAAGTCAACATATAAGAGTTCCCTTGTGTAAATAAAATTAGACTTAATTTTTCTAGAAGTTTTTGTGGTACTAGAGTTTAAACCCAGAGCTTAGTGCATTTCAGAAAAATAGTTGCCACTGAGTATATCCCCAGCCCAATATTTTTATGCTGTACATTTATGCCTCCTAAAAAAAAATTTGGTTAGTTTTCCCAGTTAGCATTTTTGTGCAGGGTGAGAGATGGCGATTTAGCTTTACTCTACTTGAGACATCCAGGTTTTTTTTCAGGGCAATGCATTGGAGGTGTGGGTTTTGTTTTTTTGTTTGTTTGTTTGTTTGTTTGCTTGTTTTGTTTTTTTCTGGTGCACATTTTTGGTGCCTTAGTTGGAAATTGGTGGTAATAGCTGACTATGTGTGTGTCTGGGTGCTAACCCTATCCCAGTGACCTCTCTGTCTGGGTGCTAACCCTATCCCATTGATTGACCTCTATGTCTGGTTATGGGCAGCACCACGCTGTTCTTGTTACTATGGTTTTACAAAATAGGGCACAGTTGAGTATTTTGATGCTTCCCATTTTCAAGGTCTTTGCATGTTTTAACATATTTAATTCTTACAAGAAGGATATAACTAAACCACATTGCGGTTTCCGTTTCATAGATGAAGCACATCCAAGATGGGTAACTTGCCCAAGATTACACAAGTCTTCTGTGGTAGCGATGGGATTTGACTAGAGATTTCCCAGAACATTCCACTCTGTCTATTGCTGTAATAAACATAATGGGGAGGGGAAAGGAGAGGAGAGGAGGGAAAGACAGGGGAGGGGAGGGCAGGGAGGGTTTGTCTCAGCCTGTGGTTTATATTGCATCATGAAGGCCATCAGAGCCGGAGCTCAGAGGCAGTAATTAAAATAGAAGCCATGGAAGAACACAGCTTACTGCCTTGATCCTCAAGGCACTTGCTCCTGGCGCATCCTTATACAACCTGCACAATAGTGTGCCACTCACAGTGGGTGGGGCCTTGGGTGGGGCCCTTGGGTGGGGCCCTCCCACACCAACCATCAACCAAGAAAATGGCCTACAGGCCCCATTACATTTCTAAAGCTAGCCACCAACATCTAGTCTCTTATCTGGCCACTTCCTCCCCCTGAGGCTGACCACCAAGGTAAAAGCATTGAAGTTCAGCAATCAAAAGCCCCCTTTGGTTCACGTAATTAACATGCCCAATTAAAATTGAACACTTCACCCTAACACAGGGTTTCCCCCTTTACCTTTATGAGCCTCCATTTTCCCGTGGGCCACGACTGTCTCCTCTCTATCCAGAGTCTGTCCTTTATTCCCTCTTTCCCCTTATTCCATTTCCTTCTCCCTGTCCTCTATATCCTGACTGTGTCACTTGTTCCCTGACCTCTGTCCCTCTGGGGCAAATAAATCTCCTTTGTGCTGAAAACTTGGTCTTGGTCTTGGGGGTCCTGAGACAATACTGTCTGTTACAAAAGGAAGCCTCTCTGATGATGACTGAACAAGGTATGGATATCGTTCCTTTTGGAGGGACGAGGAGTCAGGATTTCACATTTCCCAGACTGTTCTTGAACTTGCAATACAGCCAAGGATGACCTTGAACTTCTGTTCCTCCTGTTTGTGCATCTGGAATGCTGGGATAAGTAGGCATGTGTTACCATGCTCTACATGCTCTTTATCTAATTACTTAACCATCTGGCACAATATAAACCAGGCTAATTAACAGACATATTCAAGGAAAACATGGCATATGATAAAAGAAAGTTACTAGGCAAGTTATTTTCTTCTGCAGGAACCATGTCAAATTCAAATTAATTTTTTTTTAAATGCATCTGGAACCTTTGGGTGAGAATGCCTCTTTGCTTACAAGCCTGTTTGCACACGCCTGCGCAGTAACAAACTGTGCTAGATGCATGCTGTTGGAGTTAATATATATTTGATGGGCTTGTCATGTCTGGAAGCAGGAGCTTCCTTTCTGGGGCTCAAGGCATGTAGCTGCTTGTTTCACTTCATTTTTTCCTTCCCAAAAGGCTTAGCGTGTCAAGGAAATTGACAGCTCATTCTTCAAGAACTTGGACGTGTCAGAATTGGCAAGAATGAGCCTGTCTCCTTCATGAAGGCTGCCTTTCTGGTTCTTGATTCAGTGTTATTTAGCCATACAAATATCAATCATTTGACTCAGGTATAAAGGACCAGAAAGGATGTCTTTGGGAAGGAGGATGACACAATTTCTGCTATCGGAAGCAGAAGCAGTAATATGGAGATAGAGATGTGTTACACAAATGCCTACAATACAAAGAACCCTGAAGGATCATGAAGGACGCTTGATATGCTAAGTGGGAGTGTCCTGGAAGAGGACATTCCTGCTGCTGCAGAATGAGATGGCACACCTTGCACAATGCTGCAGTTAGGAACATCTGCATCTTCCTCTGGATAAGCAGGAAACTCATCCTGAAGTAGTTCTCAGCCAGAAAATGGGCAAATAGATCTGCCACCTATGTTGAGGATTACATCAAATGCTCTGTGTAAGTTCCCTCAGTACAGTCCCCAGAAGGACACTGAGCTTGGCAAACATTAGTTTCTTTTGCTTTGGTGATATCTTTGAATTGCCTGAAAATGTATAGGATACAGAGGCAGAGAATAAACCAACAGAGGGTATAGATACTTTTGGCAGAGAGAGCTCTAGAAGGCACACAGGTGGGAAAAACATTTTTCTTAGGAAAGAGCTAATAATAAAAATTTATGATAGGGAATAAAAGAGATTGGCAAGGAAGGATGTGCTGGGACCAGCCAAAAGGGATATGGTATCTGAAGGGGCAGAATGCATCAGTAAGCCTGAGATTTAGAGCCAAACTGTTTGCACCATAAAGTAGCACTAGTGTTGAGTCTACATTCAGATCCCTCCTTGTCAGGGAGGGTTGATGAGAATGTCATTGCCACAGTCCTCCCCTGCAGGCTAAAAGGCTTTAGCTTTTGTGCAGTAAGTAGAACTCTACCTGGCACACTGTGAACACCCAATAAGCCCTAACCCGCTCTTTTCATCCTGATGAAATATTCCTCACAAAGGGACACGGCCAGAGGGCATGCCACGAATGTCCCAAACACAGGATACTAAGCTTGCCTTTACAGGTTGAGCAAACTCTTGAGATTCTGAATGCTCCAAAATTCTTTGTATACATTGATATGGTGTCCTCAGTGGAAAATTCCACAGCAGGGAACTTG
Organism: Phyllotis vaccarum; assembly: GCA_033318265.1. NCBI lineage: Eukaryota > Metazoa > Chordata > Mammalia > Rodentia > Cricetidae > Phyllotis > Phyllotis vaccarum. The sequence goes on along the minus strand of JARWLC010000001.1, from coordinate 60,810,108 downwards.
GTTTCATGTACAGAAGTATTTTTTAAATTTTGTAAAGTTACCTCTGACAAATGTGTAAAGGTATATGACACCTACATGAATTTCATGTTTGGTTTGGTCCCATCTCTAAAATATTTCATTATGGATACACACACGTGCCAGAATCCAAAATATGCGAATTCTAGAACATTATGTATGAAGATACCCATACCACACTAAGGTAAATGGGTCATTCAGGTCTGAGAAACTTACCATACTTTCAACTGAGTGTTCTATTCAGTCATTACTTAGCAAAAGATGAAGAGATGTGGGCTGTAGCCTTCGGCTTCCTGTTCTTGGCTCTTGGTCAGAAGCAGTTTGAATCGCATAACTTGCTAATGCCCAAATTCCTTCAGGATAATTCCACGAGCTTCTTCTTTGGGTGTGTGCAGTGGAGAAGCACATACTCTGATCTTGAGTGACAGTGTTTGAGCTGTGCCTGCCCCTCCAACAAAGAAGAGAAGCATAGACTACAAATAGTAGCCACGGGTTGTCACACAAGTCCTTGAAGGTTCACACAAACTGCAGCCATTTCCCTCTGGATGCTCAAGATGGCGACGGCATAAAAATCACATCCTCTGGCTCTTCAGAATGTTTGGCACAAAGGAGCCAGGCTTCAGTTTAATGACCATCCATGTAGAATTCTAGAGAATGTAGATTTGATAATGAGAAAATTTTACCTTAACATAAAAGCAAATGAAAATGATAGTAGAATTGCCCAGGAATGGAGTATATGCTAGCACCCAAAAGACTGCGCTATCATTAAAGACTGAAGCAGGGACTTGGGGGACATCTGTCAACTAATTGACAGGTAGGATTTCTGCACTAGGAGATGGTCGTCCTTGACTAACGCTCACCAGGTTTCTTATTCTCCTTCGACAGCCTAAACTCTTAAGTATTTTCATTTTATTTCAAAGAAACCTCAGAGAGTTAAATGATTCTGTTTCTAAGATTCTGCAAAGTGTCTTGGGAATCATATAGCTAAAGCTCTCTCTCTCTCTCTCTCTCTCTCTCTCTCTCTCTCTCTCTCTCTCTCTCTCTCAAGGGCTAGGGCACTGTTGCTAGTTGTTTGTAAGGTCATGTAGTTTAGCCCATGTCCTGGAACTCCTTATAAGTTCCTTACATGTCTTCTCCCCGGTCCTATCCATCCTACATGTACACTAACTAAGCCATGCTGATTTGTTGGGCACATGAAGGTCCTTGTGCCCACATATCTCCAGGGAAACAAGTAATGTTAAGCATGCAGAATTGTCCTCTCAAAGGATGTAAAACCTATTCTTCCCAGAAAGCTGGGAATTGCAAGTGATTAACAGCCTGATGATCTGTGTTATCTGTTGGGCCAGGCCATATCAAGCTCTCACAACCAGACCAGAAGTGGCTAGGAATCTAAACAACCCTAACATTACCCATATAGCCATCAGGTGCTCCCTAATAGTCTAAATGACCCTTATGTTATCTGTATGGCCAGAGGCTCCCCCAAGTTCCCACAACCAGCACCAGAGGTGGCAAATAGCTTAAATGACCTTGACACTATCTTTATAATGGAGACCATGCCCCGGGCCCTTGAGTTAATACAGCCTATCCTAGAACCCATCTTCTTGGAAGAAATGACATATACTTTGAGTTGAGTTTTGATGTAATTATGCCTACTTTTGCAAAGGCAATTGTAACACACCAGGAGACTTTTTTCCAAAAATGCTGTGTTTTAAGTATGTTGGCCAAAACCACCTGGCATCAGATTCCTAAAGTTTGATGCAGCCTAAGTCAGGCTGAACTGAGTTTTCATCCTTACCTCTTCACCGACCATTTCACTGTTGGCTGTGATGCCTGAAGGGAGCCCCCTGCCTCACATATACACATACATGAATTATGTCATTGCAGCCTTTAAACATGTATAAAAGCCACCTGTGTTCTTTGAACATATACTTGGAATTCTCTATTACGACATTTAAGACTAGATCTTGGGGCCAGAAGGATGGCTCAGTGGATAAGAGCGCTGGCTGCTTCTGCAGAGGACTAGATTTCTTTCCTAGCTACATATGGCGGCTCATAATCACCTGACACTCCAGTTCTAGAGGATCTGATTCTGGACTTCTCAGGAATCTGCAAATCCACGGTATGCATAAATACATGCAGGCAAAACATTCACACGCATAAAAATAAATGTTTTTAAAATACATCAGGTCTTAATTTTATCTCCCTTTACAATCTCCCATTTCTAGCTATTTCTATATTCTACATATTCTGTGTTTTAAAGCTACATGTATGCTAAGTGTGATAGGTTTGATGAAAATAATTACAATTCTCAGGCAATTTTTTTTTTTTTTTTTTTGCCACTTTCTTCCTTTGGAAAGTTTCCTTGGTATTGGGCAGCATGTGACAAACCTCGGAATTACAAGTTGGTATTGTCGGAATTTCTTACTCCATCTAGAGAAAAGCCAGTGTTCTTCTAAGTCAGTCTCAGGGATGGATCCCTGTCCTGTTGCCGTGCCCTGTGTGCTTCCTGTCCCTTGCTCAGGGGCTGGTTTCAGCGACTCACTTTTAATAGCATCAGTGGAAACAGGAGGTGACACTTGTAAATCAGTTATAAAAAGACCTTAGCTCCTGACTACAGGAATTCTCCTGGACACTTTTGCCCTGGGAAACATGCCACCATGTTATAAGAAACTTCTGGAGAGAGGTATGTGGCAAGAAAAATGATGCTTCCATCAGACAGACAGTGAGGATCTGAGGTCTGTCCAGAGTGTGGAGATGACTGTAATGTCAGCTACCTTGACTACACAGCCTTATGGGACCTTGAGCCTAAAGCACCCATGTGCTTAGATTCCTATATGCCAAAAAGGGGAAACAGTTTTAGTTTTTGCAAGCCATAAACTTGGGAGGGGTGAGTTATTACTCAGTGATGGATGAGCAGTACAGTGACAGGACCTTTATTTTAATCCTCATGGGAGTTTACAGGTCTATGAGTCAGTGGATTATTGTTTTGGCAAAGGTAAGTTTTATCTGATCTTTTCTGAGTTCTTCAGGGCTCTGCAGTAAGCTATTGATGTTGATGGTGACGTCATGGTTCTAAACAGCCTTGTCCACATCTAGTGGATAGTATTCAATGGCTAGGAATACCACTTCACCCTGGTCATCTGATAACTTCAACAACTTACCTTGGCTTGCTCACTCAGCAAGAAAGTGAGCACCAAGATACAAATGCTTTTCAAGTCTCTTGTTACATCCAGTTTGCTAATACCCTTTGGCCAAAGTGAGTCACATGACCAATATGTTTTCGGAATGCAGGGATAAGGACCAGCTCCCATTGAGGCTGGGTGGATATCAGCAATGTCCCACTATAAGAATGAAGATGGAGAGCCAGGCTGTGGTGGCACCTTTAATCTTAGCAAAGGCAAGTAGATCTCTAAGTTTGAGGCCAGCCTGGGATATATGGAGAAATCCTGTCTCAAAAACAAACAATACAAAAATCTTTAAGGAGTGGGCATTTTGGGGTCAGGTAAAATCCTGACACAAGGTAAAATTCCAACACAAGAAAATCTCCCAAGAATCTACAAGGGTGATCCCAGCTAAGACTCTAGCAATAGCAGATACGAAGCCTAAACTAGGGAATACTTCATAAGAAGTGGGAAAAGGATTGAAGGAGCCATAGGGGTCAAAGACACTACAAGAAAACCCACAGAAACTAACCTGGGCTCACAAGGACTCACAGGGACTGAAACACCAACCAGGGAGCCTGTATGGGACTAACGTAGGCACTCGGAGTGTATAGCTCGGTCCTCTTGTGGGACTCCTAACAGTGGGAACAGAGGCTGTCTTGGACTCTTTGACTGGCTTTTGGGAACCTACTCCCCATACTGGATCTCCTTGCCCAGTTTTAATACATGGGGAGGTGCTTAGTCTTATTGCAATTTGATGTGCCATGTTTTATTGATTCTCATAGGAGAACATCCTTTTCGAAATAGAAATGAAAGAAGAGCAGATTAGGGGTGGGAATGGAAGGGGGGGAGTAGTATGAAGTTTCTGGCCTGGACTAGCCTCGAGATCTAGACCACCAGTCACAAATAATCACCCAAAGGCTTATATCAATTACATGTTGTTTGGCCTAAGGCTCAGGTTTATTGCTAGCTAGCTCTCACATCTTCACCCATTTCTATTAACGTATGTCTTGCCACATGGCTCGTGGTTTACCTGAGTTCCTTTACATCTTCCTCTCTCAGCTCTACCTTCCTTCCCCTTTATGCTTAGATTTCCCACCTGCCCCTAAACTGCTTTGCCATAGGCCACAACAGTTCCTTTATTACCCAATGGTATTCACAGCACACAGAATGTAAAGGAAAATTGGTTGAACTCTGTACCACCCCCTTCTGATAAACAAAGAGTGTGCTTAAAGTTCCAGATTTGATTAACTCTTTATGGATGTTCACCACCCCCTTCTGAGTGCGCTTAAAGTTCCAGGAAATGTACTGCCCACCCAGTCCTCCGAAAAACTGCAAAACATCTGCTTATCTGCTTCTTGCGTGAAGCAACACCCATGACCTAAGCCTGAACTTCTTTGTTCCCTACACCCTATAAAAACCCTGCTCAATTTCAGTCTGGGTCTCTCTGTTCCTGCGTGTTCAGTGAGCCCCATGCATGCTTGGTGAATAAAATCCCCTTGCTTGTTGCATGAGAGAACGCCTCTTGGGGTCCTCCTTTTCAGGGCAGATTTCTCAACCCTTACAAGAAAGACATATCATATCAGAAGGGAGTGAAGAGGAGGGAGAAGAACCTGAGGCCAGGAGCTAAAATAAATAAATTTATAAACAAACTTTAAAAAATGAGGATGGAGAAAGGTAAAAATAGCTTGTTTAAATAGTCTACCATACAGAGAAAACCTGACAGAAAAAAATAATAAATAGCATCTCATATTTTCTTCTATTTTCTAAAGAGCAGAAGAGAGTAATAATTCAAGTGTTCTTAAGTACTTAAGAGTAAATTGGAAAGGACTCAGAGAAAAGACTATGAGGGTGCCCACCTGGCTTAAACAACTCCTGATAGTTTATCAAGTTGGTGCTGCCATAACTGGACAAGAAGCTGATCTAGGGATTCAGGTGCTTCCATGACACTCTAAGTTATCATCTGTGCCATACTTTGTCAAACTGTCACTGATGATGTCATAAGTTTTAGAGCCTCACTGATCTGTTCTCTGCTCTGGCTTCTTGTCCAATCAGCTACTCACACTAGTTATCAATAAACTATCCCCATGTGACCAGGCTGGCTTCCAGTCTAATACAATGGTATCTCCGTGTTTTGTATTTATTGACAACAGAGACGGTAGATTCCAGTCACCTCCATAAAAGCTGACCAGTGAAATATCCTCAAGTCACCCTAAGTGGTGATAAAAACAATGTACACCGATCTTGAATCTATTTCTATAACTTTGTAAAGGCGTGGTTCGATTTTAACTCTTTCCCACCCTTTTTAGTTATTTATCTATTTGGTGCATGTATGTTTTTTTCTGCATGTACGTCTGTGTACTAATTGTATGCCTTGTATCTGAGAAGGTTGGAAAAGAGCATCAGATTCCCTGAAACTGGAGTTATTACTGTTTGTAAGCCACCTTGCAGATGCTGAGAACTGGGTCCTTTGCAAGAGTGGTAAGCACTTTAACTTCAGCTCTATAGAAAAATTCTTACAGGATATCCACATAGGCCATACTGTATAAGTGGGATTATAAATATATGGATTAAGTAGAGTCTATGCAACAAATGGCATTGAACCCCACATAACAGTTACTATTTTGCATATGATATGTTGCATATTTTACATGCTTGTTATGTGTCACATTTTCATATGCTGTCTAATACTGAAAAGGGGGGGACACAGTGTTGGTGAGGTTCTATAAGGTCAGGCCTCTCTGGCAATCTAACACCTTATCAAAGCCACCAGTATTCTCTGTGGACACTTTAGACCCTTGAGAGACTCAGCCTTCCTCCTTCACCCCATCTTTGCATCAGCTGCCAATACCAGAGGGCATTCTCCTGGTATTGGTGCAAATCTATTGGCCACACTGGCCTGGGAATCAGGTGGGTATCTTGACTCTCCATCCTGTCTCTCATTGCAAATTACCCTGTCTCATGTCTGACCCTGTAGCAGACCACCTGCATAGGCATGGCACCCCCCCCCCACACACACACACACAAACCATCATGACTCTACTCTCTGGGGAATTAGCAAATCCTTCTGGCAGAACTAACTGTCCTCCTTCCTGTGGACCCTTTTAGTGGCCCATCCCCCTTCTAGCCCATCCCCATTTCTTCATGTCAGCTCCTAGAAATAAGATCTCAGATTCCCAGTAGCCACACCTGGCAAGGATTCAGATGAACTTTATACCAGGCAACCCATACCTATCACATTGTCCCAAAATCTAGAGTGGGTAACCAAAACCAAAGAATAGAACACCTACTCTGCAAAGACTATATCCACACCTAGAATTACAATCATCCCAAACTGAGATGCCTAGACGCCAGCATAAAAACATAATCAAAAATAGCCAAGATAATATATCTGCACCAGAACCCAGAAGTCCTACTATAGACCTGAAAAAATGGAACAAAACTGAAGCACAAGACAAGAACATGAAAAAACAAAACTATATGAATATGCTCAAGGTCCTTAGGAAGAACAGAAATAAATCCACTTATGAAAACGCACACAAAAAACGCCGGAATGAAGTGAAGGAAGCAATTATAGACACGAAAGCAAGAACAGAATCACAAAGAAAACCAAACTGAGGTAAAACTGAAAATAAAATATTTAGGAAGGAAAAACAAAAAACAACTCAGAGGAAAGCCTCACCAGAAGAGCACAAACTATGTAAAAGAGGGTCAGGCATTGAAACAAAATAGAAAAAATGAATGTCTCAGTCGAAGAACATGTTAGGTCTAAAAAATAGTCAGACACAAAACACTCAGGAAATCTGGGACCCTATGAAAAGATTAGACCTATGAAGACTAGAAATAGAAGAAGAAACCCAGATCAAAGGCACAGAAAATATTTTCAAAATCATAGAAAGAAAATTCCCTAACCTAAAGAAGGAAGCAACTATCAAAGTACAAGCAGTAGACGGAACACCAAATAGAGCAGGACAGAAAGCCCAATCACATCATAATCAAAACATTAAATGTAGAGAACGAATGAAAAATATTAAATCTTCACAGGAAAAGACCAAGTAACATATACAGCCAGACTCATTAGAATAACACATGACTTCTCAGTGGAGACCATGAAATCCAGAAGAGCCTGGATGGATACTCTACCAACTCTATAGACCAAAGATGCCAGCCCCAGCCCTTATTCCCAGAAAAACTATCAATAACAATAGATGGAAAAAGAAATTCATTCCACAATAAAACCAAATTTAAGTAGTATCTATTTACAAATCCAACTCTACCGAAAGCACTGAGAAACATCCATCAAAGACCTTTCCCGTACGTACCCAAGAAAGCAGGAAAGAAATAACCCCAGAGCAGCAAATCAAAAGAACTGGGAAAACCCACAACATAACAACAAGATCACAGGGATTAATGTCTCTCAACATCAATGGTCCCAACTCCCCAGTACAAAGACACAGATTAACAGAATGGATGCAAAACCCAGGTTCCCTCCTCCCGCTGCATCCAAGTAACACACCTCAACATCAAGGATACTCCTCACCTCAGGGTAAAAGGATGGAATGAGATATGCTTTGTCTGAACATCTTCTTCTTACAGATCTTTTGTTTACATATTGTTGTTTCTGATTTTGTTTTATGCATTTTGTGTGTGCAAATGTGTGTGTGTCGGTGTCTGCTTTTCTTTTGGCTCTTTTTCTGTTTTGTTAGTTTGTTTCCTCTTATTCTGATTTGTGTTTATTTATCTAATCTTATTTTATCATTGTCATTATTTTAGATGCTTACTTGTGTTCAATGAGGAAAAAAAGAAAAGGTGTAAACTTGGGTGGGTGGAGAAGTGGGGAGGATCTGGGAATAGCTGAGGGAGGAGAAACCTTAGTCAGAACATACTGTATTAAAAAAAAATCTATTTTCAGTTTTTAAAAAGCCATGAACTAGTACTTTATAACAAAACAGCAGCACAGAGAATTGCTCTCCATAACTGTACAATATTTTGTCCCAAATAACATTTTTTACAGAGGAGTAATCTGGTTCTCTTGAGTATAGCTTATGCAGGCTCACTCAGCCCCAAATGACATAATCAAAACCATGCAATCTTTTCCGTTCAAATCACATTCCTTGCATTTCATCACACACCATTGCTGTCTCTTTCCCTCCAGCCTCCCTCTCACAGCCATTGTATTTCTTACACAGGGAAAGCGCTGAGTCCATCCCATGAGAACAGCGCAGGAGAAACACAATCTCCGTGAACGTTCTCTGTCCCTTGCAAAATTGAAGAGGCCCACTTAAAAATCTGTCCATGAGTTAGACCACTAGACACTGAGTATATGGAAACTGACAAACATGAATACATCATGGTAATTAAGACGTAATCATGAAGAGCAATCGGGAAATCCCCTTGATATAGGTGAAACTCTACTCGGCCCTTTTGCTGGTATAAATACACTTGTACATTTGTGGCTGTCTTAGGGCTTTTACTGTTATAAAGAGATATCTTGACCACGGCAACTCTTTGTAAAGAAAACATTTCATTGGGGTGGTTGACTTACAGTTTCAGAGGTTCCGTGCATTATCATCATGATGGGAAGCATGGTGACATGCAAGCAGACGTGGTGCTGGAGCTGAGAGTATTGCATCTTACAAGCAACAGGAAGTTAACTGTCACAGCGAGTGAAGCCTGAAAAAAGATCTCAGAGCCCAGCCCCCACGGTGACATATTTCCTCCACCAAGACCACACCTACTCCAACAAGGCCACTTGTCTAATAGTGTCACTCCCTTTGGGGACTTTCTTTTTCCCCCTAAACCACCATGGTACGCTACATTGTCTTAATATTCTTAGCAAATGTTGCCAGAAGGCTTCTGCTGCTGTGGGCTCTTCTGAGATACATTGGCATTTGTGTGGTGTTTCATATTTCTACACACTATTTTCAAGCGCATTTGAACCTGTTTTGTGAACATGATATACTGAAGCTCAGAGAAGTTATGAAATTCTCTTGTGGTTAAACTGTTCATGGGTGCAGCGCGTGGATCAGCTCAGAACACTGGTTCAGAAAAGGATTTCCTGAGCTATGACACAAGGCAGTTTTTACTATGCCATGCTTGCCTTGCAGGATGCTCCACAAATAAATAAATAAATAAGTGAGTGAGTGAGTGAGTGAGTAAATTAATTAATTAATTAATTTATTAATTAAAATTTTAAAAAATTAAGATACTGCACATTTGGGTACATTCATCAAGATATGCTATTAGAGATTGATGATGTAGGGTAGCCCTCGGGCTATATGAAGGAACTGATAGCCAAGAATGGGAAGTGTGTAAATTACATAATGCCTTTACATGAGAACCACAGAAAAAATCCAGGTCTCCAAACCCCAGTCTGATGTTCCTTCCCACTCTCCATGAAGAATCATGCTGAAATATCTACTTAGTATAGAAAGAATAACTTTGACTGTATTAATACTCAAATCAGAGCTATAATTTGCAAAAAAAAAATCTTATTTTAAAAAAAGTGAAAAAATACCATTTATAGTTTTTAATTTACTCTGTGCTGTCAAAACCAATCAGTTGATAACAGCTGGTGTTTGCGTATATCGAAAATTAACTACACTTTGTAAAGCTCAGACTAAGGCTTTTTACAGACTTGGAAGTTGAATGTTTTCACAGATAAAAGTTCTGAGGCTTAGAAGAATAAGCTAGCTTAAAGAAGATTGCTCACTACTTTTGAGGAGAGACCACAGTTTAAAATTGAGTCTGACTGACCCCAGATCTGTTCAGAAATCATCCTGAATGTTTTTTTGTTTTGAAGGAGATCCCCAAAGCCTACTCTTGCTCTGGTATCATGGCCACCACAGCAGATGGATTTAGAGGTGCAGGCAGCTTACACAGCAGGAGTAAAACCATAAAACACAGCCCAGGACTGAGCAGGCTGAACACAAACACTGGGCCACACAGAAAGCACAACACAGGGCATATACCTTCCGCTGTGCTAATGCCTTGAATTCCTTAATTTATTATTATTATTTTAATTAGGACAAGAATCCAGAAGCATTCTTAAACTAAAACCAAAATAGCATTCAGCTTCCCAGAATATTAAGTTTGACCCAGAGGAAGACTGTGGCACACACCTGGACCAGAAATCTACAATATGCCAGCAGATGGAATTGCCTCTGAACACTTGGTATTGGGTGGCTTCTAAAGTCCTGAAGGAATGGCATCTTACTACTGGACAGCTTTAACTTTAGGACAGTGGTTCTCAACCTTCCTAAATCTGTGACCCTTTAATTCATGTTGCAGTGACCCCCCACACACACACCATAAAATTATTTTCATTGCTACTTCATAACTGTAATTTTCTTACTGTTAGAAATCATAAATGTAAATATTTGTGTTTTTCAATGGTCTTAATCAACCTCTGTAAGAGGATCATTTGACCTCAAAGGGGGTCGTGACCTCCAGGTTGAGAACTGCCACTCTAGAAAATCCTCTGACTGTACTTGAAGTCTCTTCAAAGCAAGAGCTGCTTTGACATTCTTAAACTACCGTGGAGTCTAGCAAAAGAGACTCTATCATTGAGTATCTTTAGAATGATTGAATGTTACTGACATGATTCCTTTTTATAATACATACCCTGGTATTCCAACTACCAGAAGCAGGAGATAAATTCTTCTAGACCATGTCCGCAGGGCAGCTCTCTCAGGAAACAAAACAAAATCTAGATATCTTTTTCAAAAACTTGAATATGCAGCTTAACTGTTAAATGCCCTTTTGAAGACCAGATGTCTTCATCAGTCACTCTTTGTGGTATTTTTTTGAGACAGGATCTCTCACTGAAACTGGAGCTCAACCACTTGGCTAAACTACATATGTACCTATGGTGATATGTTATATATCTAATAAAACCAGTCTGGAATATCAGAGAAGAGATCCACCCACAGTCAATCCAGAAGGATCAGAGATCCCAGAACAGGGAATATCTGGAAGTGGCCTTCGCTTTTAATCACAGCAGATCTGAGTTTGAGGTCAACTTGGTTTACAGAGGCAGCTCTAGGCTCCCTTAACTCCAGAGACAGGAGATCTTTCTGCGTTTCTGTGAATTCTAGGCTAACTATCAAATAGTAGTAGCTCACACATTTAATCTTAATCTGGATGTGAAACAACTGAGTGAAGAGGTATTTAAGGCAGGCATAGGAAAACAGAGGAGGCAGAAGAAGCCATGAGGAGCGAAGCTGAGAGAGCTGGAAGACAGCTGGGTGAGATTTGACTGTGGTTTTCCTCTCTTTGATGTTTCAGCCTTTCCCCGATATCTGGCTCTGAGTTTCTTTTAATATAACCAGAATTTGTGCAACATGTACCAATCTCCAGGGAACTGCCAATGTCTGCCCACCTCACTGGGGGTCTCAACAAGTGCCTACTATCTCCTGACTGGGGATCAGAACTAGCGTCTTTGGACTTGTGAGGTAAGTACTTCACCAACCAAGCCATCTCTCTAGTCCCTAGTGACCTTAAACTTGGCTTTCTAACACCATTTGCTGAGTGCTGTCATTAGAAGTGTGCCACCATGCCTGGCTAATTCTTGGTAACATTGTTTCTACAAGACACCAGCAGAAATAGTTTGACTTCTTTCTAATTTAAATGTCTGACTCTCTTTCTGGCAGGCGGAGTTTCTCTCACTAAAACCTGTGTGTAAATGTTGAAAAGACATCACAGCAGACACGCTTACTTCCGTCTTACCTAAGGGAAATCTTTCAGTCTTACAGCATTAATGCTAGCTGTGGAGTTTTGTTTTACACGATCTTTTTTTTATCATATTAAGAAAGTCCCCTTCTGCTCCAAACATGTTTGTTTTGTTTGCTAGCTTGTTTGTTTTCGGGTCTTTGTTGGTCCTGGGTTGGCCCTGAGTCCTCTGTTTTCAACAACTGCTACAGTTATCACATGCCTTTTGCTCTCTGCTCTTAACATCTTGCATTTCATCCATTTGTTTACTTTCTAATTCTATTTTATTGTTATTGTGTGTGTGTGTTTGTGTGTGTATGTGTTTGTGTGTGTGTGTTTGTGTGTGTGTGTTTGTGTGTGTATGTGTTTGTGTGTGTGTTTGTGTGTGTGTGTGTTTGTGTTTGTGTGTTTGTGTGTGTGTTTGTGTGTGTGTGTTTGTGTTTGTGTGTTTGTGTGTGTGTTTGTGTGTGTGTTTGTGCATGTGAATGTCATTCCTATGGAGACCAAAAGAGGATGTCAGATCCTCTGGAGCCAGAGTTATAGGCGGATGAGTTGCTCAACGTGAGTGTTGAAAACTGAACTTGAGTCCTCAGGGAGAGCAGGACACGCCCTTAGCCACTGAGTTATTTATGAAGCCACAGATTCATTTTTATCTTGGGCCAATTCTCCACTTCTATGATCGACTTCCGGGGCGAAAGTGTAATACACTGTGAAATTTAGTAGTGTTTTGCTAGGTTTTTTTTTGGGGGGGGGGGTGTATCTGTATTGCAGCAGATACTCACCTATAATTGCTTTTCTTGGAGCACCTCTGTTGGATTCTGGTATCACAGTAACATGGCCTCAGGAGGAATGGCAAGGTGCTTTGTCTTCTCTTTGGTTGTTTTGTTTGGTTGGGGTTTTTGGAAGAGTCTATGAATGTTCTCCATTAGCTTTCCATAGATTTTTGGAACAATTTGCTGAGGTCAGCTGAGCCTGAGCATGTTTGCAGGAAGGTTATTGGTGATTGGCTGGTCTCTTCCTTCGGAGCTCTGACCTCTCAGGTGTAGGTAGCATCAGTGGTTTGTGTTGTAAGAATCTGTCTGACTCGCCTGCTAACCTTCCTGGCATGCAAGCATTCCTACAGGATCCATTTTGTCTCCAGAAGGACAGTACATCTCTACTTTGCTATTGATTTTTAATCATTTAAATCACGTCTCCTCTCCCTGGTTGACCTAGACAAACATTTATAATAACTATCCCCTCATTTTGCTGAATTTCCGTTTCATTTATCTCTGATCCTCGGTGTTTCTTCTCCCTTTGTTTACTGTTTGTTTATATGAGGCTTAGGTTACTCTCCACCCCCACCCCACCCCCGGCTTCTGAGGTGGTAGGTCACTGGTTCACTTACTGATCTGAGGCTCTTTTCTGTTTTGCTTTGCCTTGAGACAAGGTAGGGCTATGCATTTCAGACTGGCCATGCACAAATAATCCCCCTGCCTCAACCTGTAAAAAGCCAGGATTGCAGGTATGGACCAGCACACTGGACTAGCTCTCCTTTACTCTGTAGGTGTTCCTTTACAGTTACACATCACTTTCTGCTCATTGCTTTAGCCATATTTTGCAAGTTTTGATAGGTTACACTTTCATTTTCTGAAGCTCACTTCATACTTGTGAGAGAGGGGAGAGAATAGAGCATAATGGAAGAAGGTATTTATGTACTCTGAGAGTTATATCATTGCTTTATGCTTTCACTTTTTATATCAATGCTTATACTTTGTATTTTTATTTGCATAGCTATGTTTAACAATGTTACATATTTCCTCCTACAGCTCAGCATTTCTGTCTCAGGACCTTCCGTTCCAGTTTGAAAGGATCCTTCAACGCTGCTCTAAGGTAGGTCCACTGCTGAAAGATTTAGTTTTAAATTTGTGTGTCTGAGAATCTGTGGGACTCTCAATCTTTTCTGGGTAGTTGGTTTTAATGTCAACCTGCCACAATCTAGAATCAGTCGTGTGGGGAGTTTCACTTGGAGACCTGTATTCCTTCACTGCTTGGTATGGTCAGTGCAGCTCAACTAAAACGGTGCGGGACAAGGACGACCTCTCTCCTTTTGTAACCCCCCAACCCTGTGGCCTTCTCTTTGGTCCTCTAATCTTGTCACCATGACTGCTGATGCCTCCACTGAGTGCAGAACCAGCTCTTCCAATGTAGACTAGAAACCAGTAGCTCTCCAGAAAGCTTCTGGGCTTCCAGCACCAGATTAAGACAACTGAAGCATGCCACCTGTGGACCAAGTTGTCACTCACTCTGCCCCAACATAGAAACAGCTACTGCAGAACTACTCCAACTCTGAGTAGTTGACACACCTGGCTTTAAGAACTGAGTAACTTCTGGATTCTTAGAGAACCCTGCTAACAGAGCAGCCAAAAATACTTTGAGAGATATAAAAATCTATTCTATATGCCCACGTTCCCCAAACTTTACTGCTTCTAAAACCATCTAAGGAATATTTGTCATGCTGTCATTTAGACAATACTGCCCTGCAAGGCCTTTTCCACAGACCTACTGCCTAGTCATTTGTTCTACATATGCAAATAACTTATTTTGCGTATGCAAATGCAGCAACTGGCCAGAGATAGCACACTCTTTCTCTTAAATACTGTCTGATCTGGAGCTATTTCTAATTTGCAAACCAAATGACTTCTAAATACATAAAGACTCATAGAATGTGCTTTAAATTTGTTACTGATGGGGCTGGGGAAAGCAGCTGAGAGCTTGGGTCCTCTGTCAGGACCCCCAAGCTCAGTTCCCAGCACCCACATCGAGCAGCTCACAACCACCTATAACACCAGCTCCAAGAAGATCTGATCATCTGGCCTCCAATCGCACCTGTACTCAAGTGCACACACCCCCACACACAGGCACACATGTGCACATAATTAAAAATAAAGTTGACTCTGACACAGTGTAGACTCCGAAAGGTGGTCTTTAGTCTTCCTAATGCTGTGACCCTTTAATCCAGTTCCTCATGTTGTGGGGAACCCCAACCATCAAGTTACTTTGTTACTACTTTAAAACTGTAATTTTGCTACTGTTATGAATTATAATGTAAATAGCTAACATATAGGATATCTGATATGCAACCCCCAAAGGGATTGAAACCCACACAGGTTGAGATCCCTTAAGCTATTTAGGTACAATAGTATGGACCAAAACCCAGGGCCACAGCATAGTGCTGCAATCAGGCTGCACCCACTCTAACTTAGTCACTCTGTGTAAAACACTGACCTTTCACACTCTGCCTTTTCCCTAGAGACTCCACTTTAGCAGTAGTTTTTGCTCTGTTTTGGAGATGACTCTGCACCTGCATAGATATGTGAATGACACCATCTTTCCAGCACCAGCCACACAGCACAAAGTGACAGGTTACTTACTCCTATAAAGTCATAGAGTGAGTTGAGACTGTAAGGGTACATGGGCATATTATATTTATTTTGGGAAACGAAGTCCAAGAACTTTCTAGACACACTAGACCAAGAAGAACTGAAACTCACGTGGGCTCTGTACAGTGATGGGCACCTACTCCTGAGATGGCAATGGCTCTCATGGATCTGTCAGTTGACCACCTGCTGTGTACATCAGGCAAAGAACTCTGGAACATGCCCAGCTCAGTTGGATCCCCACTGTTTATGTAGTCTACTCAACTGCCATCCACCTGTTCTCCTGTCCATCCTTCTGGACCTGCTGTCCATCTATCCACCCATCCCTTCTTCATCTGGTTCCAGTCCTGCCCTTGCAGCTCTACCTCCAGATTCAACTCCAAAGCTTCATTCACAAATATGATGTGCAATGGCTTGACTCACGACCAGCCCCTCTCTCCATCTTCCAGTTCTTATCAGGACAGACTCCACTATGTCCTTTTCAGCTCACCTGTTTCTCTGTAAACTCTTGAGCTTTTGTGTGACCTCTTAGCCCTTTATAGTCATCTATAGAGTGTATGTGTGTTTATTAAATAGGTATATATTTATTAAATGTAAATATGCATTAAATTCTAAATATAAATATGTTTACATAGCATTTAAATACATACATTTACTCTGTGATTGGCAATATATAATCTGAGAGTGAAAATTGATAGTTAAGATTAGAATAAAAAATGTTTACTTCATCTATGGTTACCAAGGAAAATAGAAATATACGGCAAATTTCTACCATTAAAACTCCTATATCTTGGGGCTATTGAGACAGCTCAACAGTTAAAAGCACTTGTTCCTCATCACTCACAGGTGCTCACAGTTTCTGTCACTCCAGTCCCAGGGGATGAACTCCCTCTTCTGGCCTTTGAGGACATCAAGCATATATTTGTGCACAGATATACACACGGGCAAAACATTCATATAAAAGTTTTTAAAGATATGTACCTTAAAAATGACATTTCAAATTCATTCCTGACACTGTGGAAAGACACAGAGGCTTTCATCTACCTTTCTGACTCAGCACACCCAAAACACACTTTAGGAAGTGTTTATGGGGACTGTGAGAGCATTTAAATAAGCATGCAGAGTTGTTTTTTCATAATTCAAAAGGAAGTGTGCTGCCAATGCTTACTATATTCTGGAGAGAGAGAGAGAGAGAGAGAGAGAGAGAGAGAGAGAGAGAGAGAGAGAGAGAGAGAGAGAGAGAGAGAGAGAGAGAGAGAGAGAGAGAGAATGGAGCTGCTAGGAGCTGAGCAACAAGGAATTCTTCTTGAGGTATATTTATAAACGAAGTAAAATGCTGCTTGAATTCTGAGGGAAAAAGTCTACTTTCAAGGATTCTTCCCACTGTGCCTTTATACCTTGAAATAGGCAGACAATTCCAATGTTATCCCAATACGTTAGACAGGACCCTGGCAGCTCACAGCTAATGGCGAGACCACAGCCACCACTTTATTCCGGAAAGATATTTCTACAGTGAAGAAAACAGCAAGACTCTGATTTCACTCACTTTAAACTGTTCCCCAGAAAAACCTGAGAACGTGTCAGCAAAGCAAAGTCAGGACAGAGCCTAAAAGGAAACCATCTTAAAATCATTGGCTATCTATCTCTAGGATGGGAAAATTCCAAGAAATTATTTTAGAAAGATAATTATAACCAAGGGTGTATCAATATGGCGAGAAGCTGCTTGCAAACCTTCCCTCAGCCCATGTTCACAGGTCCTCATCCATTTCCTCATGAACCATGACATCAACAAATCTCCTCTTTCACCTGATGAACGTCACAACTAAGCCATCACATCTACCCTTCTATATCCACTTGAGAACTGTTGCAGACAGCTGCAGGTCCAGGTAAGCTACGATGTGCCCAGTCATTCACCCAACACCCAAATTAGATCTCAGCTTCAGACTTATAGTAACCATTTGCTGTTAGCCTCTCTGATGTCACAGTGAATCTAGAATAATGTATCCTATTTATTCACAATTGAAAACATAGATAAATATAAGCTTCACTGAAGAGATGCTTTAGGTTTCAGGAACGTTGCTATTTCTTGTTATCTATCACTTTGCTGTAAAATATTTTCAGAAATACAATAAAAGAATTGTTTAATACTTAGCTCTTGATTTTGACATTTGTCATAATTGTTCACACACACACACACACACACACACACACACACACACACACACACACACCATATCCTATCTCTGTCTTTTCTTCTCATCCCTCCCAAATATTTACTTTAGGATATAGTGTCTAAAATGCTAGCCTGTCCGATTTAACAAGACATGCTGTTAATTCTCCATCTTCAGTTCTCACTGGAATCTCTCCAGCCTTCTAAGCAGTGTCCTTTGTAGAACTGTTTGTAATCCAGGATCTGTTCTGGAATCCCTCTGGTACTGAGTTTCCTTGTATTCTCAGCTTCCTTTAATGTGAAATGAATCCTTAGCATTCTCTTGCACGACAATTAGAGTCTTGGTTTTTTTTATTTTGTTTTTTTAAGAAGTGGGAAAAAATGTAGCTATAACCAATAAATTTTTAATATTGGTTGATTCAACACTAAAGTGTTTTAACTTAATATTATTAAGTATTTTATGTATTGAAGATCTTATATGTAGAACAGAAAGCAGAATCAAGCAAAATATTTTAGAATCTTGTTGTATTTATATAAGTCCATAGGTTCTTTGAAGAGCTGGAGTTATACAGGCCTCTGCCTGAGATGAAATTGATCAGTGTTTTCTCTGTTGTCTGGAGACCAGACTTATTGATCTTGGCTTCATTACTTTATAACTAATGTAGGACGAAAAGGAAACAAAGAGAACAGGAATGTAAAAACTACACAAGCTCATGCAGGTTTCAAGGTCATTTGCTACCTCAACCATTCAGAGGAAAATGCACTAGGCGAAGAAAAATGGAAATGTCACCTTGCCTTAGTAAACCATTTTAAAGACGCCACAGTAAGGTTAAGCTATTGATCCATCTCCTTGGTTTAATTAATGTCTGACAGATGAGTGAAAGAATGATAAAAACTGAAAGAGAGTGGGACAAAGCTACGTGCTCACAAAAGCCCAGGGTTTGCATCAGGCATCCTCAGTATCCTGATCTGCACTCTATCCTTGAGGTCAATTTCTATCTACGGTGACTCTCTCAAGTCTGATGCTCATGTAGGTATAAAGGACAGAGATGGCAGAAGTTAACAAGGACTGGACGTAGGGGATGCTGCCGCCAGTGTTTGGGAATTCTCTGTGTTCTATGAAGTCTCACACAGTGCCTGGCCCAAACTAATAACTCAGTTACTAATTTATTTTTACTGGTTGTAATTTAGGGGAAAGCCTCACTAGTGCAATGAATTCAGGCATTGAATTGTTTTCAAAATGTGGAAAATGTATAAGGAAAGTGACAAGTATAGAAATATTAACACACCACGTAGACATGGCAGATGTTAGATCGTAGATAGATAGATAGATAGATAGATAGATAGATAGATAGATAGATAGATAGATGACAAATAGGTAGGTTGATAATATATTTATACATATGCCAGAGGGACTCTCTGGATACGTAGAAAGATACTCTTGTATGAGAGAGAGAGAGAGAGAAAATAGTTGAAGACTAAAATCAAGATGTGATAGGGTTGCAAAGCTTCAAAGAACACAGAAGTCTTGAACCATGCAAGCGCATTAAAATAAGCTTCTTAGGGTCCGTTGGGGAAAACTATTAGAATAAAACTGTAACTAAGGTGGAAAACTAACAATTTTACTATCTTTTGACCCTTACTTGCTCTGGTTAATAGCATCGTGACTGTTCTTTTTCAAGTGTCTCTTTTCTTCCTTCTTTCTCTGTCACCGTATGTCTATTTATATTTCTTATCCACATTCATCATTTTATGACATTAGCATAAAAATACTACCAAGCGAGCCACCCATCAGCCCATTCTGGATGCCATCAGTTAAAAATGTGTTGAGCAGTACCTCCTATCTCATGATTTTATGGCTTCTGGTCAAGCTTTAAAAGTCCAGACTAAGAATCCAAACAGTAATCATGAGATTTGATTAAGTATGCTTAGGGAGAGGATTCTTACTGCTGTTTTAAATTAACATTCACTTATAAGATCAAGAAATTCTTATGAACTGGTCTATTGATATGGCCACTTTGGAAACTGTTGACATTTTTTACTAAAATTAATACCACACAGGATTTCTACCTCTGCATATTTACTACAGAGAGATCTCCCCAAGACCACTCATCACAGTATCCCTTATAATACAATAACATGGAAACAAAAATGTAATTGCCTATTAACTAGATAATAGATTAATAAAATGAGAATAGTCACATAAAAAATTTAGAAAGCAGTAGGAATGGATACACTGTGTTTAACATGACTGAGATATGTCCTATCACATAAAGTTGGACAGAAAAGCTCAATAAAGAAATATACATTGTATAGATGGAAGTTTCTGGGTCCCGCCCAGTCCCACTGCAGCTTATAAAATAGTCACCCAGAGACTTAATATTAATTACAAACGTTTGGTCTATAGCATGGGCTTACTGCTAACTAGCTCTTTTATCTAAATTAACCATTTATATTAACCTATGTATCGCCACCTGTCTCACAGCTTTACCGTGTTTCATTACGTCTAGCTTCCTACAGCCTGTAGCATCTGCCCAAGCTCTGTCTTTCTCCTCCTTCTATCTCTCTTGGATTTCCGGCCTGGCTATGTCCTGTCTTGCCATAGGCCAGAACAACTTCTTTATTAACCAATGATAACAACACATTCACAGCATAGAGAATTATTTAATTTACAGAAATGCCATGAAAAGGCAACCTAGCTGATAAATATTAATTGTAATGGTTTAAAAGGCAGCGGTGGAGAAAGACCCAGGGTAGTTCCTGGGAGGAAGTGCATAGGGCTTCTTGGGAATTTGACCAGATTTCTCTTTGTTTTAAATCTGGACAGTCATTTATTGGGTATTTGCTTTAGGATAACCCAATAAGCTATAAAATTGTGTAGTATGCTCACATTTTCAAAACAACATTTTAAAGAAGTACTGATGTCAGTGAGATGGTTTGATAAAGACCTCTTCCACGAAGCCTCATGACTTCAGTTCCGTCCCCAGAACTTATGCAGCGGAGGAAAAGAACCAAAGCCTATAGATTGTCCTCTAACCAACCCCCCCCCCCCCCCCCCCCCCCCCCCGCCGCCAACACACAGGCTGCATACCTACCCAAGCACACACACATAAGTAAGTATATAAATGTAAAAAAATCAGAAGAGAAGCAAAGAAACACTGTGCTGTTTCTTATGCAGAGAGTGGGCATCATTTAGAAAAATCTCGACATTTCCAAGTTAAAAATCAACTTTGAAGAGCCAGACTTGCCGAGAAGAAGTTTTAGAGATAACATCAGCTTATACGCTTCCTTTCATGTGTCGAAGAGGCATTTTATTAAATTGTCCGCATAAATAAGCTTAAGCATGCATTGAAAATTCTAAACATCAAGAAACAGAAGAGCATAACTTAATTGGTAGATTTTTGTCTTAGTTGGACATAAAAATAATAATGCATTTTACAGTAACTGCCTTCTTAGATTGGATGGCTATAATGTGATTAAAGCTGTTATTTATAAATCAAACATCTCTAACCAAAGGATTTTGAAGGTGGTAGTGCTGAGGAGTTGGCCTAGTGCACAGATATAGCTGAGCAGTGTACAATCAATGGGAAGTTGAATCAGTGCTCGCAGCAGATGTTTTAAAGTCCGGCACGTCTTCACTTGTAGTTACTAAACAAGAGCAACAGATTAAAAAGTCAAGCAAGGGGAGACAGAGCTTGGACATGGGTTGAAGAGAGACCTGCACTGGTCTTTTCAAGTTAGCCTAGGGCCATTGTTCATGACAGTTCTACCTGTTTGTGCTAATTCCATGTGCTGGTTATTACTGTCAGCCTAGCAGCTGGAGTTTCCATCTCCTACATCATCAGTGTTCTCGGGACTCCACATTATAAATCCATAAGCAAGGAAAGCCACACTCTGAGTCTTCTTCAGCACCAACAAATGCTAAAACTATAACAGTCAACAAGGAGACAGCCCTACTGTGACCACTATGGTATGCACAGTTCAGCCTGCCTTTGCCACAGATGCCAAGGAGCCTCAAACCGCCAAATCACAATGCACATCCATTGCTGCCTTTTGACAAACACAGAGCTGAAACCTGACTTCCGGGATATGGCCCAAGGCTGGGTTTCTGGTGCTGGGTCCTTGCTGGCCTCCAATCTGCTTCAGATCCATTCAACCCCCACAAGCACTTCTGGGTATCTCCAGCAGGTGGCTCAGCTATGCTTAGTAACTATGCATCCTCAGCCAAGCATCCTCATTGGCTTCCCTGGTGTTTCAAGGCTTCTCCTGGAAAGGAGCTCCAGGTCTGTATCTGTTAAAGAACTACTCAGGCCAAATTGTTGGCACATGAACGTCTCAGAACTAACAGAAATGTCTTTTTTTGACTTGGTCCTCCCCCCCCCCCATTTTAGTCATCTACCCTAGGAGGCTTAAAATTGTCATTTCTTTGTCTCTGAAAAAATGTCCCCCAACCCTAGCTTTGAAAGTTGTAAGCAAGACCTTCCTTGGTGTCACCAACTGTCTCCTAAATCTCCTAATGTACAAATGTCCCTTAAATACACAGCTGAATGGAGCACTTGATTTTAAATCTGCCATTTCAATTTGGATAGTTTGTGCCAAGAATAAAAATATCTGTGCGCATTTCAAGGTTAGGTGTGTTTCTGGTACCAGAGTGGCAGACTACTCTAGGGAACTGGACTGGCCCTAGAAAAGAGTAGGCTCAATGGTCATCTTCCTGCCAGCCAAAAGCATGGTCACAGGCCTACGGGCTTGCTCAATCAACCACTTTGGAAGTAGCATTATCCAGCTTGCTCTGGTTTTGTTACGCGCCTTCTGTTCAGATTCTGTCTCAAACCCTGAAGCCACACCTGGCCAGTGGCAGTTGGCCGTGGCCCCGCCCTGAGTTCTGACATCAAGCTCCATTTAAGGATTCTTCCTGCTGACCCTCTCTCTTTTTGTCTCCCCCTCCCCTCACTCCGTTAGGTGAGCTCCTCACCCTCCTCCTCCTCCCTCCCCTCTTCCCCCCCCCCCGCCCCCTATAGACCCAGTCTAAGTGTCTCCTGCTGCACCACCCACCGAGCCACATGGGGCATGTGGCCTCTCTCCATCTGTCATTATCCGCCAGCCATACCGGATATCATCTTCTATGTCTGGGCTTTCCGAGTAAAAGCCTACTTGTGGACTGGCTGCTAACTTTCTTCTTAAAGCCAGAAAGTTAATGTTTATCATGCCAATATTATTAATTTTTGCATCTGCCTTTGCACCCGATCCCCCTGGGAGCCTCCACAGTCCCACAGACAGGGGCGTCTGCGTCTGCAGAGCTCAGTAGGCATGCCCAGACATGCACCGAATACACTAAGCAAGGTGCTGTCCTCAGTGAGGGAAAGACAGGTGGCAGACTTTGCCTTGACCTTTTATGAGTTGTCCCTCGGCTGTTATTTAAAAGGCATCATTTTGTGTCGGAAATGCATTAAAAAGTCTAAGATGTGAGAAAAACAGCATTAAAAAGGCAGCTTATCTAGCGCTCACAGGGTCGTCCTCTGAGAACGAAGGTTTTCACCTCTTTTTTTTTTTTTTTTTTTTTGGAAGATGCATATTTTTCAAGTAATGCAATGAATTCCTGCTCTGGGCAATCTCTCACGGTGGAAAACTCGTAATGAATAAAACAATAGCATTTATGTGGTCACTCAGACGCGCAGCTATTTACTTTGTGAGTTAAACGCTGCCTCTGGATTGAGGCACGCTGGAGCGATGCACTTTATTCTTGCGCATACCACTGTCAGCGTTCTAGAAGGACCGCTGATCACAGCTTGCTTCCCTGGGCAGGCTACGACAGCAAATTACACAAATCTGTCCACGAAACCCATCAAGTCAAGAAATTAAATAAGAATTAGGAGCGGTAAATGAGAAAGGAAAGCTTATTTGAAACTGAATTTTCTAGCTGATCATAGTCAAGTCAGTTGACTCTCTGACCCCCTCTACTGGAAACTATTAGTATTGTATGGTTTGAAAATAGATTTTTTTTTTTTAATGGCTTTGCTGAGGTATTAAGTGTTATTTTTGAGCATTCCAATATTTTCCTTTTAATTTCAGCCTCAGCTTTCCAGTATTATTTTGATTTCATAATCACTTCTTAGCCTCTAAAAAAGCAATGAATTATTCATCTCTGACTTACAATTCTCAAGACTAATCATTGAAGTAAAAGCTGACTTTTAAAGAGATTAATGAAGGCAGAGACTGATAAATCACTTAGGGTTTCTGTTCTGTTTTGTTTTGTTATGATAAGCAGACTTGCTCAGCTAAATAACATGCAATGATTCCTTAATTTAGACAACATTCATCTGAGATCAAACAGCTCTTACATGTTCCTGGTCCAACACATCACCCTCATTCCCTTCCCTCCCCTTCCTCCCCCTTCTACCCCCATACCCATCCGGTCCCCTCTAGAGGGAGGCAGAATTCCTTTCCAAGCAGTCAGTGACACTCTCCTGAGTCTATAGTTTAGCATCTTAAATGGTCTTAGTGAGTGAGCTAAGCCTTGACACCAAGCCATAAACGGGTTGCCAACAGTAACCTTCTTGGGACACTGCAGATAATTCCATGAACATGCTGTACATTTCAAAGGCTGGGTGGAATGCTCCCATTTTTCATGATTTCATTACAAATGGGTCCTGGGTCATAAACAGCCTGTGGCCTGCAATTGCCATACCAGACTTGTGAGTAGCAACTGACTCACTTCACTGCAGCCTAAGCTGCCTCTGGCATTTCCTTGACATGATAGCATTGCAGCCAGCTTCCTCTGCTTCATGTGACCCAAAGGACACAAACAAGGCCATCTCGGTGTCACTTTACTCCCCCAAACCAGCATGCCCAAGCAGGGTGTCTACTCAGAAAGAGTCCTCTTCAGAATCTCTTGCCTATCACTGCTATATATTCCAGCTTTGAAATTTTTGCTGGGGGAGATTGGGGTAAAGGAGCAGCAAAGGGTGGGAGGCAGGGGAATTCTTAGCTTCAAAACACTCCTGAGGTTAGATTTTATGATACAGCTTTACACTAAAGGAGAATTATTGGGACTAATTCAGCTGCTTCACAGTCACACTAGTTTCACTGTTCTCAAACCATAGTTGAAACGTTTGTGAGCATGTGTGTGTACACATGCAAATGCATACGTGTAGAAACAGAAGACACCTCAAGTGCCATGTACATTTTTTTTAAAGACAGAGTTTCCCACTGGCTTCAACTCACCAAGAAAGCTGGTGTGGTTGGCTAGTTAATATCTTACAGTTTTCATTGCTGGGAAGAGACTCCGTGACCACGGTGACTCTTATAAGGGAAAGATTTAATTGATGGCTCAGTTACAATTTCAGATGTTCAGTCCATTATCATCACGGTAGAAAACATGATGGCTGACATGCAGGCAGATGTGGCACTGAGGAGTAGCCAGGAACCCTACATCTTGTAGGCACCTGGAAATCATTGAGACACTGGGTGGTATCCGGAGCATAGGAAACCTCAAAGCCTGCCCCCACAGTGACACATTTCCTCCAAGAAGACCACACCTCCTAGTAATACCACTCCCTATGAAATTAAGGAGGCAATTGAATTCAAACTACCACAGCTAGTGAGGACTGGGATTATTCCCTACTTGATTTGTTGACACCGAGTTCCAGGGTTCTTCATATTTCCATGGCTAGGATTTCACTGCCAGGGCTATCTCTGAAGTCCAGATTGTATCTGGAGCCCTTTATGGGTTGGATGCAGGCTGCTTGACTCTGAGTCTTTGCACATTTCCATACAACAGACAATTGGATTCTGGAAAGGTGTGTGAATACTCTCAGTATTTAAAGAAATAAATAGGTCAGTGCTAAGGTTTAATTTTAGAGAATTCCAGAACTTGCAAGCTTATAGCTATTGCTCTCCTCCAGTTAGACATGTGCTTGTTTCAAATTAATTATTATTATTAATTATTATAAGATAGGATAAGACTCTGTGGTCTTTAAAGAACTGATTTCTTATTCTAATCCCCTACCCAGGCCCAGTCCCAACTGCACTCCATTGCAGAGGCAGCTAACATGATTCCCTCTCACCCATTTCCTCTGAGCATCTGCTCCTAAATGCTAGTTGGCTTGATTGCAAGTCTCACAGTCCATACCACACTGTAGTCAGAACACAAAGCAAAGCAGGAACACTACAGTACCATACACTACTGTTTGAAAACAATTTTTATTATTTCCGGAGTGGGGGAGCACCAGCTTTTATCTCTTGGCAGTTTTAGACTATCTTATGAAGAAATATCTACCTGAGACCAGCAAACATGTCTTCACCAAGTAGACATAAATAGATGGGGTGTTCAACTTAAACTTGGAGGGAGGATCATGAGGAAGGACGCTATAGGACTTCATAAAGATAATGGATCTTGAAAAACCCACACAAGCCAGGAGGGTAAATAAGTATTACACTAACAAATCCATGAACTGGTTCCCAAAACGCCAATAAAATACTTTAACCTTTAATGATACAGCATGGGTCTGGAAACAGATCAAATGTCCATCAATAACACAGTGAGTGGTGTTCTAGTCACACCACTTAACACTACCAATAGATGATTAAAAAGAAAAAAACAAAACTACACCTGCATGTATAATACACACAGCCAAAGATGCCATTAAAAAGGTGTGTGTGTGTGTGTGTGTGTGTGTGTGTGTGTGATGTATGATGTGTGTGTGTTGATAAAAAGAAGAAACTATAGATTCCAAGGGAATACATTATCACGCTGTAGCAAACTGAAGCTAACAAAAGTCCATTATCCTTATTCTCTCCTTAGATGATGTCGGCTCAAATATCCAGACACTAGTCTTTAGTTAGGAAGGAAACCAAATGCTTTCATTGCCTACATGAGACTTTCTGACCCCTGGCTCTAAAGTTGTAAGCCACAGCCACTGTTGGGAGACTCCAGCTTGCAGTGGGTAAAGACCAATTAATTCTTTAGATGTTACAGAATTCACAGCTTGGCTAATTAAAGCACACGAGAGTCCATGTGCCTCCTTTTGTCTGCAGGTAACTGACCCAAAGAAGGTTCTACAAATGCTAGACCCACAGACTGCACTAGGCAACATCACCTCTATTTTGTCCTGACTCGCTGAGTATTGTTTTATAGCACACTGGATAGCTTAGTGATAGGCAAGAACTAGAAACTGGACCAAGAATATTTTCTGTCTTTATATCATCACTATATTTTTAGGGCTAAGCATGGTAGAAACTCCACTAGCTTCTAAGTAGATAGTGAAAAGGTGGTTAGGAAGAATCTGAGGGCAGAACCATCTGGTTCTTTCTTCACTACTCCATGATCTTTTGGCACTCACACTCAGAAAGCCAGAGGTAACCAAAGTGAGGCACAGGCCTGCTCTTCCTAAGGCTCCTTTCTCTACTGTCTCTGCATCCCCTTGGCACCTGGAAATTGGCTGTGGCTTTGGTATCAGGACAGTAAAAGCAAGCAAGATAGAGCTCAGGCTTTCTCCTTAAATCCCTGACTCTCTTACAAAACACCAAGGACCTTGGCTTTCTGGTCTACGTGATAGTTCACTGACGCAGGTTGTTCAGGGGACCTCACACCTGACATGTCAGACTTTGTGATATAAAACACTAACAAAAGACATGTTCTGAATGTGGGGCTCAATCTACTTCCAGTAATCAACTCACAGTTTAATAAGATGATTTACCACTAGGGGACACTGAACTAGCAGAGACTAGAGAGGGAAACACCAGCAAGGAAGCAGGAGGCTTCTCCCTGCTGGGCAGAGCTTGCAACTGCCTGTGTTGCTGAGCTCTCCCTGAGCTGTTGTGTGAAGAGCATCCTCAAAGGGTTACCAAGCAGAGCAGACCAGGGGAGGAGACCTGGTCCCATGCTGTGGGTGTGGTGCGCATCTCGTCATTTGCCCTACAGCCACAGAAAGTTAATGGTCTTCCCCTGAATTTTCAAGTGATGATATAGATGGTTCAGGCTTGATCGGCTCCAAGATGTTCTGAGTGTTCACTTTCCTGATGCTGAGACAAACGTAAGCTGTGTTTCCCTTACCTAAAGCTGGAAAACTCTTTCTGCAAGTTCCTCGGATAATAGCTTTTCACCTCTCCCTTCCCTGACCCTGCTAGAGGAAAGATGGGCTCTCTCGGAGACTCCAGTGAGGTCACCTCTGTAGTTTTTCTTAACACAGAAGCATTCTCTTCTCTCTATACTAAGTCCTGTTCTTCAAGTCCTGTTTCAGATTACAAGTCTTTCACAGCAAATATAGGTGTCTATTCCAAAACATTTACGTCAATAAAGGTTACATCCCCAGAGGCTGATCTTGAATAGTATGTCCTCACCATTTATTATGAAAACCAAGGCATTTTGAGCACAAAATTGGATATTAATATTTAAAAGGCACCAAGGATAAACCAAGTTTGTGATTACTTGACAAGTCTCTGTGTTCAGGAACTATTGAGACATCTGTCTTCATTTGTTTGGTGTGGAGGGGAGTATTCCTTGGAAATTTCCTTATCCTAAAAGTGTTCACCCTTATTCTGCACAAACAAGAGTGTCCTGGTTCCCAGAGCAAGTGGCCTCTGGATGCAGTTCATTCTCTCTCTCTCTCCTATTTCTTATTACACACACACACACACACACACACACACACACACACACCTATCTCTATCTCTAAGCCTTTTTCTGTGAGAAGTGAAGTGGCATCTCCATTTTGTTTGTTTGTTTGTTTTTAAAAGAAAGATTTATTTATTATGTATGCACACACCAGAAGAGGGCACCAGATCTCATTATAAATGGTTGTGAGCCACTGTGTGGTTGCTGGGAATTGAACTCAGGACCTCTAGAAGAAGAGCAGCCAGTACTCTTAATCTCCAAGCCATCTTTCCAGCCCTGGAAGCTCCATTTTGAAGGGCCCTTTCCCCGGCTGAAGAGACAGGGTCTGTGGTTAATCACTGGCACTGCTATCAAGGCCTGAGCTTAGTTCTCAGCACTTGGAATAAGCAGCTCACAACTGCCTGTAAAGTCAGCTCCAGGAAAATTTGATGCTTCTGATCTCAAGTCCCTGAGCCATGCGCACGTTCACCCATGCACTTGCATGTGCATACACAAACACATGCTTACAAACAATAAAAATAATACATTTATGTTTATATAATATATAAATAAAAATAAATCTCTTTTCTAAAAGGACTCTCTCCCCTGGCACCCACGTCATAGGCAGACTCTGGGCAACTCTGATTGTAATTTTTCTGTGATGTTTGAAGACAATTCTTTGTGTGTGTGTGTATGAATGTGTATAACCAGTTCCTTTTCTAAGTAATGGTCATGATCCGCTTCATAACAACAAAAATGCCACTGCAATTATTCAGCTCATGTCCCCTCCATGTGAGGTGAGCACAGATAGTGCAGCTTCAGCTGCTAAGAAGCAGCGTATTGTTACAGGTATACAGAAAAGCCACACAGGGTCTTTGCCAAAACATCAGCTTGCTTACAGGGAAGTTCCAGTGGAGGGAGATGAGTTTTATGAGCCCATTTGGATATTGCAATATCCAAATGAAGACTAGATAAGGAAGTGGAGAGGAATGAATAAAGAAAGGAGGCTTATGAAGACAAAAGACAAAGGAAATGACTTGCTAGCTTTCTTGGCTGTACAAACAGAAGTTAGGGTGTTTCTATCTTTGTTTTAAAAAGTCTTGATTATTTTGAGTATAAGATACAATAGCAATAGATGGTGGCAGATAGATAGATAGATAGATAGATAGATAGATAGATAGATATAGGGACAGATAGATATAGGGATGAATGAATAGGTAGGTAGGTAGATGTTGGGAGCCGCTGGCCCCAGCTCCTCAAGGTGGCACCATTATCTGGTGCTGGCCAACCCGCCTGAGTCAGTACAGAACGCATGCGTGCTCTCGCGAGACTGGTTTCTCAGCCTCTTCCGTGGCGTCATGTGGGATACTGGACTGCAACCTATAGGAAGATGACACGTCCAAAGCAGGGACCTTTGGTCTGTATAAAATCAGACTCTTCCTACCTCGTGGCTCTCTCTGCCCTCCCCTCCATTTTCCGTAAGCTGAATGCTCTCCCTCAAGATGCATTAAAGCTATACTGCAGAAGGATCCTACATGTGTCGCGTCTTTTCTTGCGGGCGAGAAGCGGGCGCGGGACAGGTAGATAGATAGATAGAGAGAGAGAGAGAGAGAGAGAGAGAGAGAGAGAGAGAGAGAGAGAGAGAGAGATGGATAGATAGATAGATAAATAGATAGATAATGTGCATACATATTCAAAACATACAAGTATAAAATAAATCCTCTTCATCAAGAAACTGTGTTCTGATTTTCTAAGCCATGTCTTTCCTTTCTTGAACAGGAGACACGGTTCATCTGCCTTGGTTGGCCTATACATTCAAAAAAGAAGGCTCTAGAATAACTGGGGCCACCAGTTCAGAGACACAAAGGGTTCTCCAATTTGGAACCAGCCTTTGTGAACCACTTGCAGCCTGCCTTCCATACCTAGTCCCTTGGTCAGCAAGGAAATCTGAAAGCCAGCTCTGGTCGCCCTCACCCGCTGCAGGCAGCCACAGGTATATTAGTTAGATGATTTCATCAGTTGCCTTAAATAGCAACTTGCGTATATCACGGTAAAATTATACTGCACAACTGGATTGGTCAAAACACCAGCCCAATTTGGACACAAGTGGTGACTTCCCCTCCCTGTCTCCTGCCTCTGGCTCGGCCTGTAGCACAAAGTGTTCAGTGAAAGGGAGCCATTGGCATCCCCCTGGGGACCCTGAACACAGCACTTCTGTTTATAATTCCAGTTCTCAAATATTTCCTCAGAACACTCAATCCACAGTGAAACTCTCTTAGTTAAATTAGTCTCCAGTATACTGCGCGTGACCCCTCACTTTCTGGAAAAGGCTGAGTCGAAGACAAATAAAAAAGACTGCAAATGTTTTTCTCCTGAATGGAGGTGTTATTCTCTTGTCAGAGGTTCAGAGGGGTCAAGAAACACCAAAACAAAACAAAACAGAATCTTCCTGAGAGCTAGAATCCAGTTTGGCTTCCCAGGAGACTAGGAAGTCTGCCTCCAGGCACTTGGACACGGTGAGTGTGGATTAGCAGGTTCTCCGGGGTCCACCTGGGACCAGAAATATTTGGCTGTGTTTTGCCGATTTACCTGAAATCATTACTCAGGAAGCTGGCTTATGCTCCTCACTTCACATGTCCTTTTTAAGGCTCTGGAACTGACTCACTAAAGAACCTTTTGTAAAGTCATGGACTGCTTGCTTGTGTGAATGTCAGTCTCATAATTGCTGGACTCCTCCATGTGAAATGCTCCTATTCAGTGACTTCTTACAAGAGATGGACCACATGAAATTTTCTGAAAAAATATAATAAATTGAGGAGGGAAGTAAAATCCATTGCTGAGTCTTTTCCTCCTGACCAGGTGAGAGAAAATTGCTCACTGTTCCGGCAGTGCATTAACCCTGGGCATGCCAAGATCATCTCATCTTGTGGTGGGATTCAGGTGTCAGCTGATAAGGTCCAAAGATGCCTATCCAGGGTCCTGGGCTTCAGAAGGGTGAATGGCCAACCCTATTTATAAGGGGCTTCTGGGATCTTGGGGGACCCTGGATAGGCGTCTTCGGACCTTATCAGCTGACACCTGGATCCCACCACATCACCTTGAAGTAACTATGTCTGCAAGAATGGCCAGAGGGTGCTAAGGGTTTGGTGTCCACTGCCTAATAAACTGTAATCATTAAAACTGATTTCATTCTTCTCACAAAAAAAAAATGTATCACAAAAAAAAAAAACAAAAAAACAAACCTGAGATTTGGTGCCGTGTCCTCTTATCTAGTGACAAGCCCTTCTATGCAAACAGCCGCCTGGCCTTAGGTTGCCTTCTTATTGAAGGCGGTGGTGTTAAGTCCACTTTAATTGTAGTATCCAAGGAGAAGAATCCAAGGGTAATGAGATCTACAGATAAATCTAAACTCAAGCTAATGAAAAGTCCCAGACAGACAGACCGACCACTTCATCTCACTATTCAACCATGTGAAACTCCCCTTCAGTGACTGAAAGGCAAAGCATGAGCATACTTCCAGAACCACCTGTTCCCATTGTCTGTCTATTCTGTAGTTTTCAGCCAATAAGCTATTTGCCTCTCTCTGGAGTGGGATGCAAAGGTGTCCAGCCAGCCACAGCTTGACAGGCCTATCTACAAAGGCTAGCTCTGTGCATGGGTTAAGTCACATTAGAAACGACATTTTAGGAGAATTGAGCCCTAAGTGGGTTCTTTTCTATCGAAACATGACAGAACATGTCCTGGTGGGTCTTTGCTTTGTGCACTGTTGCATATATTACTGAAAGAGAGTAACTCAGACACGAGCCCCCTCCAAACTTTCTGTATTTGATTACGAAAAGGGAAATGTGTGAACACCTACTTTGTCTCCTACATAGAATTCCCGTCGAGCCCAAGAGCAATATATATATTGGCTCACTGGACATTGAACTTTCCCCGGGGAGAAGGTACTAAGTCCTATGGCAGGGTCAGCTTTCTCTCATTCACTGAGCTGAAAACCAATACCTTCGTCCAGGGCCAATACCCTCCACCAAGCATACTATTATCTTAATAACATATCTGATAAAACAGCATTTGATCAAAATTCAGTTAGGTGTTGATAAGCTGGGACCTTCATAGTTCGGTTTAGTTTTTCATGTGTCCAAATTTGACCCAAAGTTCTAAGTTCTAAGAATGTTGTCCACTTGTTCAAACCAAAACAGATATCACTGCTGATTTGGCCAGGCTTTTCAGCTCCACAGACTTGGGAATCTGATCACAGGATTATAAAGACCATGAAAGATTATCTAGTCTGTGGGGAAACTGAGGCCAAGACAGGTCAAGTGTCAAAGGTCATAAGCAGGCTATACTAAGACCCATTCTCCTTCCCTGAGTCTCAAGCTTATGCTGTTACACTATTATCTACATCAGTATCTCCTTGGGAGCCAAGGTAGTGTGCAGCTACACTGTTTTCACAAATAAATAGTCCAGCATTCAGAAATTAAAAAAAAAAGCATCCAGGAAATAGCCCGTTTTAAAGAAATATCATCCTGTGAATATCAATATTTTATAAATCAAATCACCTGATTTTCTGCCATATTAAACACCTTTCATTAGCACAGATGGGATCCATTAAACATGGCAGTACCCATGGAGTGGTTCCAAGGGGTGGGTAGGAGAGCAGCCAATCAGGGGTGTCCACAGGGGAGACAAAAGAAAAATAGGGCAGAGGTGAGACCAGCAGAGCCAGAGACCCACCCTGGGCTCAAATTGACTGCCTGGCCTCAGAGAGGCTAAAAATTATCAACACAGCAGTAATGCAAGCAACAGCCCAGCACTGCCTGAGAACATTGGTGTTTTGAATGTCTTCGAATTACTAGAAACTTCAAGATCCCTTCTTTTGCCCTAACCCTCAGGTGTTACATAACACACCGTTAAGTAACCTTTCTGTGACATTTCAATGGCCTTTTGGTATTTTACTAAAACTTATTTTGATTTGTTTTCTAGGCAAATTATGAAAACATCTAAACTAAAGGCATATGACTACTAAGCATTAAAAGTCACATCTAGTTG